>OX453061.1:600000-1115502 GCA_949699795.1 Spicauda simplicius | reverse complement strand
TTCTTGAGGAACCCCATGTCATAGCGTTCCGGGAATACCTCAGGAGAAAGCTCATTCCACATCTTGCACGTCCGCGGCAGGAACGAGCGCGCAAAACGCAAACCACCTAATGGTATGTGGCTTCTGCCGCCCATGAACATCTGTAATCAGTCAGTTCCTTCCTGAGGTTGAGCGCAGATGTGTTGATGCCCTTCAACATAAGGTTGGTACACCTTGGACAAGTATAATATATCTGTATAATTAAGTGTAATGTATTATGCTTTTATAGTATCCTGTTCCTCCACCGTATGCAGTCTCTCTCCTATCAATTCATTGCTATCATTGATCGTTTATTTATTCTTTAGCTCTCTTGTGTTATCTATCTAATCATCTACATAAACTTAACTTATTGCACCTCACCTTTTTATATTTATAACTTACTATAACTCCATACCATTAGGTCGTCTGGAAGAAATCGCTGTTTAGCGATAAGACCGCCTATTGTACTGTTATTTACTCGTATGTTATCTTTACTTTTTGGCACAATAAAAAGTATTATTATTGTTGTTAATATATCCTTTAACACATCCCTTAAACCAAAACTGTTATAAGTGAGAAATGAGCGTGGCAGTGAGGTCTCCGGGCTCGTGCCACAAGAATTCTGCCACTTTTAAATTATATACTTTCCGATTAATATTATAATATGATAGCCTAATGGTTGAAACATGCCATTCGATCTGGAGGTCCAAGATTTAAATCCAGGCACGCGCCACAGATTTTTCTTAAAAGTATGAGCGTATTAGAAATTAATTATCAATGCTTTTCGGTGAAGGAAAACATCATGAGGAAACCTACCCATCCGAGAGTAGGTACTTAAAAAAACTCTTTCTTTCTCGGAGGTGTGTGAAGTCCACCAATTTGCACTTGGTCAACGCCGTGGACTATGGCCTGAACTCTCTCATTCCAAGGTTGCCCAGTGCCCAGTAGTGGGACAAAAATGGGTTGACGAGAGAGATTATGAAACTTATGTTGAACAGACAGGTCGTATGTTAAAATGACATGAGCCGCTACGTCATCATACACATATCGGGCATTGAAAGACAAACTTCGACCTTTATAATATTTCACAAGACTGTAGTCCGAGCCAAATTATTATACTATATAAATAGTACTACATTAATTTTTAAATGAGTTGTTTCAGGCTATTCCTTTGAATGTATAAAAATAATACAAGTACTGAAAGTTAACAAGAGCCACTGAATCGTCATAATGATATAATTGAAGTTTGTTCAAGTAGAAAAATTTGTTTCGTGTATATTATCCTAAAATATATAAATTGCTTAACTTACGATATATTTTCATCGTCGTTCCTTACATCGTATTTTATTTATATTTCTCGGAAGTAGAGAAATGTTAAGGTATATTAGATATCAACAACAACAACATTTATAAAATGAAAGTTTTCTTGTCTGTTTATCGTATATAATTGGAAAACATGGTATGCTATAACATGGTATGCTGTAACATGCTATGACATGGGGTTCTTCAAGAAAGGTGCGAAAAGAGCTCTCCTTCACAGCCGGCGATGCATTGGCGACTCCTCTGGTGTTACGAATGTCCATAGGCGACGGTGACTACTTTCCATCAGGTAGCCCGTCTGCCTTATCGTTAGGTTAAGTTATAAAAAAAAAATTGGAAAACAAAAAAAAAATTAAGTGATAATAAGGAATAAAAGAAATTTCTACTTATAAAAATGACATATTTGTTTGATCGAAGCATCGCATATATTAGAAAAAATATTTTATGTAGGCGAAAAATACATATGTACTTGGGTATAATTAGAATAAAGTTTCTAGCGAACTGAGGGCTGAAAATAATTAGAACATTTTTTTCCAACTTTTAAAAACTTTTGTCTGTGTATTTGAAATCTCTTGAAACATAAATTACTAAATTGAATTATAATATTTTTAATATCCGTATTTTCGGTTATATTTATGTCAATCTCGTGAAAATGTACTCTTACAAAAGTTGTCACAATTTAACTAATTTATCGTTTTATTAAACCGCATATATTAAAAGTTAGTTTATATTAAAATTTTTAATGTACTTAACATGATGTCGATGAGTGACCGTAAACAAACGTAATATACAATTTTCCAGACCAAATTAATTTTAGTTAAATTTTTCATTTAAGTAAACTTATTTCATAAAATAATAGAGCTTATGATATCAAACGAGATTAATTTTAATACAAAGCGCTTTATAAACAAATGAATTTTTATAGGCCGCGGGTAATATGAGTAATATGTGTTAAGTCTAGACTTGTTTGTTTTACTTTACGCAGTTTAGTTTAAGATTCAGCTAGAAGATTTATATATTTGCCTGTGCCTTAAACAATATTGCATAGATCCAACGGATCACAACAGTTCTGGTTGCGTACCAAACTACTAGTAGGATTTTATAATTTTGTACAGGAATTTAAGAATTATTTAATAAATTTCATCTAAATACCTGAACTTGTCCACCAATTCGCACTTGGCCAGTGCGATGGACTATGGCCTAAACTCTCTCATTCTGAGAGAAGACCCGTGCCCAGCAGAGGGACAATAATGGAATGACGAGAACCTGAACTTCTACAAAAATCCAGTCCATATTTTTTACTTTCTATTTTCATAAATGATAAGTGCAATTACATTTATTTATTTCGTTTTAGTGATAGCTCTACATGTTTAGTAACTCATGAGCTAAATAACTAGTCATTTTAATTTGAAAGAAATAATGCATTTGATAGAAGCCAGCCATAGATATAAATATATTAAAAAAAAAAAATGGGTGGACATAATATTAAAAGTCGAATCGCGTACAATATGGCCTTATGACCTAAATTTACAACTGTCAACAAAATAACATATCTTAGTTCTTTGTAGTGTGACGAAGGACTTTCTATTTAAACTAATGTTTTCAGCCACAAAATGAAATATTATACGTTTGAATTACAGACAATAACAATCGTAATAACTGGGGAAGCCCAGATCTCTAAAAACTTAGGTCTTGAGTTTTTGGCGGTTTGAAAATTAATTATCAATAAGTTTAATGGAAGATATATGTCGTAAAGTAACTTTGTCGTTCATAGCCACATGCTTTTATAGACATACCAACGCATAAATTAAAGGTGAACCCTTTTTGATTCCATTCCGAAGGTACCGCCGACAAACCTATTTCAATCAGAAGGTCATTTGTCATGGCGCCAAAGTTCCAAGGGACCTCTCTCACCATTGACAAAAGCGTAGGGATCCTGGGCGTTGACATCTCGTGTGATGTGCAGTTTCGGAGTCATTTGGATGTTAAAGCCAAGTTGGCATCCAAAAAGTTGGGCGTTCTGAGCAGGGCCGAGCGGTACTTCACTGCGGGGCAACTCCTTCTGCTTTATAAGGCTCAAGTGAGACCCCACATGGAGTACTGCTCGCATCTCTGGGCAGGGGCGCCCAAATACCAACTTAACCCACTTGACTCCGTGCAGAAACGTACGATCCGAATCGTCAACGACCCAACGATCACCGATCGGTTAGAACCCTTAAGCCTGCGGAGGGACATAGGCTCCCTCTGCGTGTTCTACCGGCTTTACAATGGCGAGTGTTCCGAGGAACTTTTTGACCTGGTGCCTTCGTCACCTTTTCTTCACCGCACCACTCGCCGAAGGATGAAGTTCCATCCACACCAACTGGACTCGTGGCGGTCCTCCACGGTTCGGTTTGCACGCTCGTTTTTGCCACGGACGTGCAAGTTGTGGAATGAGCTTCCTCCTGAGGTATTCCCGGAGCGCTATGACATGGGGTTCTTCAAGAAAGGTGCGAAAAGAGCTCTCCTACAAAGCCGGCGATGCATTGGCGACTCCTCTGGTGTTGCGAATGTCCACAGGCGACGGTGACTACATTCCATCAGGTAGCCCGTCTGCCTTATCGTTAGGTTAAATTATATAAAAAAAAAAAAAAAAAAGGTAGTCTGGATCAATGCTTAGAGTATAATAAATTTACTTATTTGAGGTGTTCCAACTTAGTGTTTAAGGAGAACATGTAGAAGTGATAAAGCTTGGCTCAGATTATAAATTTGTCTTTTTTATCTGATTGAAGTGGCAAACGAGCATGCAGTCCACCTAATGGTAAGTGGTCATTGCCGCCCATGGACAGATATCTGTAAGCAAATTCAAATCGAATCGACGTCACAGATGTGTCTCTACTCCCGAGGATTATGATGGTCACCTCATATAAAAGTGAGCCGGCAATCAGACCCTTCCATCGAAACGCAAGAAATGCTTCACGTTAGAAATAGGGGTGGCAGTGGTACTTCCCCGGTCGAACTACACTGGTTCTACCATATGTGAAACTATTTCAGCTATCGGTGAGTTTAACGATACTTGCAATCTTGTAATGTTTGCAAGTTGGTAGAACAACCGTTCGACCGGGGACCAACCACCACCACACTTATTTCTACGGTAAAGTCGTTCTTGTATTTCGATGGAAGGGTGTGATTGCCGGAACACTTATATAAGGCGAACATCTTAGTCCTCGGGAGTAGCCTAGCATTTGTGATTGACTTGAGATTGAACCCTTGTTCTCTATGAAGTTGCTTACAGATGTTCATGGGCGGCAGTGACCAATTTCCATCATGTAGACTGCATGCTCGTTTGCTACTTTAATTTTATAAAAAGATGTTATAAAAGTAGTTTCGGAAATAACAGTAAAACTTAAAGTCAAAGGCCATTTACCAAAGCCCATACCAATTTCATTAACAAATAACTCACTGTAAAATTGTAGTATTGAGAAAACTGTTCGAAGAAATTCCTAAAATAAAGAGACAGATCGGGAACAAAGTGGTTTTCCTTTATATTTCTAAAGGAACGCTTCAAATTCTACGAAATAAATAACAATACAGTTTATCGCGTGGCAAATATTTTAAGAATTTTTTTTAGAGTATTTTGAAAAGGTTTCAGAGTTGAGTATTTGAAAAACTTTGTCCCATAACATAATAAAATACTGGATAACATACAAAACCCTTAACGTGTTGTATTTGGGAAACGATAGCCGAATTTCCTGTCTTCCGCAGATTACCGCGTCCGGATTGGAATTACTTTCCACTTTGATGTGATGCTTGAAGTGGGTCGATGTTTTGCGAAGTATAATAAAATAGCAAGTATAAAAAAATATGTAGAAGTAAACATATGACGATAAAATCAGAACTTTCACCTCTTTTTCCGAAACCGTTAGAGAGCCCTGGTTGCTTTGTAGATTATGTATCAAACCTATAAAAAAACGTGCGGCACTCGGGGACTGCCGCGGTAAAGCTATTGCATAGCATTTTTTATTAACTTATGCAATTATATCGTCAACCCATTATTGTCCCACTGCTGGGCACGGGTCTTCTCTCGGAATGAGAGAGTTTTAGGCCATAGTCCACCGCGCTGGCCAAGTGCGAATTGGTGGAAGCACACCTCCGAGAATGTTTTTTTAAAGATTTCTCGGGTGTGTAGGTTTCCTCACGATGTTTTTCTGAAAAGCAATGATAATTTCTGATACGCACATAAATCAGTGGTGCGTGTCTGGGTTTGAACCTCGGACCTCCCGATTGAGAGGGCAAGTTTCAACCATTAGCCTATCACTGCTCTATAGCTACCACTTTGCAGCTGCCACTCCTTGTTAGACTGTAATATGTAACGTTTACTGAAATTTGAAATTTCTATTTTTAGACATCTCGACCCCATTACATTGATCGTGGCTACGGTAAAACGTAAGCCTAACTACAAATGACCTAGTGAAATGCATGTCAGTGCATTTGTTTTTATTACCAGGTAAACAAGAAAGTAATTTTAACGAACACAAAAGGCCAGCACGCCACGCTGCGCTGTACGCACGAAAAGAATTAGCTTAATTACCTGCGACTGCAAGAAACACTGACATGAACATGTACCTATTTTTTCTGCTAACATGCTGTAAATAAATACCAGTAGTTATTAAACCTGTACTAATATAGAAAAGTATTACATATAGGTACAAAACTACAGAAGATAGTAGAACGTACAAGGGACGACTAGGTACTACCGCTACGCGCCCTGTAGTTCCGGGACCAGAATAGGGCCACGGCATCCCCTGCCTGTCGTAAGAGGCGACTAAAAGGGGCTTACGGGGTTGCGGGTAGCTAGAGTGGGAGATCGAACCGTTCCGTCAGGCGATCCCGGGAAGATCGTCGGTATGTGTGGTCGCATACCGCCGTAAAGACTAGACGGGGCGGTGGGCCATCTGCGCTCTTTATAGCACCGAGGACGGCCACCGGGGGGGTTTTAGTGCGGTAAAAATATCCTATATAAAAAAAAATATCCCACATAAAAAAGGTACTACCGCCACTCCTATTTTTTATAAGATTAAAGTAGCAAACGAGCATGCAGTCCACTTGATGGTAAGTGGTCACTGCCGCTCATTGACACCTGTAACCAACTTCATACAGAACATGGGCTTCTATCTACGTTATAACACAGTCACATTATAATATCATAAAACTAATAGTAACACTTCTTAATAACAGGACCATAATAAAGTAATATCTTAAAAACATATTACAAAGTAATGAATTTTACATTGAAATGTAACAATATAGTCAACTTGTTCATATTATTGAAAGAGGGATTAAATCTTTTTCAAGATCATTTCGGAAACTCAAGAGTGCTTATTGAATTTAACGAGTTGTTGAAAACTAATAACACGACCAAAATAACTTATATAAATACACGTTAACTGTAACATTCCTATTCGATACTTTAGGAATTCTTAGATGTTAATAAAAACCAATAATTAATCCATCCCATCGTCTACCCATTATTGTCCATTTTTGTGCACAGGTCTTCTCTCGGATTGAGAGAGTTTTAGGCCATACTCCACCGCGCTGGCCAAGTGCGAATTGGTAAACTTCACACAGCTCCCAGAATGTTTTTTTAAAGAACTCTTGGGTATGTAGGTTTCCTCACGATGTCTTCTTCTACCGAAAAGCAGTGGTAATTAATTTCTAATACGCAGATAAATCAATGGTGCGTGCCTGCGTTTGACCTCGGACCTCGGACCAGAC
The DNA here is from genome assembly GCA_949699795.1 of Spicauda simplicius. Classification (NCBI taxonomy): domain Eukaryota; kingdom Metazoa; phylum Arthropoda; class Insecta; order Lepidoptera; family Hesperiidae; genus Spicauda; species Spicauda simplicius. Next base: position 1,108,410 of record OX453061.1, on the reverse strand, counting down.
CTGAGAGGGCAAGTTTCAACCATTAGGCTATCACTGCTCTAATGGAAATACTTAACAGTTAAATCTTTCTATTACACCAAAATCTTTATAAAAGACATTTCTTTAAGATAGAACGTTTTATGGTAAGACTGGTGGCACCATTGCCACACCCATATCAATCAAATTACAGCAGTGCCAATATCTATTGCATACTGCTTTACGGTAGACTTAAACGAAAGATAATAATAATAATAATAATACTTCTCTGCGGCAGAAGAGAGAGGTAGCAAAGTACCTATGTCACCCTCCAATCTTATCTGTGTTAGATTACAGGCATGTTAAGGCGATTGTAGGCTTTTAAACAAGACATACTTCATTTCCAGTACGATACCAAGAGCTCACATCAGAATCCACCACTGTGTAAATACTACTACAATCTTAACATTAATGAGTAATGGAACTAAATGTCGTCGCACTCTCAAGATTAACGAGCGAAGCGATTTGCACGGAACCAACTACCCGCGTCCAAAAGAGGCACGAACAGTTTGAACTGAACCCCGCAATAGATTGAACGGGAGAGCAGCCAACAGCGCTTTATGTCGAAACGACCACAATAAACACAACTGCCTATTTTGTCACAATTCATTGGGCCTTATCTTGACCGCGTGCCCATATTCAAAGCTTTCCGACGACAACGTCATGTAAATTCTGTTTCGTGTCAATTGCTAGTAATATAAAACGTCTATAAATTTTATTAAATGAAATGAAGCAATGGAAGAAATGTAATATCCAGTGTCGAAGTAGTTTTGTTAAGTAAAAGAACGAGGTAACATCCATTCATAACGTATCACGAAGCAGTCGCAATACAAAGCCTGTATTCGTGCGTTTATCCCCTAATAGAAGAAAATATCGCTGGGCAATGGGACTCAATGAATAATTTGACGTGATGGCCAGTGAAAGTCATTTGGAGTAATGAATAGTTTCGTAATAGGATAAATACGATGTTTCAGTTGATTTAGTCTACAGATAGTGCTATAATTGTGATAATATTGCGTTTTGTTTTGACAATTTCAGTCAATATTATCATTAAATATATTTTTCTTTTTAATTAACCGAAAGAAATTTCATTCTGTACAGACAAACACGTAACCATATTTGAAATGTGACAGAAAAAAGATTACCACTCTTTGTACCGATTGTAAGTTAGGAATATGTATATCTAAAATTATCGCACATCTGACTTCAGTAATTAACAAGCAAAAAAATAAAGGTCTCTGAAAGGATAGTCGCGGGGGAGTTCGTCGGTCGACAGTTCACAATGAAAATCGGCCAAAAGGTATGACTTTCTAAAGCCATCAGAAAGAAGAGATTGCATTGGGCTATGCAACGTAACAATACGACTGCCGTTAACTAGAGTCAAATAAATAAAATGTTTAACCAGGGTTATATGTCATTAATATTTTTATTATGGTTGCAATGCATTACAGGCACATGCTACTGTTACTGATTTTGTTTGAAAAAAGTTTATTCGTCCGACGACGTCCTGCGCAAAAACTCCACCTTGATTGCCTTGTTAAATCTGTTAAATGGTCATAGTACAGTTTGTGATCATTGGAACAGGTATGCAGGCCCTGAACATTGTAGAAGTGACCGTGATGCAAGATTAACGCTTGAATGTACTGGAAAATCAGCAACAGCTCAGCTCACACATGGACTCGCTGCGGATGAAAAATACATGTTTATGCACGAAATTGCACTATTTCACAATATGAGGAGGATTCTGCATTACAAGCTAATAAAAATGTTAACATCTTTCCTGGCCAAGGAAGGTCAGACATGAACCATATAGAAAACATTTGGTATTAATTCGATTAAGTTGTCATATAAAAAGATAAAACAGGAACATTATATTTTCACATTTTTGGGGAAAAGCCGATCAGCGATTCCTATTACAAAAGATTTAACATGAGTTACAAAAGTAAACATCAGTTTCGCGTCAGAGACTACGTATTGTATGAGGGGAAAATTGTTTGAATCCCCTGAGAGTGACGCGCTAGATCGGAGTCATCTCTACGGATTCTGTAGCAAATAGTTACATAACGAAAACTTTGTAAGATACTGTTATTTATGGGCGAATTTTGCTACACGTATATCTCTGATTATTTTTTTGATTTGCACGTTTAATTTTACTGTAACAAGATGTTACTTAGAATGCATTTTTCAAAACAATCGGGAAAATGTGGTATAACGTATAGTAAACGTAATAATCAACGTGAAGTAACAACTCCCGAGAACAAAGTTGAAACGCATTGTATGAGTAAAATTATTTATGTTTTTATCACATTCTTGTAACTTAACACTATTTCAATAAAACAGAAATAGAAAACCGAATTCTCAGGAAATTTCGCCGTTATAATATTTATTAGTAAGAGACACTAGAAAACAAAAGCAGAAAGCAGAAGAAGCCGCTTATAGGAGGCCTATGTTCAGCAGTGGACATCAAAAGGCTGATGGATGGATGGATGACACTAAAAAATAAAAGCAGTTCCATAGTGTAAGCTATCTTTCGATTATGAGGACAAGTTGACGCTCAGAATCGGAACTGCATCCTGTATAAACATTGAATTTCATAAAATAAAGCCGATACAGAATGAAACAGTTGCGGCGAGCACCAATCTATCGGCTGGGTCCCGTATCTCTCTGATTCACTGCACGAGCCGCCACAATACTACCACAGTAGACATATTAGACCAGTAGGGAAACTCCCTATAAGCGCTCGAAAACGGCACACTCACTCAAACGATTGATGCGATGTTTGTGTGTAATATGTCTACTGTGATACTACTGTCGTTAGTCAGTCGTTACTGATGCTGTTCCAGTTTCTAATGCTGGTAAATATGTTTATTTTGGCTTTGATACATACTATGATTGCCATGTGGATTTAATACATTTTTAATTTTTCCAAACGTATTAATTATAGACTTGCTTACTATGGAAATGGATATAGAAATAAAATTTCGATTTTAGATTTATTTTATGATGCAAACACTTTCACATGAGGCTACCATCATAGTCCTCCGGTGTAGCAACGCATCTGTGATAGACTTCACAAGGAAACCATGTTCTGTATGAAATTGATTACTGTTGTCCATGGGCAGCAGTGACCACTTACCATGAAGTGGACTGCATGCCCGTTTGCTACTTCAGTCAGATAAAAAAGAAATCTACTTAGAAAGATTTTTTATATTGTAATCTATGGAGGTTAAATAGAAATTTAATTCAAATATTGAAAGATGGAAAAGAAGTGTAAAATCAGTTGAAAAAGTCCAGCAGAATATCGCATAGCTAAAAGTTTACTTATATATTTTATTTGTTTCCGCTATCGATACTCGTCCGTGCCGTAGAAAACCGAGCTGCCTTTTAGCTCACGGCCACGTAATAGTGAAGAAGAGTGAGGGTAATATTTCAGTCTCCGGAAGGCGTCGTCTCACGTAAATAATAACATGCAGTCGAGAACTCGTTTTAAATGATGCACTTAGTTTATATGTAAGCTAAGTAGATAATCTATTTCAGAGACACTCTGTAAGTCGAGAATCAGGATGAAATATAGTATGCGCGTTTCTTATAGTTATATAATAGCGTTTTAAAGTAGTCACTAAATTAAGCTGGTTAATATAGAAGTAAAATATAGCTTGTAAGAAATACTGCTATTCTTAAATAAATCACTTTAGCATTAAACATATGTACAATAAAAATACATCTTTAATGTGGTCAAAACATAAGAGAAAAAATAAAAGGATATATATATATATATATATATATATATATATATATATATATATATATATATATATATATATATATATGTATATATATATATATATATATATATATATATATATATATATATATATATATATATATATATATAATGAAATCTACAATCGGCTGTGGTATCATTAAAATAGCGATCTTTTTCTTCCTAAGAGTTTGAAAGAACATATTTCGGATGTAAGATAGGGTAGATGTGTACAAGGTACATACCAACACGATAATTATAAATTTATACATATATAACATGTACTATATCGGATTTCGGGTTGCCCTGAAAATCAGCGCCAAGGTTGCACTTCCATGGCATTTGCTGCGGGTAGTCCGTTTCACGGTTTATTATGTCGCAGCGCGTTACCCTCTATTTACATATATATGTATAATAAAGTATTTAGGTCTAAATTAAAGTTTTATTTACAATATATTTATACAATGTTAAACCAAAACAAAATTACATAATCTATTAAATTAAGTATACACTCACCTGTGAAAATTAAAGAAACAACATTTAAAGCCCTTATTTCAAGTCTTAATTTAGAATAATAAATTATAATTTTATTACAACAAAATAATGTCTCTCTTAATATTTCGAATGTCACTTATTACAATACTTTATGTCAACTATAAATCTAAGTGGCCTGATATCTACAACTTATGTATATATTTAACATAATAGAAAAGTATTTTTCTTTATATACGAGTATGTTTCCTAGTTTTGTAACAATTTGTTTTTATTTTTATGTTTAGGTTTATGTTTTAATTCTTTTTTTTTCATGTGTTTGCTGCTGTGTATTCCGTGAATAAAAATTTATTATTATTATTGTTTAATGTACTTTATATTATTATTATACACTACTAAGAATAAAACACTATCCAACTATTTGTATGTAGTGTGATGACTATATGTCAGCATGGGCCACTATAAAAATAAATGGTATGAAATGTTATAAGACTGTTGGGAATCGTTTACAAATTGTCATTAACAATATTTGATCTCATATTACCACTGTATTGGAAGTTCCAATTTGTAACACGATCTCAACTGAAAAGATCCGACCAGAAACATCACTTGATCTTGTCTTGTCTCGTTTTATAGGCTAGACGGAAAAAATTCTGACGAAAAGTTGTCACGACACTTTTTGCTACAGTGTAGTGTAGTAAACCGTTCAGCGTACACATGTTTCTCTATCTCTTTCTCTCTCTCTCTTTCTTTCATAGAAAGCAAGGCAATTATTTTCGTTTCGTGTTTCTATTTTGCTTTGAACAGTGCAGCGTCGCGATGATATTTTTTTTATACATAAAAAATAATAAAACAAAAGAAAACAATAACAATATTATTTTGTATTATTTTATTATTTATTATAATAAAATACTTTGACGGATTCTTTTATAGAATTTGCGCACAAATTAATTAACACCAGTAAATGGCAATAGTGACCTATAAAAGTTACATATGTATATCCAACCTCTTCCTTTAAAATTGAAAAGTAGGCCACTTAAAACTCATCAAAATGAAAATCGAATTAAATGCTTTTAAACGACGTTTACTTTATACTTTGGAACTACTCAATGAGAAGAAAGTTTGTGGTGCAAGTAAATTTTACACAACTTTTTCCTTTTCACTGTTAAAACATACTGGTCTGTAAAGGACAAAAATAATACGACTATTTAGACGTTATAATACTTCAGGCGCTCTTGGTGCTTTTGAAGTAGCGCAAAAAGTCAAGTTAGTAATTTTTAAGATTTTTTTACCTAGCTTTTCCCTTTTCACAGTTGAAAACTCCAGTTGCTATAAGTTCATACAAAGCAAACTTTCCGATCGTTGAATACATCCTCTGCATGAAAGAATAATACCTGGATAATACCTGCTACGTGCTTTCTTTACTCATTTGTAGATTAAATACGTTTTTTATTTGTGAAATGACATATGATTATTGAGCCGTTAAAATATCTTTAGCACTTTTTAGCGACATCGATTTTTTTCAAATAAAGGTAGCCTAAATTATTCCTTATAACGACGATAATAATAATAATAATAATACTCTTTTTTGTACCCAAAAGGAATAAATGACATAAAGTAGCAAATTTAAATAACGATACAAAAGGCGGATTTATCGCTAAACAGCGATTTCTTCCAGACAACCTTATGGTAAGGAGATAATTAAAAAAAAGAATAATATTAAAATAGATGAGGTGCAATAAAAAGTTTTAAGAGTATAATAATAAACTTATTTAAGAAAATAAAACAAAACAGCGATATAGTATATATACAGGCAGTCGAATTAGATAAAGACCCATTTCCAACGATAACACAATTCTTAAATGTGCGACATAGATCAGTGGGTAACATTAAAGTAGATTGGATTACCTTCTTTAAGTGTACATCAAACCCTTCACTACCATGCTTGAAAGATGAGACTCATTTTCACTTGTAAGTCATAAAAACTTTCACGAGGTTTTTTTTTATTTGCCTGAAGTAGCAAACGAGCATGCAGTCCACCTGATGGAAAGTGGTCACTTCTGCTCATGGACATCTGTAATCAGCTTCATACAGAACTGTTCTATCTGAAGTCAATCACAGATGCGTTGCTACTTCCGAGGACAATGATGGTCGCCTCATATAAAAGTATGCCAGCAACCACATCCATCCATTAAAACGCAAGAGATGATTCACGCTAGAAATAGGTGCGGCGGTGGTATCTCCCCGGTCGAACTATACTTGTTCTACCACCTGTAAGTCATAAACATTTTCACATGAAATTACAAAAAATATAAAAAAAATACTCCATGAAACTCACCTAAAACCTAAGAATACTATTTCTTACCTCTGCAAATAAAGTTATACGTGAATTTATTTTACATATATACCGTAAGGTGTACCGTACCGTAAGGTACCGTAAGGTGTGTATCTCTTTACAAAAGTTACACACTTAAGCAAGTACGGGGGAATGCTCTCACGCACTAATGCTTATGTCGTGTTGGGACTCACGCTTTGGGCATACATCTCTATGAATTAGGGGTCAGAAGTACGAAACTTAGTTTTACTCTTTTTAGTTTAAATTAAGGTGTTTGTTTTGTCTCGCAATCATTGGTCATCTTCTTCTTCTTCTTCTATACTATAATAAATCTGTAAGAGGTCGCTGTCTGTACATGGAATAAATTTAGGTGAAAACCATTTCTAGAGGTCTTTAATACGATATAGAACCCAAAATAATGGTTTTTAGAAATCTTTTCTGTTTGTCTGTTTGTCTGTTTATCTGTTTGTCTGTTTGTCTGTTTGTCTGTGTGTTTGAAAACGCTAATCTCAGAAACAGCTTATCCAATTTGAATATAATTTTAACCGATGTGTTGTGGGAAACTTCACTTAACATTTAGTGTTTATTTTATGTAAATCGGTTTATAAATAAAAAAGTTATGTCAATTTAAAACTACGCAGTATTTATTTTGTATTCGATAAGTGTTAATAAGATAAGTAACTACATAGTTGAATTGGTTGAAACTAAACATGTTATGGTCTGTAAAATGTTATGTGTTGTTATGTATTTTTTGTTGGTTATGTGTGTACTTATGTTATTTGATACTATACAAATCTATATCTCTATATCTATATATACTTATATAAAAACGAAAGGATGCTCACTCACTCACCTATTGAATAAACATCGCAGAGCCTAAACTGCTAAAGATACGACTATGATTTTTACTAGGGGTTCCTTTTATGACGTAGACGTCAGGTAAGAATGAATTTTCTGATCCAACCCCCCCCCCCCCCCCAATTTAACAAAAATGGGAGATGTAAGTTTGTATGAAAGTCAGCCAATTTTGCGACCGACTTCCAAAAAGGAGGAAGTTATCAATTCGTCTGTATTTTTTTTTTATATTTGTTACTCGATTTCTCCTCACTGGGTGAACGGATTTGGATGATTTTTTTTTTCATTTGAAAGGTAGTACGTGTCATGGGGTCACATTTATTTTTAGTTCACTTTTGACAGTGGCATCCATAAGAAAAGCGCATAAGTCTGATATTTGCATTAACGATGTGCGCAATAAATAGATGAATAACTCAATTTCCCGCCAACCGATTTTGATGATTTTTCTTTTATTTGAAAGATTGTACTTCAAGGGTACTCCGATGAGTTTGATACGGTGCTGATCATAGGATCCATTTCTTTGAAGCAAATTAACGAAATTAGCGATACTCGGCCATACCTAAGTTGTAGTAGTCCAATTGGGTTGAATGTAGAATGAGATTACTAAGCAGATATTTCCTAAAAAATTTGACCTTCAACTCTTCAATCCTGATGATGCAGGGGTACTGCTAGCCTGAACCGTAGAAGTAAGTCAATTTGTTTTTATGGATATATAATAAGATTGTTAAACAAATTCATGGGACAAAAATTTGATCTTCAACTCCTCAACCCTGATGATGTAAGGGTATTTCAAAACTAAACCGTAAGAGTTGGCTATTTGGTACTTACGGTTATGTACAATACCAAGCAAAGATACACGGTAAAAATTTTGACCTTCAACTCTTCAACCCTGATGATGCAGGGTTACTTCAAGCCTAAGCTATAGGAGATGGCCATTTGATGCTTTCGGGTATGTAATATGATTACTAAGCAAAGACACAAAATGAAAATTTCGACCTTCAGCTCCTCACCCCTGATGATGCAGGATACTGCTAGCCTAAACTATACGAGATGGGCATTTGGTGCTTTCAGGTATTTAATATAATTACTAAGCAAAGACACATGATGAAAATTTTGACCTTTAACTCCTCAACCCTGATGATGCAGGGGTACTTCAAGCCTAAGCCATAGAAGTTAGCTATTTAGTGCTTTCGGGTATGTAATATAATTACTAAGCAAAGACACATGATGAAAATTTCGACCTTTAACTCCTCAACCCTGATGATGCAGGGGTATTTCAAGCCTAAGCTATAGAAGTTAGCTATTTAGTGCTTTCGGGTATGTAATATAATTACAAAGCAAAGACACAAGATGAAAATTTCGATCTTCAACTCCTCAAGCCTGATGATGCAGGGTACTGCAAGCCTAAGCCATGGGAGTTGGCCATTTAATACTTTCGGGTATGTAATATGATTACTAAGCAAAGACACATGACGACAATTTCGACCTTAAGCTCCTCAGCCCTGATGATGCAGGGTACTGCAAGCCCAAGCTATAGAAGTTGGCTCGCAAGTGCTTACGTATAAGTAATAAGAATACTAAGCAAAGACACGGGATATTTTTTTTACCTTCAACTCCTCCCTGATGATGCGGGATAGTGCAAGCCTAAATTATAAAAGGTAGTCACATAATACTTACGGTTGTTTTTAGTATATATTATAAGTTTAACGACAGCTCATTAAACTGAAATGTGATTAATAAATTAAACTTCATTTCATCAACCCTGATAATCTAAGTACACAATCTACTTAAGCCGTATGAGTTTGGTACTTATTGATTACAATACATTACAACCCGTTCCTGAGAGAACATTGTGATGAAAAGTGTCACTTTGAATACCTAAATCCTGAAAATGCAGGAGTATTGTCATGTTATTGTTAAGAGTTGGATTTAGCTGTAGCTTTTTAAACAGGATGGGTTAGGTTAGGTTGGAACATAAAAGAAAACATAAAAAATAAGCGAGCAGGGTGCGGCACCGCCCTGCGAGCGAGTGCGCCCTGTTCGTATTAATTGTAAAAGTGTTTTGATTATGTCTTCTGCTTTACAAAAAACAATGCGGGATTTACGCACACAAATGGCCCGATGCACCTCTTAAAAGATCTTATCTTTGGCCACATGAAACTAAATATGAACTTAGAATATATGTCGCTGTTCAGTGATATTCCAATTTTCTAATGATTTACTTCAAGTAGATAATAGTGTTATCCGGAAAAGTTAAAATCAATCTTTATATCGATACGTCTTCGTTTAAATGTGGAGGAGTTGGTTGAAAAAGTATATCCCGATATTGTTAATACAACCAATAACACTATAAATTGGTTCCAAAAGACGGCTATATACCCACCCACCAATGAACGTGTCGATAAAATAAATGATTTATTTTTTTTCAAATTTAAAGCAGCGTCACAGATCTACTATTCGGTAGACACAGTCATTGAGATGGAGGAAGCAGTACATTACCCAACAGAATTTTTGAATTCCATAATGCCTTCCGGAACTCCTGAACACAAATTAATATTAAAAGTAGGTTTACCTATAATCTTACTTAGAAATTTGAATCGGCCAAAATTACTTCAAATAGTATTTTCCAATTCGGAAAAGTTCAAATCAATCTTTATAATCGATACGTTTTGGTTCAAATGTGGAGGAGTTGATTAAAAAAAAGTATCCCGATATTGTGAATTAGACCACTAAGAATGTAAATTGGTTCAAAAAAGCGGTTTACAATATTAGAATTCGTCTAATTAAAAAAAAATACATAACAATACGTTCCTACCCACAAATACACACTTTAAATTGGTTTTTTTACTCTGTGTTTGACCAGGTAATCCTTTAGCGGCCAAACCGATTTTAATGTTACTACTTTTTATCATAGAATTCCCATAGTGTCGAGATTTGCGCGAGAAAAACTTTGTGACACGTTGATTTGCACGGGGGCAAAGCCGCGGGCACAGCTAGTAGAAAATAAAACTCGACGACCCGCGTGGCGTAGTGGTGACCATACCGGTGTGACGCGCAATGGGACCCGGGTTCGATTCCAGGCCAGACAGGTATCTGAATTATGAGTTTATATTCTTGTTCTTGGTCTGGGTGTTTGCGTATTCGTCATGTGTGTGTCCATGGTACCCACGACACAGGAGAAAATCCTACTGTTGGCTATGGTATGCCACTTCAGTAAAATTCTATTGAGCCAAAATTTTGGCTTATATTGGCCTTCTAAATTTTTTAAATTTAATAATATGACGATGGAGAAAATCTCATGCAAATATAATATCAGCCAACAAGTTTAGTTACAAACTTATCATTTTTGACCTTTGCGCATTCAAGAGATGCAGGGCAAACATTTAAGGTAGGAATTATTTTCAGAAAATAGATATTTTTTGTATCAATTACAATCAGTTATTTTTAACTTTTATACGTCAGGTTATCAACTTGTTAAGCAGAACGAATATACGTGGTAGTTTCATCCCATATTTTTATAAAACATATGGCGTGTAGGGTAGAGGAATATCGTAAACCTATCTCAATAATCCTCTTCTCTTCTTTTTTAAAAGAAATGAAACGAAATATATAAGTTCTAAACTAACTTTATAGCTCCAAATAATTAATGCGAACAAAGTTACTACACATACCTTGGGTTGTATAAATTCCATTTAGGGCAGTGCACACGTCACAACTTATTTAGTCGTAAGCCGTAAGCTATGCGGTGGTTTATATATAGCTTTAATGCCTGCTTAAGTAAGCATCAATTGAAGTATTTTTATGACAATGACCTCACCTGTGTATTTTTCTTTATCAGGAGAGCTACGGAGTAGACGTGGTAAAGCGTATTGTGGTATACTTCAGAAGCATTACCGCCACACCTATTTCTGCCTAATAACAACAGTGTTACTGCTTCGTTTAAGTCTGAAGAGTGTGGCAAGAGAAACATATTTGACAAAGACGTATTCGAGGCGTCCTAATTTTGTTCTCAGGACTAGCAGGACTTTGTAGGGACACAAACAGTTCCACCAATCAAGTGAAATGTGCATTGTCAGCAATGGCGATCGCATTCGCTTGGCTCGTGGAAAGGAATTAATGTGAAATATCTTTAATTTAAATTCCATACAATCAAAAACTCTAAACACACACAGTAGCCTATAAATTTACGAGTAGTCTCAGTTACGACATCAATACGATTACAGATATCAATAGACAACAGTGACTACTTGCCATCAAGTTGTCTACATGATGGTTTGCTAATTAAATTGTATAAAACAAATAAATAAACAGATTTTTTTTGTTTTCGAGGGGGAAACCTTCAAAAGGTTGAGTACGGGAACGAACATTGTGACACGAGAATTTTACATATTAGATTAACACCTCGATGTGTTTAGATGTAGAAAATGTTGTTTTTTTTTTATCTCATTGTAGTAGCACCGAGCGTGCAGTCCACCTGATGTTAAGTGGTCACAGCCGCCCATAGACATCTATAATCAACTTAAATTAGGACATAGGTTCTATCTGAAGTCAATCACAGATGCATTGCTACTTCGGAGGACTGAGATGGTCGCCTCATATAAAAGTGTGCCGGCAACCACACCCTTCCATCGAAACGCAAGGAATGCTTCACGCTAGAAATAGGTGTGGCGGTGCTACTTCCCTGGTTGAACTACACTGGTTACGTAAGATATTAATAAAGGTGCCATTTCAAGGACAAAGTTTATATAATATGTCTGGTCGTAAAAAAGTAAACACCCGTAGAACACGTTCGTCTTAAAAGGTTGGAAAATGTTTTTGCCCTAATTTTATAAAATGAAGTTTTTATTACTTAATTAAAATATTACGTAGTACACGATATAAAATAACTAACTGTGTACTTTACACGATTTGTATTTTAACAAAACATAAAACACTGTTTTTACTGTGAATTTAAATAAGTAAATATTCATACAAGTATTTTAACTCATTTATCTTGCTGGTGATTAAATTTGTATTTTTACTGAAAAGGCGTTAGATGTATAATGAAAGATTTTCGTAGTTCAATTTTATTTATAGTAATCAGCTACGAATTAATGACTAATTTGAAAAACAATTCTGTAAAGACTTACAGCTGTTCAGGGGATGAAATCACCACATCCTTGCAACTGCACTCTCATTTGTCCCTTGAATATCATAAAAATCACTAGACATGATCTTTCTATCAATCAAATCTACAAATTCATACTACACAGTGTAATTGAATCGGCTATCCAATTACCACAGTGTAACGACATCAGCTTAATTCTACTCCACAAGCGTTACACAATAAGCAGATTATAGGCGCTGTAATGGACAGGATGACTGATACTTGAAAATTGAATGATTGAGGGAAATTGAGTAAGTGATTGACCGCTCGCTTCCAGTATAGTAAGCTATGATTTTTGGTTTCAGTTTTTATGGGATTTAAGTAACAAAAGAGCACGGAATCCCTCTGATGGTAGGTAAATCTTAGTACTTTAGATAATCTTCTAACACTACTATAAGATGGCAAAAAATAGGTTAAGGTTTTGATAATTTCAACTGAGTTTTTGTGTGTCGTGTCTGTTATCGACTTTAAATATGCCCCAAATTCTCTTAATTCAATGCAGTCCTATTTAATACCAATGATTATTGTCCTAAAATCTGCATGATCTTTCGCGTAACAGATTCGCATTCGCTTAACACAAAAGAAAATGGTAGGTTTAAAAAATTTGCCGTAGTGGAAATGGTTCAGTCCATTAAATGTTACATGAGCTTTGCATTTTTTAGAGGACGCAAATTCATTTTTCTGAAATGTGTGTGTGGGGGTCAATAGAAGCTTAACCTCAAGTTTGCGGGATCGCCACCCTCGTCCCCGGCCGCCGTTTTATATGAAGCGATTATCATAGTCCTCGGAAGTCGCAACGCTTCTGTGATTGACTTTAGACAGAACCGATATTCTATATGAAGTCGCTTACAGATGTCCATGGGCAGTGACCACTTACCATCAGGTGGACTGCATGCTCGTTTGCTACTTCAGTCAGATAAAAAAATATGGTATGTAGATCATTTATAGTTCGTTTCAAACGCAGCTGTATTGGTTTCATACTGCACACAGGCTGCACCGCTATTTGTATATTTGACACACAGTTTGTGATACGGTTTTATTTTGATAGTTTAACGTTCGGACCGTAAAGTTTTATGGTGTACCGTAACGTATTACAGAGGGATTGAAAGTTAAGTTAATAGGGATTTCAATCGAAGTCGTGTAAAGTTTATATAGATTGGTTTATAGTATTTATCTAAAAATATTCTGATGATGTACATACATACTTTAAAGGTAGTAGAACTCTTTATTGTTCCACTCCGGAAGCACACCCGCGGACAGTGGACAACAAAATCTGTTGGATATATAAGGGTTTCCCCTATATTTTTCTTCATTTATGGCAATAAATACGATCTGCCCCAATTCTCACTAACCATGTTTATTTTCTGAACTCTGAATACAGCTTGCAAGTCACGTAGCTGCGCCAATATCTGCACTAACGGGAAGCTGTCGAAGGGAGCTAGGGAGGAATCGGAGCTAAATATTGAGGTGAGATTTAAGGTGCTTTTTTGCTACTTTATAAGCACCATCGTTACACTTATATCTGACTTGCTTCAGTACTAGTTGAAAAGTGTATTAGGGAGCCTCGACACTCTTCGTATATTATATTCAACTTACTCCTCAGGATTCGCGACGCATCTGTGGCGAATTTATATTGAAACTACAGGTGTGCGAATATCGTTTGAATCGAATCGAATCGAATGTTAATATTTCATAATCGAATATTAATAATTCATAACGTATTCGAACGAATTATTCGTAAATTTGAATTATTCGCACACCCCTAATCAAAACTATTATTTTTAGGATCAGTTACATATGTTTATAAGAGTCAATAGCCACTTACCATAAGGTGGACTGCAATCCCATTTGCTAAAAAAAAGGGTAGAATTATTCATTATTATGAGTTTTTTTTGTGTCAAAAGTCGTAAGGGCATTCTTTAATATAAGGCTTTTCATACTCCACTTTAAAAGCAATTATTTATATGGTTATAAATAGAAATAATGGTTTATGATTTGCTTGTTTACGAAATGTTTTCATTTCATTTAAACATGACGTTTATTCAACGGGACAAATACAAAGGCGAAGCAGTAACACGAGTGCTTTTTCAAAAACGTTCTCGCAAATCCTGTGATGAAGTCGTATATTAGCTCCTATGATGTTCTGAATATTCAGGCGACGGCAAAGGTGATTACATCGGGTGTCCTTATCGGTAGCTTGTATGTAAAAAAAGTATTTCATCCGCCTGTAGATAGTTTATCAACACTAAATTGGATGCGTTTTCTATTTCAATTCACTTCATGTAACTAGAAAAGCCTTTTAATACCTATCTAACACAATTAATGCCGAAATTGGCTTTTTTTACATGTTTTTTTTTAGTTTAAAAAATGTGTTATGTTATATGTTATAACATTATGTATAAAAATAATAAACGGACAAATCTAAATGCTTACTATTTAGGAAATACATTTAATAAATGCGACAAGATTTCAATTGATTACTCCGAAGCCTTTTTAAATAAGGACCTTATATTTAAGATTAGAATAAATAATTGTATATAGAACATTAAATAATTTAAAGTAAATTCATACGTACCATAATTAAGAATTAAATTCAAGAAACATAACTTACAAATGTGACTGAAAATGTGAAAAGACAATTTCAAAGCAATTTCGTGGTTTTTGGTTTCTCGCTACGAGAGAAATGTATGACATATTTTGGGACAAGGATAATGTTTACTTACAAAAGAAATAACATGATGCCAGAAATATATTCCTCTTAATATCTATTTATTTGTAATAGTATTCTTTTGAATGTAACATAGTTTCGGCAATTGTTTTGTTGAATGAGTGGAAAAAATATTGATTTTAGCAGAATAAATTTTCCAAAAAAATCATATTTTTCATTTATGTAGATACTTGTTTTTGTCTTTGTTAATAGTAAAGCATTCGCTTTGTAATCAATATAATCAATCTATAGTATACGATCCAATAAGAGAGCGGTAATAACCCGATGACTAAGAATAATAAAGCTTCACTATTTATTCGATGGTCCGAGACATAATAAATCTTATTCATATTTAATAAATTAGGCACAAATTTCTCCTTTTAATTTACAAAAATACTTTTGAGTTCCATTTAATAATAGCTTCAAATTATGAAGAACTCATCAACCTTGCATTAAACGAAAACAGTAAGCAATGATAAAAACACAAACTCTGCTATCTTGCGAAAAATTCTGACAGATAGTCAAAAGGTCATTCCCCTGGCGTTGTTGGTTTAGGACTCCTAACACCTAAATGAAAGCAAAATATAATCTCTGTATCTGTCCCCGGGAGATTGGACCGGGCAGGGTACAAGTGGGATATTATAATCCTTTCGTAAATGTAAACAACGACAAAGCCGATCGCCGAGGGCAACTCGTGTCCAACCTTAGTAATATTTTTCCCTAGCTTTAGTCCCTGATGCTGGGATGAGACAGATTTATTCATAGAACAGTTGTAAGTTGACTTTATCTTGTAAATAAAATAACATTTCCATTAGAACGAAAGAAAGAAAATACTTTATTCTGTTCAATACAGAAAGTTATACAAAACAGATACATCTAATAGCAAAGATGTGTTATTATTATTAACTTATAGGTACTTAATGATGTAAGTTACATTACATTGACCGAAAGGGTCGCCACTCAGACTTTTGAAGGTGGTAGAACCAGTGTAGACCGTGGTTCGAGGGTGAAGTTGTACACTTTTATATGAGGCGACCATTATAGTCCTCGGGAGTAGCAACGCATCTGTGATTAACTTCATATAGAACCCATGTTCTGTATGAAGTTGATTACAGATGTCATGGTCGGCAGTGACTACTTACCATCAGTCGGACTGAATGCTCGTGTGCTACTTCAATCAGATATAAAAAAAAAACTCAGCTTATTGCTGCAGGCATTCGAGGTCACCTGCAGCGCTGGTATTCTGTGGAGCCAACTATCTTCGTTTGCGCGCAAGCGGTACAGTTATATCTAATTATGTATGCATGTGTGTATTTCAAGGTAGGTCTGTGTTGAGTGCTACCGCGTCTCAGTGTGTAAGTTATATCTAACTAAATCCATGCAACAATTATAATCTAAGAATTCCAAGTAAAGTTAAAATGAAGGAATATATTACTTACTAAGTCTTTTTGCCGATGTTAAAGAATATCATTTTGATATGAATATTGTAAGAACAATTTGGTTTTACAGAAGAAACAGTTACTTGACTAGAAATTTTAACACTCATTATACCTATTATGAAGCATAGTAATGCAATATAATTATGTAGCTGCATTTTACATCAAATTAAAAATATTTAAATAAGCACATAGAGCAGTGATAGCCTAATGGTTGAAACTTGCCCTTGCACTGATCTATGTGGGTATTAGAAATTGTTTATCACTGCTTTTCGCTGAAGAAAAACATCCCGAGGAAACACACCCGAGATTTCTGTAAAAAAAAGTTCTCGGAGGTGTGGGAAGTCCACCACATCGCACTTGACCAGCGCGGTGGACTAGGGCTTATAACTCTCTCATTCCGAGAGAAAACCCGTGCCCAGCAGTGGGAAAAATGAGTTGACGACATAAGCACATATCTGTATTGACATATGTGGTTCTTGTTTAAAACATAAGATAACATAATATGTCATAGCAGTTAAAATCATTTATGTTGGTTTTAATTTTACGCTTTTATAAAAAAAAATACTATAGACTTTAATCCAAATCGTCTGACTAAAATACGTACAATTCGAAATTTCTCCTATTTATTTTCGAAGGAATCTCATTTGAATACACATAATTTACACTCCAGGGGAATGACCGTCTACTACAAGAGAGATGACAATCATTCCTCTAGATTTGTTAGCTTAGGACGCCTTATACTGGAAATTTACTTACCATATCCGCTGATTGATAGGAATATATTTGCGGAAATTGATTATTATATTTTTACTAGTTAATCCGGCAAAATCGTCCCGCCTAAAAGTCAAAAATCTAAAATTATCAGATTTTCTCTACTATATTATACATGTATTATACATGTATTATACATAAAAACCTTCCACTTGAATCACTCTATTAAAAAACTGCATTAAAGTCCGTAGCGTAGCTTTAAAGATCTAAGCATACAGGGACAGACAGCGAAAAGCTTACTTTTTATACTATGTAGTGACATTATTTTTACTAAAGATTACAGATATATCTAACACAAAAAAAAACATGCGTGCGTACAAAGTACACATGTCAGAAGTGAAACTTCTTTGGCGAACTAATTTATAAATCTTGTTTATATTTATACAAATCTAAAACTTTAAATTTCCAAGATTAAGAGGAAGGGAAAAAGGCGTGATACGACGTTCGCTCTGTCTCACTTTTTCTCTCAATCTTTCTCACTCGCTTGCTCCCTACTCTCACTCCACGGCTAGTTGCTCATGCTACGTTCGCCCTGTCTTACTCTCTCTCAATCGGTCTCGATCACTCTCTCTCTCTTTTCTGACACTTCCGTTGCATACCGGCGTGACGTTTCATCTGTAAAAATTTTACCCTCATGCGCCTAAAGAAGTTTCACTTCAATAAATATATGCTTATCGTCAACAACTATTGCTGGCTTATCAGACTACACCAGTGCTAAGGAAATAATGTTATGTAAATAAATTTATTATTATTTTAGGGAAATACAGAAATTTGTGGAACTTGTGACCTACTTCCTTAGACTTAGAGTATATCAGCTTCTATACTGTGAATTACGTGCTCGGCATTCAAGCCATATTTCTATTCCCTTTTTTTTTCTCGAGGGGGAAACCTTCAAAAGGTACCCGACGCCGTGAGAGCGACGCAGGGTTGTGTGGGATTTTTAACGCACTAAAACCCCCCCGGTGACCGTCCTCAGCGCTACAAAGAGTCCTTTTTGTTTCGTTCCTGGATCCCCAACAGAATGCAACCGGAGTCCTCTGGCCGCGTTGCCCCATCGGGCTCCTTACAGATGGGTGGATGGGCCCACCGCTCCGTCTGGTCTTTACGACGGTATGCGACCACACATACCGACGTCCTTCGCTGGGTCGCCTGTCCGAACGGTTCAAGCATCCCACTGTAACCGCTCGCAACCATGGAATCCGAATAAAAGGTTAGTCGCCTCTTATGACAGGCAGGAGATACCGTAGCCCTATTCTAATCTCGGAACTACACGGACGGTTTCTGTACCCCTTCTGAAAAAGAGCATAAGTCTATTTTTTTGTAAAATTACCGTGATAAATGTGACCGAAGTGTGTAGTCGGAGTCGCGGAAATAAGCTAGGATATTTAAAAATAATACAATATCCTTCCTTAAGAAAGTAATCCACGAAAAAGAAAGCAAGCGGCGATGCGCGACAACTTATTAAAAATTCCGCTGACATTTTCTAGGCATTCCGCCGAGAAACCTTTCGACACGCCATTACGGTCCCATCTAGTTAAGTAACGAAGCGAGTAATAGAAAGCTGGCAAGTTTTAATTAAAACCACACTAAGTATATCTTTGGTAAGGATATTACATAGTTCGGGTTATTACGTCGCCACCGTGTCTCACCGCGAGCGATGGGCGAGTCTATTATAAACTAAAATAAAAATCTCATAAAATAAAAGTACTATAAACATTGATAATTATATACCTTTTAATAGTTTTGTTCTAATTTTAAATTAAATTCTGTCAATCAATCCAATTTATATCTTTGAATATTTCGTTTGCTATTTTAATGATATAAATAGTTTCGCAAGTTTTTTTTTAAACACGCTTTCTACACTCATAGCCCCACGGTAGGATTTTCTTCTGTGTCGTGAGTACCATGGATACACACAAGACGAATACACAAACACCTAGACCCAGAACAGGAATCTAAACTCATCATTTAGATACCTGTCTGGCCGGAAATCGAACCCGGGACCCATTGCGCGTCAGATCGGTATGGTAACCGCTGCGCCACGCGGGCAAGTGATTTTTATATCCATACCGACTAAAAACTGAAGCCCTGAAATTTAAACGCTAATCCTATTTTATCGCTTATATGTAGTTACTTGTATCAAGCTTGTAGTTACACAAGTTTTTTGTCACCAGACGAGATTACTTACCTCTGAATGTATTTCCATACTTCATACTAATATTATAAAGGTGAAAGTTTGTGAGTGTGTATGTTTGTTACTTCTTTACGTCTAAACGGCTGGAGCGAATTTCATAAAATTTGGTCGGAAGTTAGTTGACACTCTGGATTAATATATAAGCTACTTTTTACTCTGAGAAAATTTCTTATTCCCACGGGACAATCGATACATGTATTTCTTAACGCGAGCGAAGCTGCGGGGTTCAGCTAGTATAAAATAAACCAAACAACTTTTAAGATTTTTTGGTATTCATTAAAATTTTCCTAATTTTTGGAAAACTAGTTCGGCCGAACGCCGGACTGCAATTTACGAGAGAACAAAAAGCCTAGTTGGCAATCACCCGTTGTAAGCGAATTACATGGATTCGGAAGGGATATTTTCGGTTTTGTGGAAATTTGTCCAATTCGCTAAACACTGCTGAAAGAGCGAATTTTCGCCTTGATCTTACTTATAACGAGTATTCATTTTTAATGATATTTTAATATTTTTTGATGATGTTTTAATATCCAATGATTGTAGAATAATATTATCGCCGAATTGATACATTTTTATATGTAGCGGGCTATCGGGTACTTCCAATATGTGGTTTTTTTTTTGCCCATCTTTCGACTTAGTTACATGGATCGTTGTTACAACGGTACTGCAGTGACAGAGAGAGCCGATTGGAGTGTAGATAGTTTAATCTACAAGTAATGCTTGTCAACGGTTTTGTACATTTTTGAGGCCTAACAATTTTATTTTATTATCATTAATCCACCTTATGAAGTCCGTTGCTAGATACGGGCTTGGCAAACCAACCCTTAGGTAAACTTCACCCACAAGCAGTCATAGAGACTCCATTAATATAGGGCATATTCAGTGTTATTAACAACAAAGAGTTTTGTACAACATGTATACTCACTACGAAATTATTTGATTTTAATTTGGATAACAATTAGGATCAAATAATTAAAAAATAATGTATGTAAGGCCTAGACCGCACTGCGGTAAAACAGCAGCGGTTTTTAATCGTGTGGGTTTACGGAACAAGAAAACAAATACAAGCGACCGCACTCGCGGTTTTTTCCCGTGACTGATTTTAAAACCGCGAAGTATTACAAAATAATCGCGAATAATAACCGCCGCATATTTTTTATTCCATTGAACTTAGTAGTGATATCACTGTTTATTATCGCGGTTTGTTTAGCGGTTTCGCGGTTAGAGCGATTACTGCTCTCCGGATAAAAACCATAGTGCGGCTTTAGCCTAACAGCGTATTTCGCCGCATTACAATTTACAAGTACGCGAAAACCCTTAAAGAATTTCAAATATGTTGTCCATTGCGTGTATCGTGTATCAGCTATCTGGGGTATTCCGTGACGGTTCTCAGGAAAATTCTTAGACATTCCCACACGGATTTCCTGTTAAATTATTTTCAAATTCTGCAAAACGATAGGAATTATTTATTTTAAAACAAGTATTTCACAGGCAAAAGAATGTAGAATGTTGTTCAGTATCATTTGTCTTTAAATAAACTTAATTGTATGGTACAAGTAAACATTATTTTTAAATATTTTAATTTGCTTATCTCACCTAAATTCAGGAGACATACCCTATGTATATTTATTTATTTGAGGAGTTCCAAGATAATCCTCAGCATTAGCAACGCAACTGCAGCCAACCGCTGTTAAGGCACTAATATTACGTGTGGTTCGTTAAAGGTTTCCACAGATACCAGTGGCTACTTACCACCTGATGGTCAGTATGCTCGCATACTACTTCTGTATTAGAATATAAAAATCTCTAAAAATCATGTGAAAGTGTGCCGGCAACCACACCCTTCCATCTAAACGCAAGAGATACTTCACGCTAGAAATAGGTGTGGTGGTGGTACCTCCCCGGTCGAACTGCACTGGTTCTACCACCTGGTAATTTTGCTGATTTCTTATAGTTAAAATTTTAGATTATAGCATATTGTATGGTTAATAATAATATATAGCATAATAGATACATACATTTAATTATATTTTTATAGGAAAAATATTAGAAACAAAACTTGAGAAGGTATTTTTTTTAATACCATGAATTTACTGTTATCTAGTTGTTCACATATTTTGAAGGTAAAGTTGTGATGTTCATGGTAATATTGCATTCCAGCAAACTGCTATTTGATACTGTTTCCTAGATGAAACATAGATCCCATTAAATACGAAATATTCATATATATGACAGTGTATTTGTTTTATATTTATATATGTAACTTGAGAAAGTAGATCTACAATCATCTATAGATACCGCATATATATGACTATGTCAAAGCATGTCGGTAACGCCGTTTTTAAGAGTAGGAATAAACCTGCTCATGGCATAAGTTGAATCTGTCCCCTTCGTGATTATTGCAGCACATATCATATTATATATTAAGCTTCTCTCGTCAACCCATTATTGTCCCACTGCTGGGCACGGGTCTTCTCTCAGAATGAGAGAGTTATAGGCCATAGTCCATCGCGCTGTTCAAGTACGAATTGGTGGATAGTAGATATTAGGCTTATCATAGGCTATTTTCTGTTTTTTTTTCCATATTATTGTATAATTCGATGCCGTGTTGTATCTTTTGTACATATTTATATTTTCTTTTATAAGCATGTGTTATAACTAATCCGAATAAAGGTTATTATTTTCTTTTTTCTCTACCAGAAATCATGCAACGCGTCTAAAGTCTCAACGCGTCTTTCACTCTAAAAATGGTAATGCAAACCATGAGATAATAACAACTTCAGTTGAAGCTACAAGCCTCTACGGACTACGTAACCGCAAAAAATAGACTCGTAAAAGGCTCATAACCAAAGTTTAGCCAATTACGTGACGCCGTGAATTTTGTATTATAAATATCTTCTGACACTTTTATACCGGTCTGACGCGCAGTGGGTCCCGGGTTCGATTCCCGGCCAGACAGGTATCTGAATGATGAGTTTAGATTCATGTTCTGGATCTGGGTGTTGTCTAGCGTCTTGTGTTTTTTTATGGTACCCACGACACAGGAGAAAATCTTAGTGTGGGGCTATGAGTGCAGAAAGCGTTATTAAAAATCGTTCAATGCTCCTAAAAAAGTTTCACTTCAGAAAATTGTAATACAACGCAAATCATGTGATGTAATAACAACTTCAGTTGAAGCTACAAGCTCGTAGAAGCTTCGTAACCGCAAAAAATAGACTCGTAAAAGGCTCATAACCAAAGTTTGCCCAATTACGTGACGCTGTGAATTTTGTAGTATAAATATCTTCTGACACTTTTTACAACACTTTAATATCACTTCGAGCCACCAAATTAAGTTAGTAAAAGTGAGGGGTTCTCATGAGATAATAAGGTCGCGACTAAAGGATTATTTTTCTGAAAGCATCTTTGAAAAATAGGTGTACGTTGAAAAATACGTTATGTAATAATTTTAAATATACTACTTGCTCGCTACTGAGGTGGAAATTTGACCATAATTAAACCCAATTAATATTAGATTTTATATTTAGCGAAGGATGAATAGTTGTAAAACACAAAAGATAACGTTGGAATTTTAATAACATATACTTATGATTCGAATGTACTTTTTGTCTACTACTTACCTAGGTTTTTATGCCTATGTATGTTTGTCCATTGATCTTACACGTTTTTGAAAAATAGGCATACTAAGGAAAGTGAGTTCTAATACATTAAGCTGCTTTTAAAAGCGTAAATTTCTAAAAAACGAGTTATTGCGTTTTTTTTACAATTTTTATTTGCTACTTCCATATTATAAAAACAGCGTGTATTTTACACTACTTTGAATCCTGATACGGAAACATTGAAAATCAGTATTAAAATAACAAACATGGACAGCCAACAGGTAACTGAATGCCTCGGATTCAAATGTAATCCAATTAATGACCATGAAGTTGATATTCTCAAAATCGTACGTGACTCTCACAATAAAATGTAAATCATTTCATGAGAATTTTGCCAGTTACGAAATAATTTTTAATTGGCTGAAGTAATTGCCATTACAATTATTTCAATTTGGCTAGAGTTATTCAAAAGGTACTAAATGCCCTTAATTAGATATTTAGAATAGTCATGGTTTGTTTGGTTTTGTATGAATTAGTTTAAATACAAACAGTTTCAGTTTGAAGACCCGCGTGGCGGAGCGGTTACAATACCGGTCTGACGCGCGATTTTTTCCAGGTTCGATTCCCGACCAGACATCTGAATGATGAGCTTAGACTCATGTTCTGGGTCTGGGTGTTTGTCTTGTGTGTACATGGTACCGGCGACACAGGAGAAAATCATAGTGTGGGGCTATGAGTATAGAAAGCGTGTGTGTGTGAGTTTCTACAGTTTTACCTTACTTCATTCATCTTGTTCAATAATTTGATTAAAGTTTTAACATTAAATTAAACAATGTAAGTGTAAACAATGTGAGTGTTTTTTAAATAAATATTTCTTTTTAGTCGATAATTGAAAGAATTTCAATATAAATATTTAGCATTAAACTAAATTTTCACAAAAAAATACAATTACTTAAATTAACAACAAATGTATAATTTTACCAATTTAATAGCTTCAAGAATTAACGATAGAAATATTTAATGTACAAAAATTCGTCACCTAGCAACCATTACAAGGATCAACTATAATCATTATCTTGAAATCTTGTACAAATTGGTTAACGATTCTCTATACAAATTCAAACAATTAATACGAGCTTAAAGCCCATTAAGGCCCATTTTATACTGTGGCCATCTGTTTCATTCTGTATTTATCTGTATTTTACTGTACGTTCTGTACGTTCAGAACATGGAAATTAAACTGTATTGTTGAATTTGTGTAAATAGTTTTCATTTATATTTAGCGTATGTGATACTTACCATTTTTAAGGTAGAACAAATATGTTTAGACCGGATGTTTCCACCTCTACTCTTATTTTTGTCGTAAAACGGTTCTCACATTTCGGTGAAAGGGTATAGTCCCTTTTTTGTTGTCGAGGGGGAAGCTTCTAAAGGTACCGACGCCGTGGGAGCGACGCAGGGTTATGTGGCACTTTTACCGCACTAAAACCACCTCGGTGGCCGTCCTCAGCGCTACAAAGAGGACTCCAGGATCTCCAAAGGAAGGCAACCGCAGTCCTCTGAGCGCGTTGTCCCATCGGGCACCGCACTGATGGGCGGCTAGCTGGTCGCCTCTTACGATAGACCGGAGATACCGTAGTCATATTCTGGTCTCGGAACTACAGGGACGAAGAGTGTGGTCCCTGCCTCACTTTCTTAGTCCTTGGAGTAATAACGTGTCTGTGATGGACTTCAGATCATCAGTGTTCAGATAGTTTGAATTTGGTTACAAATGTCCATGGGCAGTAGTGACCACTTACCCTAGTGTGAATTGCGTATTCGTTTGCTACTTCAACCTTTTTTTTATCTGATTGAAGTGGCAAATGAGCATGTAGTCCACCTGACGGTAAGTGGTTACTGCCGCCTATGGACATCTGTAAGCAACTTCAAATAAAACGTGGGTTTTATCTAAAGTCAATCACAGATGCTTTGCCACTCCCGAGGACTATGATGGTCGCCTCATATATAAGTGTGCTGGCAACCACAAAATCTTATATTTCATCAACAAAAACAGGGTGCAAATTAATCACTGATTTTTTAGTCTGGCTGAGAGTACTATTAAATAAAATGGAGGCCTAAGTTTATCACAAACAATATGTATATTTTCTGGAATTTTTACCTCACCCCAGGATTCATAATGTCAACGACCGCTAAATTGTTTTATTACATTTTAATATCATTCAATCACCCCTCGGAATGCCCTGTAATTGGGTTTGCACGTTGAATAAAAAACATTAGGCCCATAAAAAAGGTCGAACTTCCACAACGGAAATTAGATTCCCAATATGTTCAATGTCATTCCCCCGCTCTTTGACCCGGTCTTGATGATAAGTGCTTTTTTGAGCGACGGTCCTTAATTTGTATGTGCTATATACAATTAGTATACCGTTGAAATAGCAATTCATTCATAATTGCATATTATAAGTAATGAAAAATATTTTTTCACGTGTTTTTACAATACAATGCAATCTGTAAAAAGAAATCGTTTGGAGTACAGAAAATAAGTAACAGGTGCGTATACTTTTTTAAAATTTTTATTTGTTTAACATTGTTTTTTATGTGATTAAAGTAGCATGCAGTCCAACTGAGTTTAAATGGTCACTACTGCCCATGGACTTCTATAATCAACTTCATAAAAAAAAGTTTGATCTGAAGACAATCACAGATGCGTTGCCACTCTCGAGGACTAACATGGTCGCTTCGTACGAAAGTAAGCCGGTATCAATACATGGACCATTTATTTTCATTTTTACAAGCGTTATAAGTAATACTAGGTTTACTGTCTGTGACAGATGGAAAATCATGCCAGAGACGTTCACAATAAATTTAAAAAATGGTTATAATTGTGTACAGCAATTTCGCATTTTTGAAATTAGTAGCATAAAACTTTAACTTCTTATTAGAAATAAAAATATTATTTTTCGGAAACATAAGTTTCGTACATGACATATTAAGTGACATATTAAGACATTCTGCACTGCTGGACATAGGCCTCCCCTGAATTATAGCGTACAGTGGATTTTAAGATAAATAAATATTATTTTTGTCCACCCGGACCACGGCACAACCGGTACCCAGTCGCGGGTACCGCTTGTCATTAATAAGAATTTTTCACAAAAAGAAATACCCTCACGCGTTACAATAATTAATGGCTTAAAAATTTCCATTATGATATTTTTAAAATTTTCACCTGGTATATTATGAATACAAGATAAATGTAACTCTACTTTTTTTTATCTGACTGAAGTAGCAAACGAGCATGCAGTCAGACCATCATAGTCCTCGGGAGTAGCAACGCATCTGTGATTGACTTCAGATGGAACCCATGTTCTGTATGAAGTTGATTACAGATTTGCAATGGGTGGCAGTGACCACTTACCATCAGGTGGACTGCAAGCTCATTTGCTAGTTCAGTCAGATAAAAAAATAGTATTTCCATAGAATTTAAGGTACAAATGAAATAAAATGACGCATAACTTTTTACAGTGAAGCTCAAACAAGAGCTAGCGGCAAGTAAATAATGCTATCAGCAGTAGCTGTTTGCATAAACAGGCCATTCATTACCGCTACACTCTGGGTGTTCTCACTGTCAGAGCTTAAAACACCCATTTAGCTTATAAACTCAACAATAAGGGGCCTAATCATTATAGTTCAACTTGGGAATGACCTTTTTACATAATTGTAATCTCGAACAATTCCGTTTCCTAAATAAGTTTTTATTTATTTACTATTTTTTATGTAATTGAAGAAACCAACGAACTATAGAGCAGTGATAGCCAAATGGTTGAAACTTGCCCGATCGGGAGGTCCGAGGCTCAAACCCAGGCACCACTGATTTATGTGCGTATTAACATTAATTATCACTGCTTTTTGGTGAAGGAAAACATCGTGAGGAAACCTACACACCCGAGAGTTCTTTAAAAAAAAAAGGTTCTTGGAGGTGTGTTAAGTCCACCAATTCGCATTTGGCCAGCGCGGTGGACTATGGCCTAAAACTCTCTCATTCCGAGAGAAGACCCGTGCTCAGCAGAGGGACAATAATGGGTTGACGACACCGAACTATTAATTATAAAATGTAAGAGTTCCTTACAAACTTTGGTAGTCCATCTAAAATGATGCTTTCGGGTATTATGACTGTGGTCAAGCCGAAATCGGCTGGAAAAATCTAAATAGATTTTCCCCCAAAGGCAATTTAAATATTCGAATACTTAAAATGCACGGATCCGGCAGTGACTGGGGTTGAATCTTTTTTTGAACTGATTGTAGCAGTAAACGAGCATGCAGTCCACCTGATGGTAAGTGGCCACTGCCGCTTATGGACATCTATAATCAACTTTATACAGAACATGGGTTCTACCTGAAGTCAGTCACAGATGCGTTACTACTCCCGAGGACTGTGATGGTCGGCTCATTTGAAAGTGTGCCGGCAACCACACCCTTCCATCGAAACGCAAGAACTGCTTCACGCTAGAAATAGGTGTGGCGGTGGTACTGTCCCGGTTGAACTTAAAATTTCCTATCAATATTGACAACCTGCGTGGTGGAGCGGTTCCCATACCAGTCTGACGCGCAATGGCTTCCGGGTCCGATTCCCGGCCAGACAGGTATTTAAATGATGAATTTAGATACATGTTCTGGGTCTGGGTGTTTGTGTTGTTGTCTTGTGTGCCGTCATCGCACACAGTAAACCAAGACACAAAAGATAGAAATAGGTTTGTTAAATCATCATTATCATCTTTATTTACTACTAGCTTATTCCCGCGCCTCTGCCCGCTTCGGGCACGCTTATCACGGTAATGAGTATTTCATTTATTAATTAAGTTCATAAACTATATGTGCGCCTTTAAGCGAAATCCGACCATTAGTTTTGCGTGTAAGTACAAGTTCATTCATTCTCACAAGTTATCGCGTTTATGCGTAGGTAAATAAGAAATAAGATTAATGAGTCAAATAACGCGTGCAATAAAATTATTATTCCTGTTTCGCCGGCGGCAGTCGATAGATATACAATAGGTGTTTTAGCGCGTCACTGTTTGCATAATCAATTAATTCATTAACCGGCCAGGCCTCTGTACCGGAATATTAAATGATATCAGACAAAACGTTAGTGTAGGAGACGTGCTAATAATAACTGCGTGTAAAACAAATGTACTATCTGAAATCAAACGTGGATGTGTTACTGCTATATAGCAGCTAACTAAATAGTATTTAACATTAACCTTTAAAGCTAGCTTTCAAGGTGGTAGAACCAGTGTAGTTCGACCGGGGAAGTACCACCGCCACACCTATTTCTAGCGTGAAGCATTTCTTGCGTTTCGATGGAAGGGTGTGGTTGCCGGCACACTTTCACATGAGGCGATCATCACAGTCCTCGGGAGTAGCAACGCATCTGTGATTGACTTCAGATGGAACCCATGTTCTGTACGAAGTTGATTACAGATGTCCATGGGCGGCAGTGACCACTTACCATCAGGTGGACTGCATGCTCGCTTGTTAATTCAGTCAAATAAAAAAAGGTATTGTTTTGAATTTAATTACATTTTAGTCAGAACTTCTTATCATTTAAGACTTAAATTTTATCTTAAAATTTTAACATGCTCAATAAACGGTTTTTACGACGTCAATTTGCCTTCCACTAAATAAAAATCTCTTGATACATTTGCTAAAACCCCGCATGGAGTATTTTTATCCTGCACGTTTGAATCAGTTTTTACGTCGAACCCGTTTCTGGGGAGTCTATCCCGGGAAGGTTTAAAAAGAAAAATGTGGAAGTATTTCTACGTAAGGCAAGTAAGTCCATTATTTCTTTATTCTAATCAGAAGTTTGTTTTCTGTTATTCATTTTGAGCCCAGCTCCAAAATGAATTCATGCAGATGTTTGAAGCTTTTCAGGTAATCAAGCGCATGCTGGATACTGCCAAACAGTATTTGAGCTGGTTATAATACTTTGCCCAACGATTGGGCTTGAGCTCCCACAGCTAAAAAATATATACTCCAGATATCGCCAAGATACTTCAAGTGGTTTTGGTAGATGATGTTAGGTTAATATTATTTTTCATAACTGCCCCTGAGTTATAAATGGCATAATTACTGTACATAACCTCGCTTTGTAACAGGAATGCAATACTTTTGTACCAGAAGATTGTAATTAAATAAACATTTTCACCGAAGGGCGAAATGTACGAAATTTCACTGCAATTTCTAGCGAAATTTGGTAATTTGCAACAATTCGTCTTTAGTTTGTTTGAACGAATACAATCGTCACAGTAAATTTTCCCATTGCATTTTTATTGTTTCTGTATATGGCATTGTATAATCAATGCCATATACAGAAACAATAAAAATACAATGGGAAAATATATATATATAAATTATACATTCGTAGAAACGCGACTTTATTTTGTGCTTTGACTCAAATGTTTTCGGTGAATCTGTGTAATTTTGCGTGCGAGCTTGCAACGTGTATTTAGTTTTAAAACCAGACAGGCTGGTCACAGAACCTTTGTGCCTAGAACATGAAGCTTTGTGACTCGGCACCAAAACAAATCAGGACTAACGGCGAGCTGCTCTGCAACAGAAACCACACGCGACTGTGGCCAGTGCAGCGACTGCGCTTAATTTAGTTACCTATTGACACTGACAGTGTTCCAAAAATTTAAATGTACGAATTTGTTTATGTCACAGGTTTAAGCATTTTAATACTTAAACCAGTTATTTATTTCTCCAAAAAAAAGCAACCTTTTAACGACAAACCCAACATTGAGAAAACGCAAGAACTGGTTTACGCTAGAAATTCGTGTAGCAATGTTTTATTGAAGTGAAACTTCTTTATCGGGGTTGGAAAAAAAATTTGTGTAACATTTTTTCGTTACGCGCCATCTTTTTCTGTTACGCGCCATTATCCGTTACGTTACGTTATCCCTACCACACGTGATATTAGATAGATTATTATAGATTAGATTATTAGATAAAGTTTAATCAAAGCCTTTTATTAAACTTTATCTAATTTAACTTTATTTAACCAATTTCTGTAAAGTTGCATATAGTAAATTATTTTTTGAAAAATAACGTCTTAAAGAAGTTTCACTCCTTACGAGTGTACGCTAGTACACGCACACATTTTTTTATTTTATCTGACTGAAATAGCAAACGAGCATGCAGTCCACGTGATGGTATGTGGTCACTGCCGCTCATGGACATCTATAATCAACTTCTACAGAACATGGGTTCTATCTGATGTCAATCACAGATGCGTTGCTACTCCCGAGGAGTCACCTCATGTGAAAGTGTGTCGGCAACACACTTTCCATAAAAACGCAAGAACTGCTCACTCAGAAATAAGTGTTGCGGTGATACTTCCCCGGTTGAACTACACTGGTTCTACCACCTTCCAAAATGTCCTTGGTCGCACCATACTTGTTCTACCGTCTTATAAAATGAACAAAATATAGCTGACACAGGAGTATTGGAACTTCTATGGCTATTATTCTTCTATCCGCTTCATCACACCGCCATCAAAGAATCCATTACCATGCGACATTCTTTCTATACCGATTAAACATTTTAAACTGTGGCGATAAAAACCGCGAATTTTGTTTACAAATAAAACATTTTAGTCTGTAAATTTATTGTCTCGAAACGGCTGTAGAGGCGCTGCCATAAATTCACCATTTGCATACTAGTACAGAAATATTTGATAGCATGATCTTTGATACTTAAAATGTAGTGGTAATACCCACATTTCACATCATTACTGGTAAGAAAGTTTATAGCTAATATAAGATGAATATAATACACGCTTTCTACACCCATAGCCCCATACTAGGATTTTTTCCTATGTCGTGGGTACCATGGATACACACAAAGACGAATACACAAACACCCAGACCCAGAACAGGAATCTAAACTCATCATTCAGATACCTGTCTAACCGGGAATCGAACCCGGAACCCATTGCGCGCCAAACCAGTATGGTAACCGATCGGCCACGCGGGTCGTCAATAGAAATAGTTCTGCTTTCGATTTCATTGCATCGTTCTTTGACGTCTTTAAAAAGTATGTATATGCACTTACATAGACCGCTAAACGTTATTCAAAGGCAAAAATCAATTTTCGTATGTCGAAGGGCGATCTATAATCATTTTACCAAGACTCGGTTATCGTTCCAGAATCTTTTACTAAACTATTGGTATATCAATTTTCACTTTTTCGGTAAAAAATCTAATCAGCGTTTCTACACCCGTTGGTGTCAGATATCTCGAATGCACGTATGTAATAACTCGACTCGCTAACAAAACGCGTTTCGTCGCACGACGCGACTGAAATTCATTGCCTTGTTTGTGGGTATCTTTATCAACTGAGTGTTACGAGTTATTAGGCAATTTGCATTGAAATTGTTGAATTATTCACGATGGATCATGCACATGTTACGTGCTTTTTTATTTAAGAGCATCAGTATAGTAGGTACTCATCGTGGTTAAATGAGGCGGATTATCATCACTATTATTAATTTAATTATTTTTATGACTATATTAAGACAATAATCTTTTTAAGACCTGAGATTACCTACAAATAACATCAATTCCTATCAATATTATCTTTAATTGATACTTTCAAAGAGAAGGATTCTGGTGGTAGTGTAAGAAAAAAAATGTAACTGACAATTTGTAAGTGCCCCCGTAGGCCTATACAAAATAAAGACATTTCATTAATTGATACTAACAACAACTTTACGTGGGCATAATTAATATCCCATAACAGTTAATTATTTTAAGGTTGTGATTTTTAAAATAAATTGTGTGTTTTACTTCATTAAAAGTAACTACTAAATATATTATGCTAGCGTCGCACAGAAATTTTGCTACTTCCACAGCATGTACTTGTATTCCTTTTGAAATGTGTGAAAAAGATTAAATAATGTAAAAAAATACTTCAAAATAATTTTAATAAATTGAACAAAGCAAATTTACTTTTGGCAAAAGGAGATCTCCTACCAGGCTATATGATCATGCCTGGGGAGCGGCCGTGCTCCGACAGTCGTTGTTCGGAACTTATATATATGCGGGGTATTGAGAATACTTAGATAGCGTGTTTCAGAATACTAATAGGGCCATCTCTTGACGAATTGCGGGAGGTCCACATACTTTTTAACCGACTTCCCAAAGGAAAGAGGTTATCTATTCGTCACGTATATTTTTTTTTTTTTTTTTTTATGTATGTTCGGGCGAAATGGCTAGAAATCGTCGACCTACCGACACGATTCATACGACATTGTATGCGGCTAGTTTCACAGGCAGTCCCATATTGAGGAAAATGAAAACCTTCCGGCGGTTTTCCCGGAAAATTGGAAAATGTCGGTTTCTTAAAATCTTGAATAACTTGGGTGTTTCTAAACCGATTTCCATTTTCTTTCTTTGATTTGATAGGAAATTTTGTCACGCAACTTTTTTTCTTTGACATGGGTATGCTGTGATGCTTAACTCTTTGAGTTATGGGGGGGAAACCACCACCACTCCTCAAGTTTTTTAGGTAATAAAGGATAGGTTGACAAAAAATTTGACCTTCAACTCTTCGATCCTGATGATGCAGGGTTACAGCTATCCTGAACTATAACATTAGCTATTTGGTGCTTACATATATGTAATAAGACTACTAAGCAGAGACATGTGATGAAAAATTTGACCTTCAACTCCTCAATCCTGATGATGCAGGGGTGCCTCAAGCCTAAACCATAGGGGTTGACCATTTGGTGCTTATGGGTATGTAATAACAATACTAAGCAAAGACATATTATAAAAAAAATTACCTTCAACTCCTCAACCCTGATGATGCAGGGTGCTGTAAGCCCAAGCCGTAGGTGATGGCCATTTGGTGCTTACGGATATATAATAAGATAGCAAGGCAAAGATTTACGATGACAAATTTGACCTTCAACTCCTCAACCCTGATGATGCAGGGGTACTGCAGGCTTAAACCATAAACGTTAGACATTTGTTGCTCACGGATTTGTAATAACATTGCTAAGCAAAGGTATACAACGAAAAATTGGACCTTCAACTCCTCAATCTTGATGATGCAGGGGTACTGAATGCTTAAGCCATAAAACTTAGCTATTTCATCCTTACGCATTCAAAATGATATTTAAAAAATGTAAGGTAGAACATTAGAAAAATGGTTGTATACAGTGGAAAATTGGACCTTCAACTCCTCAATCCTGATGATGTTGGGGTGCTTCAAACTTAAACTATAGGCGTTAGCTACATGATCGCTACGTATATCTGATAAGATTACTAAGCAAAGATAAAAGATGAAAAATTTGACCTTCAACTCCTCAACTCTGATGATGCAGGGGTACTTCAGGCTTAAACTATAGGTATTAGCCATTTGATGCTTATGGGTATGTAATATATTTACAAAGCGAAGACGTATGATAAAAAAGTTGACCTTCAACTCCTCAACCCTGATGATGCAGGATACTGTAAGCCCAAGCCATAGAAGTTGGGGATATGTTGCTTACGTGCATGCGATGAGATTACATAGAAAATATATGACATGAAAAATTTGACCTTCAACTCCTCAACCCTGATAATGCTGGGGTCCTTCAAGCTTAAACCGTAGGCGTTGGCCATATGGTGCTTACGTATATGTAATGACATTACTAAACAAGGATATAACATGATAATGTTGACCTTCAACTCTTCGGCCCTGATGATGCAGGGGTACTTCAGGCTTAAACCATAAGCGTTAGCTATTTGTTACTTATGGATATGTAATATATTTACAAAGCAAAGACGTATGATAAGAAAATTGACTTTCAACTCCTCACCCCTGATGATGCAGGGTACTGCAAGTTTAAACCATAAGTATCGGCCATATGGTGCTTACGTATATGCAATGAGATTATTAAGCAAAGATATGACATGATAAATTTGACCTTCAACTCCTCAACCCTGATAATGATGGGGTCCTTCAAGTTTAAACCGTAGGCATCGGCCATATTGTGCTTACGTATATATAATGTTTGGTCTGGTTTCCGCCCTGGTCATAGTACGGCTACTGCCCTGCTGAAAATTACAGATGTCATCCGCATGGGGATGGATAATCAACAGCTGACGGTGTTAACTCTGTTGGATTTTAGCAATGCATTCAACACTGTTGATTTTGATGTCCTCTTGGGTGTTTTGCGTTCTCTCTACATATCTCCGACGACAATTGATTGGTTTCGTAGTTACTTGTGTGGGCGCCGGCAGCGTATTCAAATCGATGACAAATTTTCCATTTGGTCGAGTACAACTGCTGGCGTGCCGCAAGGTGGCGTGTTGTCCACGCTAGCCTTAACAACCTGCACAGCGCCGTCAAGATAACTAACACGGATCTGGCTTGTATCTCTACTTGGACCAAAAACTTTGGATTAAAATTAAATGTCACTAAATCCCAAGCCATTATTATAGGGAGTTCGCGTCTGATTGCTAAAACTGATTGACACCTGTTACCGCCCTTAACATTGGATAACGTCGATATTCCCTATAGTAATAAAGTTAAGAATTTAGGTATCTACATGGACCAACATCTTTCGTGGATACCACAGGTCACGGAAGTCAGTAAGAAGCTGTTTGCTGCTATGGGTTCCCTTCGCAAATTAAAAAATGTTTTACCAATTCCCACAAAAATTACGCTTGCGCAATCTCTTCTTCTACCAATACTTGACTATGCCGATGTGTGCTATCCCGATATTACCGAGGAGCAATTAAATAAGCTTGAGCGTCTTCAAAATATTTGTATACGGTTCATATTCGGCTTACGAAAATATGACCATGTTTCAGAATATCGCGTTAAACTCAAGTGGCTCCCAATTCGTCTTCGCCGAAATGCTCACATTCTGCCTCTTCTATACTGTATATTATTTAATCCGACCTCTCCACCCTACCTCAAGGAACGTTTCCTCTTTCTCCACCTATCCCATGATAGATCCCTTCGCTCCACTCAAAACCTCAGTCTTTACACTCCTTCCCACTCAACTTCGTTTTACAAAAAGTCGTTCACTGTTTCAGCTATTCATTTGTGGAACTCCCTTCCTGTATCAATTCGTTATGCCCAATCCCTATATTCGTTTAAAAATCTTGTCAAGTCCTATTACTTAAACCTCTAATTCCCCAATCTTTTCCTTACGCTGTTGCTATCTTTAAACTTATTCTTTCTACAATTGTTGTTATGTTAAATTTTTAAAAAATAGTTTCTCTGTAACTAACTTTCTTAATTAATATGTTGCACTATTTTCCTTATCCTGATTATTGCACCCTACCTTTTCTTCATTTTCCCTTAAATCTAAACTCCGAACCGTGAGGTTGCCTGGAAGAAATCGCTGTTGAGCGATAAGGCCGCCTTTTGTATTTTTATATTGTGATTTCACTGTATTATTTTTCTCTTTTCTGGTTACAATAAAGTATATTATTATTATAATGTTGTTGTTCACAATACCAACAATGAGTTTCGGAGAGAATATAATTATGATCAAAAACTCCACTTTGAATACAATTACCTGGAAGATGCAAGAGTACTACCAACCTTTTTAAATTGGATGGGTTAGGTTAGGTTGGAACATAAAAGAAAACACAAAAACTAAGCGAGCAGGGCGCGGCAGCGCCCTGCGAGCGGTTGCGCTCAGTTCATACGCATTGTAACAGTAATGTAAGATATCGCTTAGGCTTTTGTTTCATTTGTCATATAAGGTTGAGTTTAAATTAACGTTTCCATTTATGCTTGCACTATGCAGTCTTATTGATACTATGTATTACACGGTCTCGTATAAGTGAATTTATCGTCACTAAAAAGCGTGAAAAAAAAAATTTTAAACAAAAAAATACAACCGACTTCCATGCCACATAAAAGTAAAAAATAATTTAATTACATGTTGGTTTAGAGCAAACACAGTACTCAGTACATAGTTCCGAAGTCGGCGCTCATATATGACACATATAGTTTCGTCGTGATCCAACGAAATATGGTGAGCGCCGACTTCGGGACTATGTACTGAGTACTGTGTTTGCTCTAAACCAACATGTAATTAAATTATTTTTTACTTTTATGTGGCATGGAAGTCGGTTGTATTTTTTTGTTTAATTTTTTTTTTAAAAAATACAAATATACTTTTTTATCTTTTTTTAATGTACTAATGGAACATGTATTCTAAAACACTTTGACTTTATTTGATTTCCCTAACGTTACGAAAGTACCTGCAGATCAATAAGAACCCATAAACGGACGTTCGCCAGGTCATTAGACTCAGGCTCACGTAGCAAAAGCCTAAATATAGCAAGCGAGCGGTAAATTATTCATAGACACATGTTTCTCGGTTAGCGCATCATTTTTCCTTCGTATCGTGAATAGTGCTTCAGACGAAGAACGTTCTAAACGTTACAACTTAATTAGTTAAAAAAATCCAAAATGGCGGCATTTTTCTGCTAGCTGAACCCCGTAGCTTTGCCTGCGTTAAAAACATCGATATAACGATTTTCCAGTAAAAGTAAGATATTCTCCCATAGTAAAAAGTAGCCGATATGCTAATTCAGAGCGTCAGCTAACTCCTTACCAAATTTTCTGAAAATCGCTCCTGCCGTTTAGACGTGAAGAAGTAACAAACATACACACTCACAAACTTTCGTCTTTATAATGTTAGTAATGATAGGAAAACGAGAAACTTATGAAAAGTGGTTATTTTATTTTACAATCTCATTGAGTCAATAAATACTTCAAGTTTGAATTAAATATACTTGTTTTCAAAATTTCACGTTATATACCTATACGATAAAGCTATAAGACAAAAACAATTAAAAAATCTCATTCAAACACAGTGTATTTTAACTCGTCCCTGTAGTTCCGGGATCAGAATAAGGCTACGGTATCCCCTGCCTGTCGTAAGAGGCGACTAAAAGAGGCTTACGGGGTTGCGGGCGGCTAGAGTGGGAGCTTGAACCGTCCAGCCAGGCGATCCTGGGAAGGACGGCGGTATGTGTGGTCGCATATCGTCGTAAAGACTAGACGGAGCGGTAGGCCCAGCCGCCCATCTGAAAGGAGCCCGAGGGGCAACGCGCTCGGAGGATTCCAGCTGCAGTCCTTTGGAGGTCCAGGAGTCCTCTTTATGGCGCCGAGGACAGCCACCGGGGGGTTTTAGTGCGGTAAAAATCCCACATAACCCTGCGTCACTCCCACGGCGTTGGGTACCTTTTGATGGTTTCCCTCTCAAAAAAAAAGGAGTATTTTAACTAATATAAGTTTTATAAGAGTGTGTCATTATCATGAAATATCCAGAAATATTGAAATTCTTTTTAGTGCTCTTACAATAATTTATAATCTTGACGACATTTTAGCCAATTTTTTGCAAGAGTTACTTGTAATAAACACCAACAAAATTACTATCATCGTTTTGATCCAGTATAAGTTCTGATCCAGTACATATTGTTATGATATAAAAATACGTTTTTGTATAAAGATCGTTGCGAAAAATCTCAGCGTTTCAGCCGCTGGCTGTCTGAAGCGTGCACTATCCGTCCGAACATATCTCACGTACGTCCGAGTAAGCCACCGCGCTTACATACGAGCGACTTACACACACGCTTACAAAGATCATCTTTTATTAAAGCTCTGCCACTTAGTCCCGATGGCACAGCTTATAAGATCTCTCAGAATTATTTATGATAGCCTTAAATATTCATATTTAAATTACATTTGAACCGAGTTCCCGAAGGAATGAGGTCGTATTTCATCACGTATATTTTTTAAACGTCTACTTTTACTTTAAAAAAACGAGAAGGTTCTATATTCCTCGGTATATACAATTACTATTACCTGCGGCTTCGCCCGCATGGTCAAAAGGAATTAACATTAGCATTTGATAGCGTGGTTCAGAATTTGCAAATGAATTTTACTAACGCCATCTATTAACAATGTCTGGAACTACTAAATATGTATCAACTAACAAAACATCGATATTCTCATGGGAATAATAGAGTGTGGTAAAAGGTAGCCTACGTCACTCTCCATCGTCCTAACTATCTCCCAGTATTTAAACTATACCACATAATAGAAAGAGGAACAAACAAACACACTTACAATTTTTTAATATTAGTATTGATTATACCTACATCACCACCACCACATTTATGTGTTTGCAAGTATGTATAAAGATACAATAATGCAATATTTTGTTGTATTTAAAATGTAATTTTTATTAAAACCCTTGGTACACGTTGTCTACCTGACAAAAGAAACACATTTTTTGAACCAGAATGTAGTACTTAAAAATAGGTACTTAAAAATATAATAATTTACGAACTTTATAAACATTGCCTTCAAATACGAAATGAGCCCAATTGTGCTAAGAATATGAAATATGACACATTAAAGCCGAAATAGCGTAACACTCTATGTCGTTAATTTATGAGACAAGTTGCGAAACCCAAGAATAAAATCAGGAATTTTGAAATTATGTTCGGAATTAATTATACATAAATTATAATTCCTCAGTATTGTGACTCCTGATATTTAACCTTTTCTACAATATTGTTGTACCAAACAAGCATACATTTTTCCTGATGATATGTGCGTACACATCTGCAATCAACCGGAGATAAAATCGGAGCCACAGTCACAGGTTGGCCACAGATGCATTGCCTCTCCTTCTCCTCCTGTAAGTGCAAGTTGGAATGAGCTTCCTCCTGAGGATTTCCCGGAGCACTATGACATGGGGTTCTTCAAGAAAGGTGCGAAAAGAGCTCTCCTTTAAAACCGGCGATGAATTGGCGACTCTGGTGTTGCGAATGTCCATAGGCGACGGTGACTACTTTCCATCCCGTCTGTCTTATCGTTAGGTTAAGATATAAAAAAAGATATCGGAATCTCTCGTATAAGTATGTCTCCCTTACAACTCCTTGAGATCAAATCATAATTTCACTTCAAACCATTCATCGTTCATGATTCAATCATTCATGATTGATTTATGAAGAATTCAATGACCTTAAAATGACGTGAAGAGAACGGAGAAGGCTACGAACTCACGATACAGTTTAAAGCATGCTCGGAGCAATAGTCGATTGACATTTTTTATTACAAAACTCTCGAAACACCAGTTTCATAGAATTGCATGCAATAACTCACAAACGTAAAGGGAGATAACAAGACGACCGACAACTCAACGATTTATTTATGCCATAGGAGATTAAAGTTTTTATGTAAACATCTTAAATATATATTTTTTTATTTGACTGAAGTAGCAAACGAGCATGCAGTCCACCTGATGGTAAGTGGTCACTGCCGCTCATGGACATCTGTATCAACTACATACATGGGTTCATTCTGAAGTCAAACAAGTGGGGAGGGATCGCGCACCCTGACCATACACGAAGCACAGGGATTAACGAGCGAGACGACGGTAATTGTGCGTGCCTCCACAAAGCACCTCCACTTGCACAACAGCGTCCCCCACGCAGTAGTGGCAGTATCGCGTCATACCACCAGCTGCACTTACTACACCGACTACAGCGATGACGCCGTAGCTCAGTTCATCCTAAGAGCTATGACTGCCACCGATGAAAGGCTGGAAGATTATAACATCTCCATGGCAATCCGTAGCAGGGACTCAAAAATCATAGATAAGAAAAATTGCACGTTCGAAGTGGCCTCCGGAAAGAATTAAATCGCAACTTACAGTAACAACAATGTAATTAGAGTGTAGTGTCCTTAGAATTATATACAATAGCTTAGCATAATACGTAAAAAAAAAAAAAAAAAAAATTACAACACATACATCTATGTACAATGCACTGAATTATACACACCATGTAAATAAAAATGATGAATGGTCCTATATATATATTAAGCGTAATTGTAAGATTTCTTTAATTGCCAACGTTGTCACCACCGCACACGACGGTGTGATGGTGGCAGCGATGGCCTAACGTGGAGCTAAGAAATAAAGACTTATTGTTAAAAAAAAAAAAAGAAGAACTATTGTGATAAAAGGCACGGACGATCAGTCTGTGGAGTTTTTGTGTTATAATAAAAAAAAAAAAAAAAAAAAAAAAGTCAAACACAGATGCGTTGCAATTCCCGAGGACTATGATGGTCGCTTCATGTAAAAGTGTGCCGGCAACCACACCCTACTATCGAAACGCAAGAAATGCTTCACGCTAGAAATAGGTGTGGCGGTGATACTTCCCCGGTCGAACTACACTGGTTCTACCATCTTCAAAAATATTTTCTGTTCTTGAGGAACCAAGGCCCCCTCTCCCTTAACCTAAAAATGTTTTAACTTCCCCATCCCCTTCTTTTTCCCATTTTTAATTGGGGTCGGCTCTTTTAATCATTTTCCTCCAGAGCTGGCGGTTCTGGATTGTCTTTGGAGCAATATTCTTAAGGTCATTATGAGTCTCATAACTCCCCCGCCCCCCTTTGAAAGAAACTCAAGAATCTGCCATTATAGATAAAGCGGGTCAAAAATTGACTATTACCTTTAACATAATCTATGCGATTTGCGATTTACCGTAGCGGGTACAATGGAAAATCGTTCCGTGAATTCTAACCTTAGATATTTTATTAAATGTTTATAACGCTCCTCCAATACTATTTATCTTTCAAAACTTGACTGATAAATACATTACCCTATTAGTTACAATATTCCAGTTCAGAATTTGTCCAAGAACCACTTTATTTCTTGTTTAAATATTAAACGAAATGAAATTCAATTTGCCGATAGTGCCCGACGACAACTTAATATCTGTGCTTCCAGTGAAAACGGGTATAAGTCTTATTTTTGAAAAAAAAATGTGTATTAAAGTTGTAAGAAAAACGGAGATCTTTTAACAAATTTCCATTTTTATAAAACTAGATCTATCCACAGATGCTCGTGTTAGAACTGCGATTTATTGAATTTCAGTTTTTCTAACAATTTTTCCTTAATAAGCCAATTTGGCAAAAATCTGACTTATTTCCGTTTTATTAGGGGCAGATATTAACTTGAAAGATGAAACTTTTCATGTCTTGAACATAGTTTTATGTTTACTTACCATCGAGCTTTTATAATATAAAACTTTAACGCTACGGAATTAAAGTTTATATTGTAACTTTCATTCTGTAGCGTTAAAATTTAAATCTCTAATTTAGTAATAAAAGCCTAGAGTCCACTTAATATAATTAACGTTTCAACTTTAAGATATCCAAACTGTGCTAATGTAAGTAGTAAAGCAGTAATAAAATAATTTAAAAAATATTTTTTAAAACAAGCTTTTATTTCAATGCACTGAAAAAAAAATTGTAGTAGTCAAATCCATAATTTTGTTACATCGTATAATTTTCTATCATACAAAAGCTTTGTTCTATTTTTTATAAAAAAATATTGAAAGAGAGTGCCCAAAAATCGTTGACATGAGATTTTCATAGAAAAAACAAATTGCGTGATTTTATTGGATGGTGCCCTTAAAGATGCTCCCATCTCCTCCTCGAGAGAGGCCCCGCGAGGCCAATTTAAGTGGGCGATGGCCCACAGCGCCCACGCCTAGCTACGCCATTGATGTTTAAGACCTTTGAATCAAACACTTTACATAGTAATCTTACTATTTCGTTTTCGAGACTAGTACGGCACATAAGGCATTCAAGCTGTCTACATTTGAGCAATAAATCTTAGCGTACAGCACAATGAGGACGATTCAATTAGTCCCAAAGATCGATCGTGTGTCAATGGCTCTGATTGATCAAGTCGTTATTATTGACGGAACGTGTTTGATGTGCATATTATTAATAACCTGTGACTAATTTATGCGACTAATTCCTTAATTCCTCTGTAATGGAAACCGACATCATTTAAACTAGAATCGGTTGAGAAAAACTACATTGTCAATTGGTGAAATCCAATTGGGTGGTAGACCTCTTTTGTGATTTAATTCCGGTAGCATCACCACTACACCTTACCTGTACCTTATTTGGGTACCTTATCCAGATAAGGTACCCAAATAAGGTATAAGCATAAGGTCCAGACCTTATGCTGTACCTTAGGTGGTCTGAAGGGTGTGTTAAGGGATATTTACTTATCCAAGGTGTTCCAAGTGAATGCTTAAGGCCTGGCACCTGCAGCTTATCTCAGAGGAATGTAGGCTTGTATTAATTCCATGTTATTTTCCTACTTCATTAGTTGAGGACAGAACCAAGTTATTGATATCACTCCAACGTAAAATGTACATCTTCCCATGGCTCGACTATGCATCGTTTCGTTGTTGTTATGTTGTAATTATATTTTATACTAGTTGGCCCGGCGAAATTTGTTCTGTCCAAAAATCTAAAATTATCAGTGTTCCTCCAATATATTATGCATGTATAGGCGCGGACCCACCGCAACGCACGGAGTGTCTACGCACGTGCGTCAAGCTTTGCTTTGCAAGAAAATGTATGTGATTGTGTCCACTGCAAACCACGGACACGCTATTGCTGCTACACACATGAATTGACACTCGTGGCTAGCTCGGATATGCGCGCACGTAGCTCAACGTTGGCAACGCCACGCACGGTATACACGCGATACACGTAAGCGGGATCGGTAGGGGGTGGAACGGGCAGGGAAGCGTCGCCGGCGCCATTTTGTAGATTCCTTTTCTCTGTCTGATGAACTGTGCTGCGCTACAGTTTTACATAGCCGTGAGTTAATATTCGTGGATAGCGTGTGCTGCAGTGGAAACGTTGACCCTCGTTTCCAAATAAACGAATCCGTGCGCCGTGTGGCCGTGCACAGCGTGCGGTGCGGTGGATCCGGGCCTTATTATACACAAAAATCTTCCTCTTGAATCACTGTATCTATTAAAAAACTGCATTATAATCCGTAGCGTAGTTTTAAAGATCTAAGTATACATAGGGACAGACAGCGGGAAGCGACTTTGTTTTGTACTATGTTATGATTACAACAACGAAACGACACACATCTTTAAGATGTTACAAGGGAATTGTCCCGATATATCTATCATGGATTACTCTCGTTTTAAGGGAAAAATACTTGACAGGTTTTGGAACGGATGTTAAGTTGTGAAATGGAATGACAATATACGCTGATAGTTATACATTTAACGTGGGAAATCACGGTGATATTAAAGTTACATGAGCCACAGTTTCTTCCTTGAACGTAATATGTCAGGCATCTATATTTCTAACTCGAAATAGTAGTGGTTGTCT
Organism: Spicauda simplicius; assembly: GCA_949699795.1. Classification (NCBI taxonomy): domain Eukaryota; kingdom Metazoa; phylum Arthropoda; class Insecta; order Lepidoptera; family Hesperiidae; genus Spicauda; species Spicauda simplicius. The sequence goes on along the minus strand of OX453061.1, from coordinate 1,064,847 downwards.
GGAACTTTCCAGTAATCTGAATTAATCCAATTATAGCCTAAGGCTTTTAGAATAAATAGCCTATCATATTCAAGATTTACTTAACTCAGAGATTCTGTTACACAGTTCTATCTAAGATATCGTAATATGATCTAGGTCAATAGATTAAGGATAATATAACATTGTTAATGCTGTGTACTTAGTTTAGTGTATCTGAGAATCCGATAGAACGTAATGGTTATAATATACTATGGTTTAATTATAATGAATTAAGCGTTAATGTCGTCTATCGCTTTTGAAACTAAACATATTCGTATAAGCCGTATTACTTGGTTACTTACAGGTGGTAGAACCAGTGTAGTTCGACCAGGGAAGTATCACCGCCGCACTTATTTCCAACGTGAAGCATTTCTTGCGTTTTGATGGAAGGGTGTGGTTGCCCATGGGTATCTATAATCAAATTAATATAAAATAGGGGATCTATCTCAACTCTGTAATTGAGTGTGTTGCTACTCCCAAGGAATAAGATAGTCGTCTTAAAATGAAAGTGAGCCGGCAACAACACCTTTCTAGCAAAGGCTAGTAATGCTTGACTCTAGACATTAATGTGGCGGTACCTTACCAACATCTAAATATTTGTGCATTTTTGTAACAAAAAAGAGATTTTTTTTCAGTCCACATACTTTTACTGCTGCATATAGGCCTCTATATAGGCACAAAAATGTTCTTGTTAAGTAAGAAACCATTTTCGTTAATACATAAAAGACATTGGTTGTAAAATTCAGTCAGTCACCGACCTCAATCAGATTGCGACTAGACGAAGCTCAAACATCAGTCAGATTTAATAACTTGAACAAATAATTGAATAGATTTTTTAAAGGGAGGGAAGCACCACTCCACCTAATTATAGCGTAAAGTTCTTGAGATTTGGTGGAAAGGTGTGTTGCTGGTTCACTTTCATTTGAGGAGATTGATTTCATATAGCACCCTTGTTTTAGATACATTTGATCATTATAGATGTCCATTAGCGGCTGCTCGTATGCTACTTCAATAGTATTAAGCTACATTAAGATTTCGACTGTAACTCGTAAAATATAGGGAACATTTTCCAACTCGCCTCGCACGCCGCTTATGGCCTGCTGACCCTGAGTCCGTTGACGTTAGCCATAGAAAATAGTCACTCACCGCATTCAATTCTATGTTCTATTGCACTGAAAATACAGTACAATATTGATGGTTGCGTAATAATTATTGTCTGTGATATTTTTATTCATTCGAAATAAACGATAATTTTAACAATTGCTATGATTGTGCTGAACAAAAAAAAAAACAATTGTCACACAAACACAGTCATAATCCTGTTCAAATATACAAGAAATATCATTGTATTAATTTTTATTGGCATACTGTTATCTGTATCGTAAGTTACATCAATTAACAAAATATTAAACTTCAACAAAATATCAACTAATATTTTCAACCAATAAAAATATCGATAAAAATATTTATTACTTAACATTTAACCAATATATATTTTCAACTTATTGCCATCTCTAATTACTTACCAAACATTTACCGTAATTAAACAAATGTATGCGTGAGTGATAATTTCAAAATTGATAAAAATTTACGGGGGCGTATTTGTTAACGCAACAGAGTTAAAACAATTTAAATTTCAGTGTCATTTGCAAAGAAAATACTTATATACCGATCGTGACTATTTCGAAACCGTATTCGTTAAAATATAGATCGTTGTGGGCTCATTATTTAAGTGAAACTAGTCCCAAATCCGACCATTCGTCTCTACACCATACGCAGTTTGAAACAAAATGGCTCTATTACACTCTGTGCTGATGAATACGGGTAGTTAAAACTAGATACGGACGTATATTTCGTTTTCATCGTTAACCTTTTCGTCCCACTAGTGGGCTCAAGTCTTTTTAATTTTTTTTTATCTGACTGAAGTACCAAACGAGCATGCTATCCATTTGTTTTTTTTTAAGGACTACCGAATAGTATAGTACTACCATTGTGTCTTTTTTCCTTTCCCTTAAAAATAAACAATGAACTTTTACCATATAAACATACTATTCATACGAATTGCAATTTTCAGGCAGAAAACCTCAAGTAAAGAAAAAGCATCTGTACCTTCAAATGCCGACTTACCTCCTCAATCGTTCAAGCCCACCTGTTTCTAGAAACCGAAAGCGCGCTACAATACGCTTTGGAAGTAAATGTAGAAACGTATTTCACAGAAGTACTAAACGAAAATGGTGTTTTTACCTTCCCTTCCAAACATCAATAGTAGAAAATTCGTTTAAAACCCATCGCAGTTCGCTTTGTGGCGTTTTTCAAGTTGTTTTTGTAGTTTTTCGCGCTGTTCCCTTGTTTTGTCAGTATTTGCGGAACTCTGAACGTTTTTCAGCTCTGAAAGCTTTTGTAAGCCTCAAAAAACGTTCTTTGTTAATGAAGTTTCCGTAAATTTAACACGAAGATGGCATTTTTTTTTGGCTTTTGTTTGTTGCTTTTTTGGGATATTGTCCTACTAGTGGTACTACTCAGCATGAGAAGCACTAAGTCTTTACTTCGACTAAAAGGAACTTCCGGAATTGAAGGTGGTTAGAGAGGAAGCTTGAACCATCCAGCCAGGCGATCCCGGGAAGGCCGGCGGTATATGTAGGTAGCATACAGTCATAAAAACTGAAAAAAGTGGTGGGCCCAGCCGCCCATCTGGGAGGGCACTGACATTAATTAAATTGATTGATAACTTTCCGCGGAGTATTTATTTATTTACTACAATTAAAATGGTATAAAAAGAAATTGGTTTTCTTTAATTGTAGACCGCAGTTAGACTTCACACTCACAAAACTTCAAGCATACCTACAGATAAAATTTCCGACTATTCATCCGCAAACAGATCGCTCTCAAGGTATGTATCCAGAAGAGCGTTGAGTGAAGCAAGAACGCGTGGAATAGGCGAGTACGCTCTCGCGGTGGTACGCGTTAATGGTGCAGCAAAGAGTGTTTGTTTACGGCAACGAAGACATTTTTTTTTCTGACTGAAGTAGCAAACGAGCATGAAGTCCACCTGATGGTAAGTGGTCACTGCCGCTCATGGACAATTTATACAGAATTCAATTTCATACAGAACATGGATTCTATCTGAAGTCAATCACAGATGCGTTGCTACTTCTGAGGACTTAGATGTTCGCCTCGTATGAAAGTGTGCCGGTAACCACACCCTTCAATCGAAACGCAAGAACTGCTTCACGCTAGAAATAGGTGTGGCGGTGGTTCTTCCCCAGTCGAACTACACTGGTTCTACCACCTTCAAAAATTATTGAAAAGTTACATCTGGTTTCACCCACTATCCCATTTTCCTCTACATACGTATTATTCAACCGACTTCGCCAAACCGTCTGCTTGCGTAGCACGTAAACTAATAACAGAAATCGATTCCCGTAATTTAAATAATGAATTCGTGTCTTGTACTAAAACAATAATGGTTTTCAATCTCGACGCTCCACGATGCTAGTGCGACGACGGGAATAAATGAACCGAGAAAATAAATATGGTTAGGATAAAAACGTTGACATGAACCCTGCGACTCTGCAAAAATAATATATGGATGGCGGAAAGTTATCGAGCTATTTGCCAAATGATGTTACATATTATTATGTTATTAGTGTGAATAGTAGATATAACGTTGTGGCGACCTCCCGCTACTCATCAAGAGATAGTATTACTTTATATTCTCAATACCCTGCATATATACAAGTTCCGAACAACGACTGTCGGAGCACAGCCGCTCCCCAGGCATGATAGCCTAGCCGAGCGGGAGATTATATCCTATTGCCAAAGTGGTGACCTCAGACAAGAATACCTTCTCGATGGTGGCAACCTCACTCCCTGAGTGGATCGTAGCATCACAACATCCGATCAGCGGCTCATCAGGTACATCGCAGCGCATGCGGATTACGCTTCCTGTGCCAGGTCCAGCTGCTTTCCGCGACATCACGGACGGCTTGAGCAGCCATTGAGCAGACCTGACTTCCCCCTCTCATCTCGACTCACCGCAGATAGAGGGCAATCCAACGGTACTTGTATACTTGCAGATCTCCCGCCAGGTTAGGTGATCATGCCTGGGGAGCTGCGGAGCTCCGACAGTCGTTGTTCGGAACTTGTATATATGCAGGGTATTGAGAATACTTCAATAGCGTGTTTCAGAATTCTACGGATACACAAACACACAGACCCAAAATATGAATCTAAACTCATCATTCAGATACCTGCCTGGCCGGGAATCGAATCCGGGACCCATTGCTCGTCAGACCGGTATGGTAACCGTTCCGCTACGCGGGTCGTCAGATAAGTATATCTATATAATGGCAATAAAAGTTCGTGCAAAAAATATATACATAATGCTAAGGTTTATGTTCCACATTAGAGCATATATTGAACTTGGTAAAAAACTTCAAACAGAAAATAATGAGATAATAAATCGGCAGTACGTGCCAGAAATTGAACGCAAAAATCTCATGATATACTGAGGACACTGACACACGCCGGTCACGTCGGCGACGTGAGGATGCTGTACCTGTGTGTGCTCGCGCGACCGTCGGCGATGTACAAGCTGAGCGACTTTATCGTAACCTTTTTCTTTTTTATCGGGTAGTAGAATCAGTGTAGTTTGGTCGGCGACATACAGCCATGGCTCTCTGAACGTGAAGAAGTTGCTGCATTTCTGTTGAAGGATGTGGTTGCCGGCTTACTTGTGTATGAGGCGACCATGTTAATTCCGAGGAATAGTGAAGCATCTATTTTTGACTCCAGATAAATTCCCGAAAGAAGACCATGACCAACAGGTGCATGCTTGTGGGCTTCTTTCGCCTGATAAAACTAAATAATACAGTAGTAATATTTTAACAGTCTCATAGTTATACCCCAACGAATCGTTTACGTTTTTCCCAATATTTTTGGTAGCGATTCACATGATATTATAGTAAATATAATATCATGTGAACTAAACGCCTTCAGGGTTAAAACTTCTTGCAGAGCTTTCCAACTTAGTCTGTAGGTCTAGCAACTAATATTAACGACAACAACTAATCATGTTAGAGCTGACTGCATGCCCATTTACTATTACATATAATAATTATTACAATTCGTCGCATATCATTTGGAAGAAACTCGTGCAAGCAGATTTTTCATTGAAAAGTTTATCGGTTATCGTGTGCTGTGCAACAGCGTCTTACCTGAGAGGCTGTATACACTTTATCGTGCCAGACCGTCTATAACATTAGTCGCCATGAAAGCAGATGCACTATATCTCTAAATCCCTTAACGATTATGCTTTTACGACGCGGCATAACCGCTTTCGCTAGACTCCGCTGGGACCATCATTGGCACATTTGCTACGAATACAAACACACTTCAGTTGTATTAGCGAGCATGCTCGTCTTGTACTGTAATGCTGCATTATATACTTTGTATTATTACGATTGCTGATGTACATCTATACTAATATATAAAGCGTAAGAGTTTGTTTGTTTGTTTGTTTGTTTGTTTGTTTGTTTGTTTGTTTGTTTGTTTGTTTGTTTGTTTGTTTGTTTGTTTGTTTGTTTGTTTGTTGTTTGTTGTTTGTTTGTTTGTTTGAACGCGCTAATCTCTGTAAGTACCAGTCAGGTCTAAATATATTTTGAATCTAATAGGATATTTATTGAGCATGGCTATAGGCTATAGTTTATTGAAATTTGATGAATGAAAAAGAAATATAATTAATTATTATTCAATGTTAGTTACATATAATATCAACATATTTTTTTTATTGTGGATGTGAATTTAGAAAATAATAATTCATAGGAGATACGCCAGCAGTAACTTAATGGGTTCTCTATATAAAAAAAAAACTCATAAATTCGTGGCTACGTGCGTACAATACGTTAAAATGTGTATCATCCCAAAGGTTGCGCCTAAAACATAAGAGGGTGTCCGTGATTGGGAACAGTAATTGTCAGTCTGTACGTGTCGACGGCGCCTTATAACTGTAATCGTAAAGATTTCCAGCGCTCATCTCTCGCCCTTATGTTAGCGATAAAAATATACTGCTCGAGAAGCGCGTGGAATGTCTTCGCAAAACTAAAGCAATTTGGAGGCATTTGGTAACAATCCGAGAGAGATTCAGTCGGTTTTACGTTAACACGATCGATTTATTGAATCACTCAACATTTGTTATCTAAAGTTAATTCACGCTGTACTGATTGTGGGTATATAAAATTATTATATTTATGCATATGGGCTTACAAGGAATCGCGAAGGTCTGGGTGCCGGCACACTTTTATATGAGGCGACCATCTTAGTTCCTCAGGAGTAGTAACGCAACTGTGATTGACTTCAGATAGAACCCATGTTCTATTTGAAGTTGCTCAGACATGTTCATGGGCGGCAGTGACCACTTACCATCAGGTGGACTGCATGTTCTTTTGCTACTTCAATCAGATAAAAAAAATTGCATATCTTTGTCCTCAGGAGTAACAATGCATCTGTAATCATCTTCAGATAGAAGCCCTGTGCTGTATGTACTTGGTTCAGATTTTCATTGGCTGTAGCAGTGACGACCCGCGTGGCCGAGCGATTGCCATACCGGTCTGACGCAATGGGTTCCGGATTCGGTTCCCGGCTAGACAGTTATCTGAATGATGACTTTAGATGTTCTGGGTCTAGGTGTTTGTGTATTCGACTTTTTTGTGTGTCCATGGTACCCACGACACAGCAGAAAATCCTAGTGTGGGGCTATGAGTGTAGAAAGCGTGTAGCAGTCTTTTACCAATAAGTGGACTCTATGCCCGTTCACTTCTTCTATATTATGAAAACTACATCAAGTTTTTTACATACTACTGTAACATTTCTCTTACTCACGTAGAAGGTCTAACATGGTCCTTTGTGGCATCAAAACAATGACTCAGATAAGACAATAATCGTATACCAAATAAGCCTAGTCTTTGAACTTATCAAGGATTAAAGGTTTGTGTCGCCTCTTTATCTCTCTCTGTTCATATATGTATGGGTATGGGTGAGTACGACGTATGTGCGCGAATGTATGCTTGCGTGAGTATACGCGCGCATGTGTCTTTCAAGACTATTTTAATACCATGAATTCTATCATCTTTTCAGTTCTCCCTCACAAGAACTCAGAGAGAAGGGAATGACTGAAAAACAGCGCTCCATGAGATAGAAATCATATGGCAGCATAAGCTGAGCCATTTCCTTTTATCTTATATCTGATATACATATAAAGTTTCAAATTTTGCTATGTAATTATTTTGTTATTCCTTTATGTTTTTAGTTTTAACTATTGTCATCATTATGCTTTGAGGCGATAAACGATTTTAAACTAACTATTTAATGTATATGTTATCAACCCATTATTGTCCCACTGCTGGGTAGGGGTCTTCTCTTAGAATGGAAGAGTTTAGGCCATAGTCCACCGTACTGGCTAACTGCAAATTGGTGGACTAATAATAATGCAATAAATATTTACCGACCTGCGGAGACCTAACTGCGTACGGTATAATCACAACTGTTTTTTGCTGCACAATATTTCAAGCAACTAGCTACTCAAATCCAAACGTTTATAAATTCACAGGAATTATATGAATAAGTTACTAACTTTAGTTTTTTTGCAGCATACTCATGAATATTTAATTGAAGTGAAACTTCTTTATCGGGGTTGTTGAAGTGAAACTTAAGTGAAACTATTTTATCAAGGTTGGAAAAAAATTTAGTGTAACATTTTTTCGTTACGCGCCATCTTTTTTTATTTTTTCGTTACGCGCCATCTTTTTCTGTTACGCGCCATCATTTTTTTTTCCGTTACGCGCCATCTTTTTCTTATCCCTACCACGCGTGATATAAGATAGATTATTATAGATTAGATTATTAGATAAAGTTTAATAAAAGCCTTTTATTAAACTTTATCTAATTTAACTTTATTTAACCAATTTCTGTAAAGTTGCATATAGTAAATTATTTTTTGAAAAATAACGTCATAAAGAAGTTTCACTTCTTACGAGTGTACGCTAGTACACGCACACATTTTTTTAATATAAAATAAGCTTATGCATTATTCTTGTACAACGTAATGGTAAAATTATTACTACGTAATGTAATCTGATTCATTTAAGTTTAATTCATTAATTTAACTTTAACTTAAGAAAACCCCGTCTTTTTTGTGATGTAAGATTGGCCTGCCTAGTTTCAATGTAGAAATACAAAAATACATACATACATAATTTATACATAATACATCGTTGATTTGAAGCACCATAGCTGGTCCTACATTCTTATAACGTGAATGTCTACCTATAAATTACAAAAGCTTGTATCGTTCTTATAGTTCTGTCTCATTACTACATCATAATTTGAACCAGAACGACCCTTAATTATCCATTTTTAATATCATTATTTTTTATATAATATTAGGCAAATATATTATATATGAGCAGTGATAGCCTAATGGTTGTAACTTGCCCTCTCGATCGGGAGGTCCGAGGTTCAAACCCAGGCACGCACCACTGATTCATGTGCGTATTAGAAATTAATTATCACTGCTTTTCGGTGAAGGAAAACATCGTGAGGAAACCTACACACCCGAGAGTTCTTTAAAAAAAATGGTTCTCGGAGGTGTGTGAAGTCCACCACTTCGCACTTAGCCAGCGCGGTGGACTATGGCCTAAACTCTCTCATTCTGAGAGAAGACCCGTGCCCAGCAGTGGGACAATAATGGGTTGACGAGTCACGAGTCATATTATATTCGCCTAATATTATATAAAAAAAAAACATATGTGTAGAGTGTCGATAGTGAGACACAAATATACACAAACTAGCACAAAGAAAGCTATATATTTCTATAGCAGATATTAAAATCAAAATACTTTAAGTCATTACATCAAATGAATGAAATAACGGCGTCGAATGCCTCCATTTAAAGCAAACTTAACGCTCTAATTACAGTAAACTAAAGTCTACGCGTTCGCGATAGTATTAATCTTATTCCTAGAATACCTAAAGTTGAACCCGTAATTTAGGTGTTCGCTACAATTCCTTTAAGATTACTCGCTTAGTAATTGCTTTTCTACTTTGGGTGCTTGTTTCACAGACAGCAATCATACTAATATTATAAAGGCGAAAGTTTGTGAGTGTGTATGTTTGTTACTTTTTCACGTCTAAACGGCTAGAGAGATTTTCATAGAGTTTCATAGCATAGAGGTGTTAGCTGACACTCTGGATTAACATATAAGCTACTTTTCATCGTGGAAAATATCTTATTCCCACGGGACAATCGATACACCGATTTTTCTAACGCGGGCGAAGCTGCGGGGTTAAACTAGTTAAATATATTATTTAACTATAATAAAAAAGTAGGGTAACTAATTATTACTCCGGTACACTAATTATAATTTCGCAAGTTAAACACTTGTTTACTTAACTCTTATCAGAAATTCTGAAATCTCATACATATTTTTTCTTTTACTAGTAACCCGAAAGAAAAGCAGAGATCTTCTCTATGCCTAATAAATTCGTTGATGACTAGGAAAAAACCAAAAAAAGGTTTATTCTAATATTAAGTTATTTTTTATGATCCATTGTAGTGAAACAATTCTTGTAACAATTAATTGCGTATATTTGTTCAGACAAAACTCAGCTGGTTAATTTGTTGATTTATAGACAAAGCTTAATTACTTACTAAGTATTATATTCATAGAGTTTCGCATCGTCTACTGTTAATTATATTGGAGTATGTGTATCCTCGGGTGACAAAGTGCCCAATATATTAGGATTCTAGAGGCTGTCAGGTATAAGATACGGACAAGCAGTTCAATGTACATTTTATGTTTTTATGGTTCTAGGATTTTTGTTTATATCCCTTGACATACACGGAGACAAGCACGCAAATCGCTAGAAACAGAAAAGTAATTCATGTGAAAGTTTGTCCGACCAAGAATCGAACGCGGAACCCACTCCAAGTCATCTGCATGGTGACTGATTCTCTACATGGGGCGTAGTATAAACTGAATCAATATTAGACTGATATCATAAATCTTCATACATTTTTAATTTCAACGCTCTTCCATCGTTAATGAATGTTATTTATTCCACATTTGATTGAATTTTACTCCTTAATTGTAGCGTGAATAATGGCCGCTCAAACATGATTTAAAAATCAAATTACATTTACAAAGCCTGTCCCCATCTATTTAGTAAACAAGCAAGACAAATAAATATCCCCAGACAGCTATTAGTCTAAATTTACCTGGAATATTTACCTGGCGAAAGTTAGCTCAATTGTTGACAGAGCAAGCATTTCGTTTACTCCAAAGATTCTTAATTATCTCTAGACACAAATTGTTCTACATAGGAATTGTATTATTTACCTAAATTTAAACGAACTGACTTCAGATGAAACCCATGTTCTGTATGAAGTTGATTACAGATGTCCATGGGCGGCAGTGACCACTTACTATCAGGGGAACTGCTTGTTTACTACTGCGTGCTACTTCAGGCTGATAAAAAATTCGTTTTTGAGCAGCATACTCATAAGTATTCAATTTTTGGTAATTAATTCGGTGTTTTGTTTTTAATTTTGTATTTTAATTATGTTTAAACATGCATTAAGCATAAGCTGATCCATTATTCTTGTACAACGTGATGGTAAAATTCTTACTACGTAATGTAATCAGTTTAATTTATAAATTTACCTTTTACTTAAAAAATACATTTATTTTATGATGTCATATTGACCTGCCTAGTTTGAATGTAGAGATACATACATACATAATACATATAGTTGATTTGAAGCACCATCGCTCCTCATCGTCCTACATACTTATAACGTGAATGTCTACATATGAATAACAAAAGTTGGAGTCGTACTTATAGTTTTTTCTCATAAATACATCATAATTTGTGCCATTCGTCGTCAACCCATTACTGTCCTACTGCTGGGCACGGGTCTTCTCTCGGAATGAGAGAGCTTAGGCCATAGTCCACCGCGCTGGCCAAGTGCGAATTGGTGGACTTCACACACCTCTGAGAACTTTTTTTTTTTTAAAGAACTTTTTAAAGAACTTGGGTGTGTAGGTTTCCTCGCGATGTTTTCTTTCACCGAAAAGCAATGATAATTAAAGTATAATACGCACATAAATCAGTGGTGCGTGCCTGGGTTTGAACCTCGGACCTCCCGATCGAGAGGGCAAGTATTAACCATTAGGCTATCACTGCTTTGTGCCATAATGACCCTTTATTATCAATCTGTAATAAAATTATATCTTTGCGTAGTATAATATAAGAAAAACATATGTGTATAGTGTCGATAGCAAGACACAATTATTTACAAACTAGCACAATTAGACCTATAAATTTCTAGTGCAGTGGTTTCTAGGGCTCTCTCAATCGGGAGGTCCGAGATTCAAACCCAGGCACGCACCACTGATTTATGTGCGTATTAGATATTAATTATCACTGCTTTTTGGTGAAGGAAAGCATCGTGAGGAAACCTACATACCCAAGACTTCTTTAATTAAAAAAAAGTTCTCAGAGGTGTGTGAAGTTCACTAATTCGCACTTGACCAGCGGGGTGGACTATGGCCTGAAACTTTTTCATTCTGAGAGAAGACCCGTGCCCAGCAGTGGGACAATAATGGGTTGACGAGTCACGAGTCATATTATATTAGCCTAATATTATATAAAAAAATCATATGCGTAGAGTGTCGATAGTGAGACACAAATATACACAAACCAGCACAAAGAAAGCTATATATTTCTATAGCAGATATTAAAATCAAAATACTTTAAGTCATTACATCAAATGAATGAAATAAGGGCGTCGAATGCCTCCATTTAAAGCAAACTTAACGCTCTAATTACAGTAAACTAAAGTCTACGCGTTCGCGATAGTATTAATCTTATTCCTAGAATACCTAAAGTTAAACCCGTAATTTAGGTGTTCGCTACAATTCCTTTAAGATTACTCGCTTAGTAATTGCTTTTCTACTTTGGGTGCTTGTTTCACAGACAGCAATCATACTAATATTATAAAGGCGAAAGTTTGTGAGTGTGTATGTTTGTTACTTCTACACGTCTAAACGGCTAGAGAGATTTTCATAGCGTTTCATAGCATAGAGGTGTTAGCTGACACTCTGGATTAACATATAGGCTACGTATCGTGGAAAATATCTTATTCCCACGGGACAATCGATACATCGATTTTTCTAACGCAGGCGAAGCTGCTGGGTTAAACTAGTTAACTATATTATTTATTAACTGTAATAAAAAATAGGGTAACTAAATTATACTCTGTTACATTAATTATAACTTCGCAAGTTAAAAAAGTAACTCTTATCAGAAATTCTGAAATGCCATACATATTTTTTCTTTTACTAGTAACCCGAAAGAAAAGCAGAGATCTTCTCTATGCCTAATAAATTCGCTGATGACCAGGAAAAAACAAAAAAAAGGTTTATTCTAATATTAAATTATATTTTATGATCCATTGTAGTGAAACAATTCTTATAACAATTAATTGTGTATATTTGTTCAGACAAAACTCAACTGGGTAATTTGTTGATTTACTTACTAAGTATTATATTCATAGAGTTTCGCATCGTCTACTGTTAATTATATTGGAGTATGTGTATCCTCGGGTGACAAAGTGGCCAATATATTAGGATTCTAGAGGCTGTCAGGTATAAGATACGGACAAGCAGTTCAATGTACATTTTATGTTTTTATGGTTTTAGGACTTTTGTGTATGTCTCTTGCTATACACAAAGAAGAACACACAAATCGCTAGAAACAGAAAAGAAATTCATGTTAAAGTTTGTCCGATTAAGAATCGAACGCGGAACCCACTTCAAGTCATCTGTACGGTGATCGATTCTCTACATGGGGCGTAGTATAAACTGAATCAATATTCGACTGATATCATAAATCTTCATATATTTTTAATTTCAACGCTCTTCGATCGTTAATGAATCTTATTTATTTCACATTTGATTCAATTTTACTCCTTAATTGTAGCGTTAATAATGGCCGCCCAAACATGATTTAAAAATCAAATTACATTTACAAAGCCTGTCCCCATCTATTTAGTAAACAAGCAAGACAAATATCCCCAGACAGCTATTAGTCTAAATTTACCTGGAATATTTACCTGGCGAAAGTTAGCTCAATTGTTGACAGAGCAAGCATTTTGTTTACTCCAAAGATTCTTAATTATCTCTAGACACAAATTGTTCTACATAGGAATTGTTTTATTTACCTAAATTTAAACGAACTGACTTCAGATGAAACCCATGTTCTGTATGAAGTTGATTACAGATGTCCATGGGCGGCAGTGACCACTTACTATCAGGGGAACTGCATGCTTGTTTGCTACTGCGTGCTACTTCAGGCTGATAAAAAAGTCGTTTTTGAGCAGCATACTCATAAGTATTCAATTTTTGGTAATTAATTCGGTGTTTTGTTTTTAATTTTGTATTTTAATTATGTTTAAACATGCATTAAGCATAAGCTGATCCATTATTCTTGTACAACGTGATGGTAAAATTCTTACTACGTAATGTAATCAGTTTAATTCATAAAGTTACCTTTAACTTAAAAAATACATTTATTTTATGATGTCATATTGACCTGCCTAGTTTGAATGTAGAGATACATACATACATAATACATATAGTTGATTTGAAGCACCATCGCTCCTCATCGTCCTACATACTTATACGTGAATGTCTACATATGAATTACAAAAGAGTTCTTTAATTTAAAAAAGTTCTCGGAGGTGTGTGAAGTCCACCAATTCGCCAGTGGCCACAGTTCACCACTTGGCCAGCGAGGTGGACTATGGCCTAAAACTCTTTCATTCTGAGAAAAGACCCGTGCTCAGCAGTGGTACAATAATGGGCTGTGACCCAAATTTCTACAGCAGATGTTAAAATCAAAATACTTCAAGTCTTTACATCAAATGAATGAAATAAAGGCGTCGAATGCCTCCATTTAAAGCAAACTCAACGCTCTAATTACAGTAAACTAAAGTCTACGCGTTTGCGATAGTATTAATCCTATTCCTAAAGTAAAACCCGTAATTTAGGTGTTCGCTACAATTCCTTTAAGATTACTCGCTTAGTGATTGCTTTTCTACTTTGGGTGCTTGTTTCACAGACAGAAATTAACAACATTGTTTAATTATAAGAAAAAAGTAGGGTACCTAATTATTACCTAATTATTTTCTAAAGGGGGTAAAACGAGTATAGTTCGACCGGGGAGGTACCATCGCCACACCTATTTCTTTGCGTTTCGATGGAAGGGTGTGGTATTTGTGTATTCAAATAGAATTAACAGTAGACGATGCGAAACTCTATATATATAATACTTAGTAAGTAATTAAGCTTTGTCTATAAATCAACAAATTACCCAGTCTGAACAAATATACACATTTAATCGTTATAAGAATTGTTTTACTTTGATTGGTCATAAAATATAACTCAATATTAAATTAAACCTTTTTTTATTTGTCATCAATTTAGGCATATAGACGATCTCTGCTTTTCTTTCGGTTTACGAGTAAAAAAAATATGAATGAGATTTCAGAATTTCTGATAAAAGTTACTTTTTTTAACTTGCAAAGTAAGAATTAGAGTACCAGAGTTGTTTTTTATAATAATGAAGTAGCAAACGAACAAACACCACCTGATGGTCACTGCTGCCCATGGACATTAGTAAGCAACTTCATATAGAACATAGGTTTTATCTGAAGTCAATTACAGATGCGTTGCTATTCCTGATAACTATGATGGTCACCTCACATGAATGTGAGCTGGCAACCACGCTCTACCACCGTAACCCAAGAACCGCTTCATGCTAGAAGTAAGTTTGGCAGTGATACTTCCTCGGTCAAACCATACATGCACAACCTTGCATAATATATATGCATATGTAGCGTCAAGCTCCGACATTGTTAGATTTCAACAGCAATGTTGACTGAGAACACATATGATAACACTATATGTACTTTATTTCCTATTATTTTGTATTTATTATTATTTACAGTAATTTAAAACATAGTTATTAACTGTTCTCCAATCCAATACAAAGTTAACTACGCATTACAAATAACAAAACAAATGAACAGCAGAATCTTGATCATCGACGCAGGTTGGCTCGTCTATTGGTCTTACAGAATACATTTCGGTTAATGCGCGCAGGAGTTGCACGATTTAATTCCATTATCCACTTTCCTTCACCGTGGCTCGAGGCTCGTTTCATTCTTATGTTGCTGACGTGCCACCTCGTCGTACGTCCCATTTTGCTTCAACCTTTTTAGTGCGCACCGCTAGGACCTCTTCAAGGCCAGAGCGAATAGACTGTTTCTAGGCAGGCGTGCTACATCTTCGACCGCATCATCACTTACCATCAGGTGGGATTGCAATCCCACTGCCTATAAATTATAAAAAGAGAACATCAAATAGCAGACTTCATTTGTCATTTCTCACGTTCTTCTTTTGAAAACATTGACAATGCGCTATCACATGTAAATACACTAGTGCTCAACACTGATATTGTCAGGCAGAAATGCACAAAGGGTTCCGTCATTAGTTCCATTATTCCTAAATACGTACGGTACACTTAAGTGCGTATGTGTCACTGATCCCGCTCACAACTTTTTATATTTAACTGAAGTAGCAAACGAGCATTCAGTCCACCTGATGGTAAGTGGTCACTGCCGCCCAAGGACATCGGTAAACAACTTCATACAGAACATGGGTTCTATCTGAAGTCAATCACAGATGCGTTGCTACTCCCGAGGATTATGATGGTCGCCTCATATAAAAGTGTACCGATAACCACACCCTTCCATCGAAACGCAAAAAATGCTTCACGCTAGAAATAGGTGTGGCGGTGGCACTTCCCCGGTCGAACTACACTGGTTCTACCACCTTCGAAACTGAATGCTAATTGCATATTGACTGCTCTGATATTCCTTTATTTACAAATTGGATGCTCGTGTGCTCCAGTGCTGAATACGACCCATTGATCATTTTGTACTGTTATTGTAAAGAGAAATTTAATTGGACTATTGTAGGAATGTTGTGAAAGGATTCTGTCTAATTAGTAACGCCGGTGTAAAGTAAATGTTGTGAAATCTGTATTGTACAAATGAAATTTCGATTTATTTATGTTCACACATCTTGAAAAGTACTTAATGAGTTATTTTTTACATTTCCTTAAATTGCTATGTAAACATACTTATAAATACTTTTTATTGCTTAGTTTCCAGGAATCTGAATTTAAAATGCTTTTCGCGAGATTAATCTAAACCAAAAAAACATCCATTATATTTCACTGCGGCACACCGAGGTATCCATGTAATTTATTACAACTGTATAGTCTATACTCACAGCTCCACATTAGAATTCCTTGTGCGGGCAAAGAAACCTAAATCAATTTTCTGTCTAGCCTGGAATGAAACCCGTCAAACCCAAAACAGCGATCGATGCATTACGCGGGTCAACAGACTGTTTTAAAATAAAACAAACAAATGAACTTGACGATTTTGATTTTGTAGTTCCAAACTAAAATTAAAGTTAACCCGTATTTTCTTACGGCTGGCATGTCGTTAACCCATTAATGTCCCACTGCTGGGCATGGGTTTCTCTATCTTGGAATGAGATCTAGGCTATAGTCCACCGCGCTGGCCAAGTGCGATTTGGTGGACTTCACACACCTCCGAGAACATTTTTTAAAAAAAGAACTCTCGGGTCTGTAGGTTTCGGAAATAAATGTCCTATACAAAAAAAAAACACAAAAAGTGCTCGTATAAAATTTATCTATCAAATGAACGATTTGTTTGTCATTGAATGGTTTATACTCGTAGCAAACTGTAGCATTTGATCGTAAAGCTGTAGCAGCAAAGCGTAGCGCTACGGTGCTTCAGTCCTTGTCAATTAAGTTAGGGACAAAGACCAAATCGAATATTCTGCATTTGTAAACAATGTTCTAAGTCTTATGTAGATCATATCTAACATGAAGTTGAGCAACGTCGGATGCGGTCAGATTAAGCTGCACGTGCGCTTTGCTCGTTAACTCTTCAATCCAATTGTTACCAATCAATACCGGTAATAATCCATATTAATATTATAAACGTGAAAATCTGTTTGTTTGTTCCTCTTTCACGTCGCCACATAGCTAATTTATGCTATGATTTATATGCTGGGAGGTAGTTGGGAGGGCGGAGTGACGTAGGCTACTATTTACCGCTCACTCTCATTCCAATGAAAATATCGATGTTTTGTTAGTTGATACATATTTAGTAGTTCCAGGCGTTGTTAATAGATGGCGTTAGGAAAATTCATTTGCAAGTGCTAAATCACGTTATCAAATGCTGATGTTAATTCCCTTTGACCATGCGGGCGAAGCCGCGGGTAAGAGCTAGTAAATTATTAAACTTTCTTAGAGTAATTATAGATTTTAAAACATTCAACAGTAATCGATTATTAATCCTATTCCCGCACCTTTTTTGTCAAACCATATTCAAGCAACGTGCCAGCAGTGCGGTGAGTGGTCCCCGAACTGTAGGAGTCATTCAAAGACCAATACATAAACAATGATTTTACGCATTATAAATAAAAGTAAATAAAGCAAAATAATAATACATCTTTTTACCAAAATAGTATCTTGTAACAGACAAAATAGACCGTAAATTTCAGAAATTCATCACATTGGCCACGTTAGTCAGCACCAAATCAAATTGTTGACAATAATCATACTGAGTTGTTGCGAATAGTCACTGAGCCCTGAACTAGAGCCGCGAGCCGTATAATGCAGGCAGACGTATTAATTAACTGGCGGCTTCGAATAATGAGAATAGTTGCGATGTTACATCCGGGGGCTTGGATGTATGGTAACATTATGTTTAATTTGGCACTCAATTGCTCATTTTACTATCAGTTATTTTCTTATCCATGTATATTAAATATTCACCTCTTCCCAGAATCAGCGCCGAGTACATGGATAAGAAATTACAAATAATAATAATAATAAAGAAACAATAATTAAAGACTTTAAAGATAATAAAATCAATAATAATAGTAATAATAGATAACTTAAAGACTGTAGCATGGATAAGAAAGTCGACATAATCTTTGATTTACAATCCTCTTTAAAAAATAAAATTTTAGTACATAAGTATGTGGTGCATAGCACTGTTTGTAATTATTAAAAAAGCGTTACATAGCATAATGTTCTTCAACCTATAATTGACAGACATACTAGCTTGTGTTTGTAAATGTGTCTTTATTAAATGTGTTGTTTGTATTGCTCTTGGCATGTAATAAAATATAAAATAAAATGAAAAAAAAATCGCACGTAAACTGAAATATATGTATGAATTTGTTATTTTGTAAGACTCAGAGCAAAATTCTAATAAGAACATCTCCAATAAGATTCCATAATATCTGATAATAAGAACTTCTCCAATAATATTTTAAAATATCTGAATTCAAGAAAATATTTTAAATTTTCTGTATGATTTACGTTTGTTCATTATTTATTTTCCAATTGAAACAAGATAGTAAGAAATAAAACACGTGATAATTTGCAGACAAAATAAGAAAATAAATCAAGAGTTCATGATAAAAAGTAAGAGTTGAAAGAAATATGTTTGCGTATTTTCAACTAGATATCTCATAGAATACTTTCGCGTCTATTATTTTTTAATCACAGTGACAAATCGCACAAGAAAGCGAGCGGAATAAAGGGATGAGAATTATTCCCGGCTGTCAGCCGCTGAACAAAATGAAAAGGTTCTAAAAACCGTGTCCGCTCCAGTGAATGTGGGTGCGAGCGGGCCGTGTGGGGCCGCTTTGTACCAAGTTGCGGACCAGCGATCGTGTAATATTCCGATGGTTTGATGTACAAGTGTTATGGGGTGTGCAATGTTGATAAACCTTCAATGTGTCCACTGAACAGAGTTCGGTAATATCACATTACGGCCGGGCCTTTTTTAAATAAAAGAAAATACTTCATAATATATTTCAACATGTTTTTCAGTAGCGGACATTTACTGTACTACATTTATAAGATTAAAGTGGCAAACAAGCATGCAATACCGTACGTGGACATATGTAAGCAATTCCATAAAAAAACAAGGGTTCCATTTAAACAAAATTATGCGTTGTTCCTTTTGTGGATATAGATATATTTGGTTATCAAACCAGATACATTTTTACTTTTTTTTGTCTGACTGAAGTAACAAACGAGCTTGCAGTCCACCTGATGGTAAGTGGCCACTGCTGCCCATGGACATTTGTAATCAACTACATACAGAACATGTGTTCCATCTGAAGTCAATCACAGATGCGTTGCTACTCCCAAGGACTATGATGGTTGCCTCATGTGAAAGTGTGCCGGCAACCACACCCTTCTATCGAAACGCAAGTAATGCTTCACGATAGCAATAGGTGTGGCGGTGGTACTTCCCCGGTCAAACCACACAGAACCAGTGTGGTTTGACCAGCAGTTTTACTCCACTATCAATGAGGTGAGGTAGGGAGTTGAAAACTATATTTAGGTGCGTTTTTTTAAGATTATCATTTTGCAAACACTGCATTACAATTACGACGGCGGCTTAGTGTATATAATGTGATGTGATAATCATTTATGTCTGGTGTTGAGTGATCTTTAAAGTGGATGACATATTATATTCAAATAACTACTTCAAAATAAATATATCTTAATGAAACTAGAAGCTTCAGCCTTTGATGGTAAGACATAGAGCACAGTGAAATGCACAATTGAATATAATATTAATACCGCCCCCACAAAGCAAGCGGTTGCAGCAGCACGATGTTCCCGTTATTGCGAAGCAGACTTAATTAACGCCATGTTGGCACGAATTATACGCTCCGATATACTTCGCAGAATTGTGGCTAAGCATTAATTCTCATGTTTGGATATTATATATTTGTAATATCTTTATTATTTATAATATCTTAGTCCACCAAATCGTACTTGGCCGGCGCGGTGGATTATGGCCTAAAATTCTCTCATTCTGAGAGAAGACCCGTGCCCAGCAGTGGGATGATAATGGGTATATTGTATATACTGGCGTTTCTACTAAAATAGTGATTGTCAATTATTCTAATGCAAAATTAAAATATGAACATGATGGTCAATGCTACCCACAGACACGTGTAATCAATCCCAGGCACGATCAGTCTTAACTAAAGCTAGCCTAAGATGCGTTGCCACCTAAGGGTTAGGCTTTAATGCCCTCTTACAAGTATGTCTCCTTAACTATAATACCGTTGTTAGCGCGTTACCAAGCGCTAAAATTTGATAATTATATTTTACATAATATTTGTGGTTTATCCAATTTTCCGCTTTAATAACATAAGCGTTACAAATTAACTACACGCGTACAAAATTAATTAAATTTATATTATTATAGGTGAGGCTTGCGGCGAGACAAGTGAGTTTAGTACATAAGTATATCGATATTGCGAACTGCTAATCCGGTAGAAACCGGTTATTGCCAGATGTCGGTTGTAGTCGGTTTACACTGGCTGTTAAATTAATGCTTTTGACGTTTACTGTTTGAAATAAAAAAAAAAGTCTTTACTTTCTCTGTTATATTGCGAATTCTATTTACTAAAACTAATGTTACTAAGGTTACCATCGGTTTACAATGGATATGATATGAACTCTCTCGATTGAAAACATTTCATGTTTCCTTTAAAAAATATAAAAAATATGAGTACAAAAGTCAACGTACTTTTTTAACATTAATCCTAACGTTGACTTTAGTAAATTATAACTTTAGAATAATAGATACTACATGTTCTAGATATAGAGTGTTTGTTTTATAAATTCAGAGTTAAATTAATTTGTATATTAGAAATCTACGTAGCAAGTTTTTGCGGTTTATACAATAGAAATTGCAAATTGATTATCTGGTTGACACCGGTTATTACCAGACGCTACTGGTTTATGCTGGCTTTAACAAGACAATAAATTAACGCTACGGTCGAAGGGATTTTGATGTAAGCCAGTTTTTCTTTAGTATCTAATATTAAATTGTTGTGTAAACGTTATGTGAAATTTCTTTGAAATACTAGGTGAGTCCCGCGGCCTCAGCTGTGTTAAAAAACTTATAGCAATTTGTTTGAAACTTTGTTGAATAAAACTGTACGTTTAATGTAAAATTGTTAAATTTTCAAAGTATTTTAAGTAAATCAAAGTATTTACTTGAGATATTTTTTAAAAAATACACTTTTTTCTATTAAATTAGCATTTCAATATTTCATATCTAATATATAAAATTTTGTGTCACAGTTTTAGTGTTTAAAACTCCTGTGAAACGGCTTGACCTATTTTTTTTTTAATTATATATGTAGGTATATATATTCAGTAAGTATAAGAATAGGTTAACAATAAATTTTCACACCATTAAAAATTGTTTTTTGGTTATTTTATATGGTGTGTGGTTAAAAAATGTATTTAGTCCTAAATTTTGACTCTCCTACCACCAACCCCTATTTTTAATAGCATTTTATATTTTTTAACCCCGATAGCTGATCAACGGGGTCCCGTTTTGCCAAATTCCTCCGCTTTTTATATCGTCTACCTGTGTTACTGTTTGCATTCCGTAAACAGCACGGAGTAGAGGTGGGTTCCTCTGTCACTCTTGCAATGAACCGTATCTTACTGTTTTCGGGAAAATTACGGCCAACATTATTGTTTGTACATCGAACGCAGTATTGACGTTTACAATTATCATTTTATAATTTTCGTGTAATTCTCGATCTATAAATATAAAGGAAAGTCGTGTTCGTTATACCATTTATAACTTAAGTTTATCTTAAGACCCACCCGTTGAAAGGCACCAGATAGGTCGGTGAGCATGGTGTTGAGGTGCTCCATCGACTCCGTCATGATGACTATGTCGTCTGCGAATCGAAGGTGAGTGATATATTTGCCAATGTTGTTGATGGCTAATCCTCTCCACTACAACAGGATTAGAATAGAATAGAATATAATACTTTTTAATGCACACTAGAAACATACAAACGAAACAAAAACATACAATACAGATAAGTGGTGTGCAATAGGCGGTCTTATCGCTAGGCAGCGATCTCTTCCAGACAACCTATGCATGGAAAAGTTAAGGAGAACAGGTATAAGAAAGTGAAAAGTGTGAGTGAAGTTAGGAAGAGAGTAAATTATATGGGATAGCTAGGTAATATAAAGTACACAATCGAAAACGAAAAATAAGCATATTAACAAGTACAGCACAAAAAAACTATAAATAAACAAGAAGATTAGTAGTAATAATAGAAATGATAGAACAAAAGTGAGACACATGTGCAAATGACGGAAATGACAAAGAAATTCATGTCTCGGAATAAAGTGTCATCACCAGATTTTTTAATGAATCAATCGATTCAGCATGGCGTATGGATATAGGCAGTTTATTCCATAAGGAAATAGCAACTGAGAAAAAAGAATTATGAAAGAAGCATGTAGCATGAGGAGGAGTTTTTAAAGAATAAAATATAGAGGAACGGAGACAACGGTGGAGAGATGGAGGTACTGAAACTGATCTTTTAAATAGGAGGGAGCTATATTGCTGAAATATTATTAGTTTAACAGTCATTCCAGCTCTTGATTCACGAATCCTTGCACCATTAACGTGACGACTTTAACAGATAATGAACTAAACTCGCTGAAACATCTCCTTCCCTCCATTTACTCTACAACTGCGCTTTCTTAATGAACATGTCAACTACACGTTTTAGGAACAAAGAAACTGCTTACAGTAAGCTGTGCAGGAACAATGAGAACTTCGGAAACGCAAACATGACTTAATAAGAGAAACTTACAAAAACTTTGTTATCATCCAATTAAATTTCCTTAATACATATAATAATTACTTAGACCGCTAATGTAAATTACATTTTCGGCATTACATGATTTGCGTATTGCAAATTAATAATTGCTACTTTATGGAAAAGTAAAACATGTAAGGAAATCTATACGCCAGAGATTCCTTTAAGTTTTGTAAAGTCAATGTACACTTAACCTTTACCTTGGGTGGACAAAGACGACGCAACATACGTTTTAGAAAATAATTACGTACGGCATGTTTTAACAAAGACGGAAAAGAATGAAAGGATAAGAAAATCTATCAGAAAGTTTATAAAACATCTTGTAAAGATGTATAAAATCACCAATTCTCAGTCATCGTGTCAGTCATCATTCTCAGTCATCATGATAGAATTATAATTTTCACTAACTGAAAATGAGTTCAGTAAAGAGAAGATGAAGGATTTGTAATGAAAATACACAAAAGCCGTAATACATAATATAAGACTTTACAAACCACAATTAATAAGCGACTACCTTAATTCTAAACATTGTCTCAGATCAACCCATAGATCAGCGAAGCAGCCCATCTGTCAATGTCACAATTTTGACAGCCGCAATAGATTCCAATCCTCTCCATCCAAAGTAGATAACGTACCTGCCCCTTAGTTATTAAGTCACAGGTAAGTTATTACAGCACTAGTAAAATAATGTTTTCGATGGAATATTTGAGGTTTGGTTACCTGTTGCTGCCTAATATGTAAAATGTAGACTATATGTGTATTCAACACTTGAAAAACCAATAAACAAGTATATTACACCTATTTCTAGCATGAAGCATTTCTTGCGTTTCGATAGAAGGATGTGGTTGCCGGCACACTTTCACATGAGGTGACCATCATAGTCCTCGGGAGTAGCAACGCACCTGTGATTGACTTCAGATGGAACCCATGTTCTGTATGAAGTTGATTACAGATGTCCATGGGCGGCCACTTACCATCAGGTGGACTACATGTTCGTTTGTTTCTTCAGTCAGATAAAAAAATTATGCCCTTGCAAATATGTAATAGACGTACAATATAGAAAGAGCAAACAAGCGTGTACTTCACCTGATGATTGTGGTTATTGCCGTCAACAGATTTATGTAATTAACTCCAGTCAAGAATCAAGACTTCTTAAGGTTGGCTGCAGATATATTGCTACTCCTGAGGAGTAAGTTGTCCTCGATTATATAATAAAGTATGCCTTCTTGATCAGATTACATCTTTCAAATCATAAGACGAGCAGTTCTGTCCGACAGAAAAAGGTTAGTTGTTGGTGCCACCAGAATCGAAACATAAAGAGTTCTACTACTGCAAACTTGGAAAAGAAGTCTTTATGTTAATTCAATCCTACGTGCATTAGGTTTCGTAAACAATCAGCTGAAGGTCTTTATATCGCCTTGCTCAATCTAGAATGCAAAAACGCTATAACTATATGGCAGACATGCATACCATTCTGTCATCATCTTGTCTAATCACGAATATTCAATACCTCTATATTAATGAGAAAGATTCAGGACACGACATAATTTTCCCTATGTTCCTTAATCTGCGTATTTTAAGACACATTTTATATCTTAACCACAAATTAAGTTTGTGAAGAAAGTTATACTCTTTCCCTAGACTCCGAATGTTCTAATTAGCAGCGGTACTTACATGAATAATAAAATTGTGACGACGTTGCCACACGCTGGCTTACTCCAGCGCTTGCCCCGGTTAGTGAATCATAGATGACACGTGCCTGCCAAAAATACGAGGTAAAGGCTTTTGAGTGCCAAATATGTAATCAAATATCAATAATTTAGGTTAATCCCTCAAAAAAGATTATATGTGCCTTTGATAAATAGAGTAGAATTAGTACGCATCAACAAATTTGTAATAAAATTTAGATAAAATACTTTTTATGTATGAATTTTATTATCATTGAAGAGTCTATGAGGTGAAGTACAAAAGAAAATGTCGGTAGATCTTTGCACAGTAATAATTAAAAAAATAACTGTTGGAAAAAAAAGAGAATACTAATAACAAAACAAATTGATAGTTCTATGTATATAGTAAGCTTAGATAAGGTTTTCTGTAAAGCCGCCGCTGCCGCCACCGCCCACAACTGGGACACAGCTTACACTGCTACCTAGTTGAGGCCGATGTCGACGGCGAAGGCTCATAGTGGAGCTGTGACAATAGTGTAAAGACGAGAATAAAACTAAGCTAAAAAAGGGCATGGACGATCCGTCTGTGGAGACGTAGTTGAAAAAAAAAATCTTTGCACCGTCTTTATATAGAAATAGCCGCGCATGTTATATAACTAAGCATAATAAAATTCAGCTGCCGTTTGGCACATTCCGACTTCATTATGCTGGCGCGTGACGTGGTTAATGAATTAAGGGATTCAAGGATGTCTTCGCCTCGGAAGATTTTGGTTTATGCGTAAAATCTTTATTCATGTCAACATAAATGGGAAGGTCACTTTTTGGGGATAGGTTATGAAGAGATCTCCCAAAGAATTTAGACTGCATCTTGTACATAACTTTCATACCCCGAACTTCTAAATAACAAATATTTTATACATAGCTTAGCGAATATGATAGAAATATAGAAAAGTAAACAAATAGAAGGCAAAGTAAGACGATAAAGAATGTAAACTTATAAATACTCGTAAGTAAAAAAAATAAAAAAGCCGTATGTTATCTTTTATATGTATGTAAAATATTGTATAAATTAATATAAGGCTAAGAATTTTATGCACTTATTAGCGTAAAGCAGTTACTGCGTATCAGTGGAAGGGTGGATACGAGCTAATTTACATATGAAAACACAGTTTTACTCCTTTAGATGGGCAACGCATTTGTTATCAAGTTAAAAATTGCTTTGAGTGACAGTCACCATTTTTACTACTTATTTCATCTATATATTTTTTTGGAAAATCTCTACTGAAAAAAATCTTTGAAGACTTACTAATTCTATGAAGACGTTCAGGACGGCACTAATATTATAATTAATTTCTTTCTTGTAAGTTTTCAACAATTATATTAGAATCTTGTAGGTGTCTAAGCTAAGACTAGAGTGAAGTTACAGTAGTTGTATCATCAGCAAACTCGTGCTAATTTACGTGTGTGCAGTTATTAATGAAGTTTGAGGACTGCGCGAACTTATCTCGGCATTCTGAATTATATTGCTATTAGACATTTTCGGTGAAGGAAAAAGTCATGAGGAAACCTACACAGCCGAGAGAAAAAGAAAAGATCTCGGAGGTGTGTAAAGCCCACCAATTCGCACTTGGCCAGCGCGGTGGACTATAACTCTCTCATTCCGAAAGAAGATCGGTACCCAGCAGTGGGACCATATTCGCTTACAAGATTTATTATAAAAACATTAACATTTTTCCATGTTTAAATTTAAGTATTCGCGTTATACACCAAAACCCAACGTATAACAAAATAATTAACATCTTATTAGGTCAAGTATAAACAAAAATTGACTCAAAGCACTCGTCTAGACTAGAACTTAGCGAAAATGAACTTTAATTAGACGACGTCAATTAGTAAGGATAATTAGGCAGCGAATGAAATTAGCAGTTTTTTTATACCTTCACGTATTTAGGATCTAAAGGCCTTGGTAAGGTGACCTGTTTTTAATTAGTAGGTATTCTTTGCTTTTAATTAATTTTGAGGATATTAGAAGGTAGGTATATTAACATTTATGATTACTGACTTTAAATACATACATTAGCGACCATTAAAAGTATCTTAAGTTTCGAATTTTTTTCGCTTAAATTATAGTAACCGAATTTCTCAAAAAGCTCTTTTAGAAATATGAGTCCAATCCACTTTAATAATATTCAAAAAAGGCAAAAATATATTCAAAATAAATGAAATATTTTTAAAGTGCACATTTAAATTTTTATGAAATTAAACGATTGCATATCAAAATAATATCAAATGATTTTAATCAGCATAGCTTGAGCAACTGAATCATTGATATAAACATTAGGATCCACTAGCCGTCACTCATCCAAATCCCGCGTTCGACGATATTTAACTCTGTAGATCAGCTACGACTTACAAAAGTCTTTCAGTAATTAAGCCGCGTTAATCGTAAAGCTAGGCTCTTCTCCCGAGATTTCTCTAGGTAAGTAGTTCAAGGTCAGAGAGATTATTAACAGAGTTGGCGTGAACGTCTGTGAATTATACATATATCGACATGGATTCTCTGTTATTAGGGTTTAGTTTAGATTATTTACTTAGTTATAAGCTTCGCACCTAGAGCTATTTTCACGAATCGAAAGCACTTGATATGTTGAATTAATTATCACTACATAGTATAAAACAAAGTCGCTTCGCGCTGTCTGTCCCTATGTATGATTAGATTCACAAACTCGGTAGCGTTTGACAAGTTCAACGTCAAACGAAACGAGTATGTCTTTACTGTGATAGGAGCCGTTATTTGTAGGTTATGAAATTTTATTACTTACACACAACGTAATATCCTCAAATAATAATTTATAATAGTAGATTATAATTCATATATCTCAAATCAATTAATTACAATCAACTATATAATGAAATAAATTTGAAATTAATAAAATTCGATAGCACAAACCATAGTGCCCCCAATTCTTAGACTTTTCGCTTTCGCTCGATGAAAACCTGACATCCAGTAGACGTCAAACTTGCTTACACATCGCTAGACATTCAGTGAATCTCAAACGATTACATTTATACTACCAAAAAGATTTTTTCATAGGTTAACATTAAATAAAATAATAAACGTAATGAAGATAAGAATTATGTTAATTCAAATGGTGATGAATAATAAGAATTTATACTCGTATCAAAGGAAGAGATGTGCGCAGGAACTTGGATGGAATATGTAGGTACTTTTTTATTAAGTACCTACATCGTGTTATTTTAATTGAATGCGTAGTATGATAGATGCCTATGTAGGGAAGTATAAGATGAGACGAAGCGAAGGCGTGATTTGCGATAAAAATGTGCGCGCATTTCGTTAGTGCTTGCTCATATATTGCTTTTGTAGCCTATGCAAATTGTGTACCTAAGAAGAGATTGATAAGAATAAGCTTTCTCTTGCCTTCTTTATAAAGGTGTTTATCGCTATGCATATTTTATTTCTCTTCAGTTATTTTGTCATCATTTTAGAATTATGAAAGCTATTACAATTTTACGTTTATTGTTGCAAGTAGACATAATAATAAAAATAGTCTGGACTACTAAAAATAAAAATTGCAACGTTTAAATATTTTAACACTGATTTTATTTTGAGCGAAGTGGTTTGAAGTAGCGTACACTGTAGGCGGTTAATTAACTACTAAATAGATAATTTAGTAGTTATTTAACCCCACAAATATATATCATATGTAAGTACCTATCATAAAAATATATCCAATCTTTTAGACAAATTCATTGCTTATCCCTCTTTGTTGTAGTATTTATTTTTTGATTCATTATGCCGGGCGCTAGGAGCATGACTACTAATATTAGGCCGGGCGGTCAAAAGATTAAATTTAAACTAATTCGCAATTTCTCTAAATGAAGGGAATTTCCAAATGAAAGCCATTCAAGAATATTTTTATTCAATATGCAATTATTCTGAAAAAGATTATTATTTGTGTTGTACTCCCAAGTTGTTATTAGTAAAATTGCGAGTTCATGCTTCTTCTATGGTTGTCTTCATGCTGTAGGTATATTGTAGGCATTTATGCTGTATATTATTTTCATACTACATGTTCTGACGGAAGGTTAACCTAACGGAGATGAACGTATTGTCAATAAGACCTCATCCAGCGGAGTTATCAAACAATCAATTCTTAATTTACATAATATGTTATTATATGAAAATATAGATTATCTACTAGCTGACTGGCGACCTGCGTTTTGCCATTTCACTCTTTAATTAATGGATCTAATAGTCTTATTGCAGTTATAAACCCATCATTTAGAATATTTGATACAATCCAATATAACTATCTATTCGAGGATACTATTTGTTCTTAACATCAATCTTCAATCCAAAATACAAAAATAAACATGATAAAGTATCCTTGTTTTAAGTAGCGAAGTTATTCTTACACTTATTTCACCTGTAAAAATAAAACAGCAGTATGTGATTAATTCAATTGAAATCTGTAAAAGGATACATTTATTTTATAGGCTAATAAATCCCACTCATTTGAATCAAGATTCAATTCTGCCACTGCTACAAAGTATGTTAATACTGTCGTCAAATAAATTAACTATTATTACATCTGGTAAATATGCAATGAAAATCCATATAGTTCATATGGAATTCGCTTTGATTTGGTAACATTATTTCTTTTATAATTGTGGGGCAAGGGCTGCATGCAGAGTTAGGAATATCTGGCACACTTAGTAAAATTGTGTGTTCATACTGTATGTTGTCATCATTATGTACATTTTCTTTAAGCTGCACGTTCTCTAAATGTCGACCAAATTCTAAGTATGTTGACATAACTGTCGACCAGACCTCACCCAGCAGGAATGGCAAACATACTTGGTTCTTATAACCTAAAACATTTTTATGAGAGATTAATAGCCGATGTCCATTAGAGGCAGTTGCCACTTACCACTGGACTTTAAGCTCGTTTTTTACTTTAATAGTTATTTTAAAAAATACTATAAATACTAAAGCTTTACCGGAAATATTGCAGTTAATGTAAAATTCATTGGTCTGGTACAATTAGTGCATACCATAGGGTGGCCCATTAAATATTTGTTGCCAGTTTCTCTTCTTATTAGCAAAAAAAAAATGTGTGACAAATATCCATCTCTTAGGTACTGAAATATTTAATGAAATATTATCATTTTTAAAAGGTTAAGGTGTCACACAATCAGAGTTTCTAACGAAGAGCCGCCACAGTGTTTTCATGCGAGCTAGACAGTTATGTGAGTTCCTTCTGCGTCTTCTGTCTCATAAATATTACATTATTTTTTCCTCAGACTTTATCACTTGTATCCTTTGTCATTTTTATGTCATATAGTGCTATTATTTTCAGTTCCTGTCCAGTCAAAGAATCTTTAAGTTGTATTTCTTTATTTGTATTGTAAGCGCGGTAGTTTATTATGTATTATTTAATGTTTACCTTTCTCACTTGTCCACTTGTCCACCAATTCGCACTTGGCTAGCGCGGTGGACTATGGCCTAAACTCTCTCATTCTGAGAGAAGACCCGTGTCCAGCAGTGGGACAATAATGGGTTGACGACAATGTTTACCTTATTTTTCATCTCTTCGTTAACAATGTTTACATTTGTCTACGTCAGTTGCGCCGCTCATTGAAAACAATGTATTACAATTTTGTACGTTTTTTTTAAATTTACTTTATATAATATTTTCTTATATACAGAACATTATTAGAAACTTAAAATTAAAAATAAATTAAACCAATTTTATACATTTTACTTTTTTAAACTAACATCTGTCAAATTAACTTAGAACGATCTATGGACTCCAACGTTTTGGCCCATTTGTCACAATGTACAATCAGTTTATTGTTGTTTAAAAATCTTTAGGTAGTAGTTCATGTACCTATATGCCTATAATTACTAATAATTTTTGTGTGATATTTGTTTGTGTAAATTTAATTTAAATGATTTCTTTCTATACTGCTGGTAGGTAACGAAATGAAATGAAACGTCTTTATTTTGTATAGGCCTACGGGGGCACATAATAAAATATTTTTCCTCTATCTTTCCTCTTAAATTGCTTTTAAAATTATTTTTCAATTTTAGTTTATGGAAATACGAAATTATAACTAAAAAAACTGACTAAGTGAAACGGTATTGATTTATCGATACATTCGGTTCATGTAGATGACCGTAACGTAAACAGCGCCATCTAATATCTCAAACATATTACTATTTCGATTTGGCGGTAAGGTGGCGTATCATCGCAGAATATACTGAGAATACTGAGATAGCTTTGTATTACTTTAGTAACTTATAAGGATATATTTATATCTGGTTATAATATTATGTTGTCGCTCATATGAAACGTTAGCTCATATAAAATTTTAACAAAGCGCCATCAATACATTTGGTTCATGTAGATGACTGTATCGTAAAGAGCGCCATCTAATATCTCATATACATTATTTGGTAAGATTCCGTATCAACGCAGAATATACTGAGATGGCTATGTAATAGGTACTTCAGTAACCTTTGATCACCAATATTACCGATCGAAGGTAGTAACTTATACCTATTTTTGGTCATGATAAGTATTAGATTGTAGCTTATGTGAAACGGTTGTAATTTTAACAAAGCGCCATTACTTACTTAATCAAGTTAACAGATAACATTACACCATCTGTTATTAGGATTATACAAAGTTAACAGCTGAAGCTAAAAAATATATTTGCAATTAAACCTATAAATTAAGATATAAACTATCCTATCTTTCAAGTTGGATCAAAATGCACACGTTGTGTAAATTTGATTATAATCGGTTCAGAGTTTAAGAGTCCATTGCGGACAAATAAAGTAACACGTAATTTATTTATATTAAGATGTTAAATCTAAGTGCAGACAAGCCCTCTTGCTCTCAAGCGCTAATCGCGATGAAATAGGGCAAACCCGATCAAAATTTATGAGAGGTTTTACATATTTATATATATTAAATACATACAGACATAAACATAACATCATAAAAAATCATAGGAGAACCTTCCTCGGACGTCTAAAGATCGAAATTCGATTGGAAACTTGATTTATGTAAAACGGAGTAAAACCAATAACTTCCTGACTTTCAAAAATTTTCAATTATCTTAGCAACAACTTAAATACCTTTACAAAAAGATATAAAATCCTATCAAAAACAGTTTCACTGTAAAAATAGCACAAGTTCAAAGTCATCAAATTGTTGAAAAACAATCAAAAAATTTACAAAAAGTTATGAAATACAAACACAAAAAACCCAAGTTATGATTTTTTGATAATTTAATATTGAAAAAGTTTTGTTGCAACCTTAAAACTTAACAAAAATCGAACTTGGCGTGCGTCCTTGAGAATCTCAATTTTTTAGGATCCATTCATATTACTTTAATGTAAGGTAAAATACACTGTAACTGTTTAGGAACTAGTACCTACCTGCACACACCTGCTGAAAATATGTTGGAAGATTTTTTTCTGTGTTCAGTATTATTATCTACTTGTAAGAATGCAGCGTAATTACTGACCCAGGTGAAAATTATCTCACACTTCCCACTAAGATAAAAAGAAAGTAAAGGAATAAGAACGGTATTGAGAAATTACTTGCAATACATCCAAGCAAATTTTGGGTACTGAAGGACGCACGCCAAGTTCGATTTTTGTTAAGTTTTAAGGTTGCAACAAAACTTTTTCAATATTAAATTATCAAAAAATCATAACTTGGGTTTTTTGTGTTTGTATTTCATAACTTTTTGTAAATTTTTTGATTGTTTTTCAACAATTTGATGACTTTGAACTTGTGCTATTTTTACAGTGAAACTGTTTTTGATAGGATCTTTAAAACTACGCTATGGATTTTAATGCAGTTTTTTTAGTAGATATAGAGATTCAAGAGGAAGGATTTTATGTATAATACATGTATTAAATAGTGGAGAAACACTGATAATTTTAGATTTTTGACTTTTAGGCGGAACGAAGTTCGCCGGGAAAGCTAGAATTTATATAAAAACAGAAACCCTTTAAATTGTTTTCTGAACAGATGCTGGCATATACTTTAGTAATGATATCGCTAACCCTTATAAATAACTTAAAGCTAAAAAAAATTGGGCGAGGTACGTAAGGAAAATACTGCGGTAGAAGGACGGTAATTTTTTGTAGCGTATCGCGTACACATGTATTAATGGCAATATCTTTAGCACGCGCATTTGATTCCAATCAATTGTCAGAGTTACCTATATGATGATTAAGTACGGGTATTAAATGAAAGCTAGTTAATATACCATTAGGAAAGTCAGCTTAACACTTGAATTTTACTACAAATGTTGATTACGCATTATTATATTAAAAAACATCAAATAAGGAAGTTATAAAAACAAATCAAAAAGTATAAACTAAAAAAAAGTCATCAAGCAGACAAAACGATTATTTTAAATCAAACAAAACTAAGGGAAATAAATGGTTTTTAACCAGTCAGGTTGCTTTCGTAATTTACCAATGTTAGTTGTTGTATTTAATATCGCTGAATGTAGTTAAATGCTGCGTTGGATAGAAAACGTAAATACGTAAATAGCAGTAGAACAGAAACGGAAAAGGAAAGATTAAAGTAGCAAACACGCATTCAGTCCACCATATATGCGTTGCTTTTGAGGATTAAGACGATCGGCTTATATATAAGTGAGCAACCACACCCTCCCAATGAAGCGCAAGATCGCCTTAACATGAAAGTCTCTTCTCACAGGTTGACGATGAGCAAAAAATAACAAGAAATAAATTAAAACAGAAAGTAGAAGCAAATTTCACCGATGTCTACAGTTTCCGTAGTCACTGGACAATCCCGGATTACTGATAGCGAGTTCCAGCTTTATCTTAGTTTGCTGGACGCTTAGTCGGATGTAAGTTAATGTTGTGCTAAAAGCTTCATTTTGTTGAACCTTAGGTAACGTTATAATGTAACTATAATAACATTAATGGTTGATGTAAGCTAACTGTTTTATACGAAAATATTGCGTAGGACTGTTTTAATATTTTTATAATAAAAGACAACAGAAAAAACACACAACAATCACACTGATGTAGACAAACTTTTAAATTCTAGTCAGATGGTTTCAATTTAGGTCGACTTCCGATTCAATGGTAATTTAAGAAAAAATATTAGAAAAATGTCAATTTTTAAGTACCTCCGTAGGCCTAAACAAACTAAAGATGTTCC
This sequence comes from Spicauda simplicius, assembly GCA_949699795.1. Classification (NCBI taxonomy): domain Eukaryota; kingdom Metazoa; phylum Arthropoda; class Insecta; order Lepidoptera; family Hesperiidae; genus Spicauda; species Spicauda simplicius. The sequence goes on along the minus strand of OX453061.1, from coordinate 1,031,019 downwards.
ATTTAAATCTATACATAGGTAATAAACGTACTCGCTTAATAAACAAACATAATATAACATTTATGTTAATCCATACCTCCAGACTAATATTATGAATGTGAAAGTGTGTTTGTTTCTTCCTCTTGCACTTCGCCACATAGCAATTATATGATATGGTTTATATGTTGCGAGATAGATAGGAGGACGGAGAGTGACGTAGATTACTTTTTATCGCGCTCTCTCATTTCCATGAGAATATCGATGTTTTGTTAGTTGATACATATTTAGTAGTTCCAGACGTTGTTAATAGATGGCCTTAAATTATTTGCAAGTTCTAAATCACGCTATCAAATGCTAATGTTAATTCCCTTTGACCGTGCCAAGAAAACCGCGGGTAAGTGCTAGTATTAACATATAAACTATAACTCTGAACACTGAAACGCTAATCCGAGTCCACGTAAGCTGTAAGGCCGGGTTCACACGATACAGGGCTTTCTTTAAACAAATTAGCGTTTTACCAGTTCAGCGAAAATTATTTTAATCTCGCTTTTCCGTTTATTATTTTCCAGAGGAAAAAATTGGCGTACCCGAAATTGGGCTTAAGGCTTAGTGTTATGAAAATTTGTGTGATGAGTATATTTTTAAATTAAACGCGCTTATACTAACAGGGTTTTTGTGGTTTTATGAAATTAGTATTGGTGGTTAAAAAGTAGGCCCGACGTGCTAATTTTTTCTAGGCAAATCGAGAAGTGCAACGGTGAGTGTTCCGAGGAACTTTTTGACCTGGTGCCTTCGTCACCTTTTCTTCACCGCACCACTCGCCGAAGGATGAAGTTCTATCCACACCAACTGGACTCATGGCGGTCCTCCACGGTTCGGTTTGCACGATCGTTTTTGCCACGAACATGCAAGTTGTGGAATGAGCTTCCTCCTGAGGTATTCCCAGAGCGCTATGACAATCATGTTCTTCAAGAAAGGTGCGAAAAGAGCTCTCCTTCACAGCCAGCGATGCATTGGCGACTCCTCTGGTGTTGCGAATGTCCATAGGCGACGGTGACTACTTTCCATCAGATAGCCCGTCTGCCTTATCGTTAGGTTAAATTATAACGAAAAAGTAACATTTTTTTTCTTTTATAGGTATGTACCGTAAAATATATATTAAAAACTAAGCAAATATTGCGTGTTTACATCTTTTCTAGATTGACAAACTGTATTTTGACTCTAGTAACGAAAAACCAACATTAGCTTCATTACTAATTTTACTCTCTACAAACGACATGTCTATCGTGTTTATGTAATCGCGTCATGAAAAATTACCAAATGTACTTCATTTCTATTATAGTTGAGGAATTTTGAGGCATTTATTGTAAAATGTTTTGGTTTATTGAAATAATTATTTCACATTCGTTGTTTTGCATTTTCATCCTAGAAAGATATTAGAGCCATTCATGGCCATGTGTAATACCTTTTCAGAATCCCTATTAAATGCGCCTAAACTTGTAATACAGGGTCACTTTTCGATACTGTATTTTTTTTCACAGTGGGGTCCGAAACTAATAGAAAGTTATCATTTGAGAAAATAATTTGTCTTAAAACTTAATGTTGTCTTTAATTAACCCACTAAATAACCATAAATAGCATGTCTAACGCAAGGACACATTAGTACCAATCTAGTGAAAATTATGTTAATGATACAGGATGTTGAATTTTCGAATTTTAATAAGAATTAGAAAAGTCAATTTTCTTACTAAAAGTTAAAACACAAAATAAAGTATAACTCTGTAAGGGTTGAACATAAAGACCTCCCGTAGAACATTTTTTTGCTGCTGATGGTCCCATCTAACCACTTGTTTCGTTTGATCCACGAGTTTTTGACCACTCTCTACAAATAAATAATTATATTTGCATAAGTTGCAATAGCTTTACCGCGGCAGTCCCGGAGTGCCGCACGTTTTTTTAAAGAACTCTAGGGTGTGTAGGTTTTCTCCCGCTGTTTCTTCACCGTAAAGCTGTGATAATTTATTTCTAATTGCATTCTTAGTTCGAAATTTATAGGCATGCTCAATACATGCATTGTACTTGTTTTCGCTTATTCATTGCAATGTATATTGCACGCTTAACTTATCGTTTGTAATGTACCTACCTTGAGTGACAAAGTAAGAAGAGTCCTTGTTACGAGGAAATAAAAAAATCTTACAACAGGTACCGACCTATAATCAGTCTCATTATAGATGTGAACAATCAAGCTGTAGAACAGCGTACCCAATATGCCGAAAAATTACTTCCAGCCGTAAGAAATTCAGTACCTAAACTTACTTTTGACGACCCGCTTGGCGCAGCGGTTATCGTACCGGTCTGACACGCAGTGGGTCCCGGGTTCGATTCCCGGCCAGACAGGTATCTGAGTGATGAGTTTAGATTCTTGTTCTGGGTCTGGGTGTTTGTGTATTCGTCTTTGTGTGTGTCCATGGCACCCACGACACAGGAGAAAATCCTACTATGTCAACACCCGTATGTAAGATAGTTGACAATGTAAATCATACAATACGGTTTTATACAGTTTTGCGTTCTTCCGAATACAATGACATACAATGAATGAATGACAACGAATACACACGCTTTCTACATTAATTGCCCCACAGTAGAATTTTCTCCTGTATCTTGGGTACCATGGACACACACAAAATCAATACACAAACACCCGGACCCAGAACAGGAACCTAAACTCATCATTCAGATCCTGTCAGGCCGGGAATCGAACCCGGGGCCCATTGCACGGCAGACCGGTATGGTACCCGCTCCGCCACGCGGTTCGTCGAAATTTAGTACCTACACTTTCTGGACATGCCTCTTATACATTATGCAATCATTGTCAACTATCCTACACACGGGCGTTGACAGAATAAAAAGCAAATCATACAATATATTAATAACAATAACACGCCACACACTCCATTCAATTCCCAAATCGCATACATGTCATCGCGATTAGTTTCAAATTGGCTCGTATCTGATAGCGGCTTGGCTAGGAATTGCCATCTCACAATTTCGGATTCAGTGCCAACTGTTCAAGCGGCATTTGCTTTTCCACACCATTGCACCTTTAAGTTTCAGGATCTAAGATGTTAAACTTTTTATGATAAATTGATAAATGAGAAATTCACGAGTCAAATGTAATAATGGCAATAGAACGAATATGGTTTCGCCAGTATAATACTTCAAAAAATGTGCCACACTTATTTTTTTGCGTGAAGCAGTTCTTGCGTTTTAGTGGAAGGTTGTGGTTGATGGCTCACTTTTATATAAGGAGAAAATCTTAGTTCTCGAAAAAAGCGACAGCGACGTATCAGCTATTGATTTCAGATAGAATCTTTATTCTGTATGAAGTTGGGGTACAACCTACTATTTTCCCACTGCTGAGCACGAGTCTTCTCTCAGAATGAGAGAGTTTTAGGCCATAGTCCACCGCGCTGGCCAAGTGCGAATTGATCGTCTTCACACATCTCCGAAAACTTTTTTTGCGCCAATGGTGCGTGCCTGGGTTTGAACCTCCAACCTCCCGATTGAAAGGTCAAGTTAAAAAAACTAGGCTATCAGTTCTGTATGAAATTGCTTACCACGATCAGGTAGGCTGTATGTTAGGATGCTACTTATATATTATACAAAAAACAACATTTGAAGGAACAGGAAACTGTTTAAGGAATCTCATATATTAATTAGTGTAGTCATTCTGTAGCAAATACACCTAATGGTCAGATTTAAATAGCACTCCCGTTATTCTAAATATTTTGCGGAATCAATATTAAAAACAAATTTTAGTAAAATGCTTATTGAGTATTTTTCAAAATCATTGTAATGAATAAACTTTTTCTAAAATAGTACTAATATAAGATAAGAGATGAATTTTATCAACTTTAGTATCCCGAGAAATACTACCTACTTCAAGATTCCATACGCATTATTATGCCAATAACGTTATACAAAGATTCTGATCGTAAATTCCTTTGATGGTGATATAAAATATATAACAAGTACGAGCGAGGCGATGAATCTGTAGTAAATGTGTTAGGTTATGTATTATTTAGGAAGTTTCAGGATTATTTCTGCGTAACACTCGAATAACTATAATTGTATAGGGTATTTTGATGCTGTCCATGTTATATGCTTATTTACATAATCCTTATCGCCGTATCGGTCAGTAAATATTTGCGGATCAATTGTTTAGCCGAGGCAGTATAAATTGTTCTGTCGATCCATCTTCGTCAAACCATTACTGTTCTACTACTGAGCATACTACAGAACTCTTTCATTCTCACAGAATGAAAGAGTTCTGTAGTCTATCGCGCTGGCTAAGTGGGAAATGACTTCACACACCTATGGAATTTTATTAATAACTCTCTAGTGTGTAGGTATCCTCAGGATTTTTCCTTCAGCGTAAAACAGTGATAATTAATTTCTTATACGCATATTAGTTAGTGGCGCGTGTCTGAGGTTTGAACCTCGGACCTCCAGATTGAGGAGGCAAGTTTCAACCATTAGGCTATCACTGCTCTGTCGATCCATGCTTGTTTAATTACATCATTCAATTACATTTATCAAAACACGATTCATATATTTTTTTCTTTAGTATGCGGATCTACATTATTATGTACATTCTCTTTAACTTTATCGTACGACGAATAATGGTTCAATTAAAATGTGTATGCGCTAAGCCTTAGGGGTGACCATAGCTTTTTTTTATCTAACTGAACCGGCATGTAGTCCGCCTGATGATAAGTGGTCACTGCTACCCATGGACATCTGTAATCAACTTCAGAACATGGGTTCCATCTGAAGTCAATCACAGATGCGTTGCTACTCCCTAGGACTATAATGGTCGCCACATTTGAAAGTGTGCCGGCAACCACATCCTTCTATTGAAACGCAAGTAATGCTTCACGCTAGAAATAGGTGTGGCAGTGGTACTCTCCGGTCAAGCTACACTGGTTCTACCACCTTCAAAAGCTATATCTGTGTCCGATGTTTGGCTGCACGCATTCACACAATGTCTTTGACAGCTGTATCGACACAATCGGACCGTATACTTGTTAATTTTCCTGTTCAGTGCCATTACACGAATAACAGGATTGAAAGATAGAAACAAAAAATATGATGGAAAAAGTATTAATGAATATATATTTGCAATTGATGGGTTTTTTATATTTGAAAATTACATCTTAATATTTCGTGGTTTAATTTAGAATTTATCTCGAATACATTTCAGCAAAGTTGTCTTTCATAGAGCACTTTAGCATATTATGTAGTACTTAGTATACAGCACACGCAGCCTTTGAACAATGCAAACATAAAAATGCTATCGTATACCAAAAGAATAAAAATAGGTAAATAATATTTAAATGTTAATTAGTTTCTATGAAATTTAAAACGAAGAGAAAGTACTAATAATGTTATTGGTTTATACTTATAGCAATATTCTGTTTCAGAATAATTCATTTTGTTATACAACAAATAATTTTATTATATAAAACTATCATTGTTTAATATAATCTATTTGGTACTTTCGAACGATAAAAAACAGACCAAAATAGTTTTTTTTCTTTTTGCTATAGATTTGAATATTTTCGGCGTTAATGGATTATGTTATTTCTTGCATATTCCGACAATGATTGAATTAAGTTAATTATTGTCCTCTTTTATTGACTGGGTCGTCAAAATGTAAATATACTTTATAAATTAAATTTATGATTTAATTTCTGAATAGTCTCCAAATAAAGAATAAAGATTTTCCGACTCTTCTGTACGTCATAGCGAAAATACTTACGAGTAGTGAGAGAGTCCTATGATATGGTGTGCGCTTGGAATTTTTTTGATAATTTCAAAAGTTGTGAGAGTGGGGCGTGTTTCTAGTGATAAGATTAGTATGTGAAAAATTCTGGCAACTCTTCGAGAGTTCGGTTGTCTCAGTTCAAATATAATTGTAATAGAATACATATCAATTGAGGTCTTTTACAGAATGACACTATTACGAATAAACAAAGTAGCATCTACTCTCATCGCTTACTTAATAGTCGTAAAAATAATGTCTCATATAATTTCACTCAACGACAATAAATTAATCATAGGATATTGCTGTTTGCCATTTGACTATCCAAATATTCTCTTGCCGACTTCAGATTATCATAATTTAAAATATTGCACAAACGCACTAGTAACAATTAGTTAAATTAAATATATCGCTCTAACATCTGGTTATAATAATGTAACTCGCCTGATGGTAGATCTGCCTTCACTAAAGAAGTGACCTCGACGTTACCAAGTCGGAGTCTTAACTATGGCCGAGGTTAATGGCAGATATTTATATCCAAGGAGGTGAAATGATCATGCCTAAAAAGCGGCCGTGTACCGACAATATTTTTTTTTATAATATTGAAGTAGCAAACGAGCATGCAGTCCACCAGATGGTAAGTGGTCACCGCCGCTCATGAACATTTGTAAGCAACTTCATATAGAACATAGGTTTTAGCTGATGTCAATCACTGATGCGTTGCTACTCCCGAGGACTATGATGGTCGCTTCATATAAAAGTGTGCCGGCAACCACATCCTTCCACCGAAATACAAGAAATGGTTCACGCTAGAAATAGGTGTGGCGATTGTATCTCGTTGGGCGAACTACACTGGTTCTACATTTTGTGTATTTGTTCCGAACTTGCGTATAAGCGAGTTGTTTAGAAAACTCCGATAGCGTGATTCAGATTGCAGTGGTGCCATCTTTTGATAGATTGCAGGAGTTTGCCATACAGCTAGAATAACAGTGTCACGAGAAGTGATTTCACTAAAGTTCATAACTAGATCACACTCGCTGAAGACGGTAAGTTCCCCGCGCTCCGCAATTAGCGTAATTGAGTTCGCACATTGTTTGTTTATACGGGTGGGACGTGTGTTGTAATGTTTAATAAATAGATTTTTCGTAAGTTTAATGTAGCCAACAACTTGCTGTTTATCTGAAGGTGAGTGGTCACTGCTGTTAAAGCGTTTGACAAAAGTTTTGGTCCATGAAAAGTGTCTCACACTTATGGTAACTGTTTTAAAATAATGTTTAAAGTAATGATTTTTATATACGAGTATGTCTTATATATATAAAAATCTGTCGTGTAAAAATAAATTAAGTAACTCTTATTTTTGGACCCCTTTCCTACCTGGGACCTGCTCAGGTGTCATCCGGCGATCTCCACAAATCCGCAAATATTAATAAGAGCCTGAGACTGGACTGAGAAAAAAAGATCTAATTGCCGGCACACTTTCACATCAGGCGACCATCACAGCCCTCGTGAGTAGCAACGCATCTGTGATTGACTTCAGATGGAACTCATATTCTGTATGCAGTTGATTGCAGACGTCCATGAGCGGCATTGACCACTTACCATCAGGTGGACTGCGTGCTCGTTTGCTACTTCGGTAAGATAAAAAAAGATATCATCTATGTGAAAATAAGTTACATCAGATCGCTCTGGAATCTTACTCTGCTATACCTGCTTGCAGTGCCAAGTGTATACTTGGTGGCACTTGGTTTTTTTACATTCTTCACTAACTTTTATTATTTTGTGAGCGAGGAACAACACAACAGCCACCATTTTGTATCACAAACTTCAGGTTATATAACTTATTACAAGAGAGCTAATAAGAAAGGGCACGAAGGAAGAGAAAGGTTAATAGGTTCTGTTACCTGCAGCCAATATGTAAGTTATCCCCTCAATATACCCAAATAAGTTTCGCAGTCTCTTATCCATTAGTTCTATTGAACCATTTACATAAATAACAGCACTAAAGGTAACTGTGTGTTTATATTCATTATTCGCGTGGAATATTTAATTAAGTCACAACTATGAGAGACTATTTAATCTCTCATTGTTTTTATACAATTTTATTAGCTTTTTATTAGCTTCACCTGTATGTTTGTTTGTATGTTTGTAACCGACTTCTTTGGGCGCGATTTTGACCCACTTTAAACGGCCAGATTTCGTTCAAACTTTGTAGATTTATTGAGGACCGATGACAAAACACTAATTTGATAAAATTATTCTATTTTTTAATTTGACTAAAAAGTAGAAAATAGATAATAGTTAAAAAAAAACTAAAAAACACGCTTTTTATAGAAAACCGAACTAAAAAAAGAAAATAAATTTAAATGAATTTAAATTAAGTAAATAGTGTTAAAAATTTCAATGAATATAAATTAATAATTGTGTGAATAAAAAAAATATTTTATTTTAAAAAAAGCGTGGGGTGCATGGTGTCAATGGTTATAGATATTTTATTGACAGATATGAGTAGAGTGATTATCATTTCGATAATATCTTAAAAAGCACCCCACGCTTTTTTTAAATAAAATATTTTTTTTTTATTCACACTATTATTAATTTATATATATTGAAATTTTTAACACTATTTTCTTAATTTAAATTCATTTAAGTTTATTTTCAATTTTTTAGTTCGGTATTCTATAAAAAGCGTGTTTTTTAGTTTTTTTAAACTATTATTTATTAAATAAAAAAGTTCAAATGTCTTTGTATTCGTAACTTCTCTCTTCAAACAGAAAACGAAATTTAATTGACTTTGATTTAAGTTATTTTGAACATATATACGAAAATGTAATACGTAAACATGTAACATATTCTCAATTTATTGAAAAACATATTCAAATTTTCTTTTTATCATGAAGCTTTTATATTTGTAAAAACGATCTCAAGTTTAATATTTTTGCATAATATTAGACGAACTATTATATTAATTTTAAGCATAAAGAAAGACCCTAGCATTTTATGGCAATACAGTTCTTCTGTACGTAGTTCTTACAAAATTCCTCAGAGATATTTTCTTTACTGTAACGATACTTGGACTCGGCTGAGTATAGTTTCTTAATGCGAATATCGAATTTACGAAATTCAATGAACGCTTTGTTACTTTTATTACAGTACTAATTTATAACAAAGTTTTAATTGAATTTTGTATGTGTTTTACCAATCTGATATTCAGAATCGTTAAAACTTTTCAAGTTATATACAAATTTTAGACAGGAGACCGTGTCTTCAAAACAGAGGGATGTTATGCATTTTTAACATTCATCTATGCCCTTAATATCATGAAAATACAAAGAGCTTCTCTAGAAATAGAATTCGTAAGCAAAAGTTTAGTGAAAAGTTCAGCAGACATAAAACTTTTCAGAAAGACTTTGCTGCCTATCTTCATTATTAAGCTACTTACGATTTTTTTAGACCATTTTTGTCGTGTTTAACTTATCATATTAGAAACGGTAGCACCCTGTGTGATTACACTCTGGTAGCAACAGCACCACACTTACATACTGCTTTAGAACAGAAATCTTCAATACTAATGTGCTCTGACAAAAATAATAATCTGGTACTATTATAATGAAAGCATAAAAAAATAAATTACTGTGGCTTCATTTGTTTTATAGTTTTTTTTTTATTGTCACAAGGGGGCCAGTTCGGAATAGGTTCAGTCATAACTAGTATTCTTGTCTTATATGTTTTCTCTTGTAACTATAAATATATTTAGTACTGATATATAACGTTGTTTATATACCAAACCCTAATCTATTAGGTACAAACGAAACACTCAATGAAATGCATCATCATCATATCCATCTGTTGCAGAACAAGCGTCTATTTTGGTGCTATTTGCGTGTAACTTATTATCAGATATACAACTTTAAAAGATGGCAAAGCGTGATCACTTACTATCAAGTGGAGTGCAAGTAGACTTGTTTGTTTTTCAATTGTTAATAAATAATAGTTTAAAAAAACTAAAAAACACGTTTTTCAACGAAAACCGAACTAAAAAATAGGAAATAAATTTAAATGAATTTAAATTAAGAAAATAGTGTTAAAAATTTCAATGAATATAAATTAATAATAGTGTGAATAAAAAATATATATATATTTACAAAAAAGCGTGGGGTGCTTTAGTTTTTTAAACTATTATTTATTTTCTACTTTTTAGTCAAATTAAAAAATGGAATAATTTTATCAAATTAGTGTATTGTAATCGGTCCTCAATAAATCTACAAAGTTTGAACGAAATCTGACCGTTTAAAGTGGGTCAAAATCGCGCTCAAAGAAGTCGGTTACAAACAAACAGGTGAAGCTAATAAAAAGCTAATAAAAAAACGTGCGACACTCGGGGACCGCCGCGGTAAAAAGCTATTGCATAGCATTTTTTATCACTTATGCTATTATAATTATTTATTTATGCAGTTTTTTTTCAAGTTTTTTTTCTTTTTACTTTCTCACAAACAGATGCTTACATATTCGTCCAATTTCCGAGCTCGTCTCCATCCGTGCGTACTGTCGTACCATATACATACACGTTAAGTGAACGCTCGGCCGCGCTACATGGTTGGCGGAGTGAGGAGTGTTAGGTATTTTTTGTTACGGAATTTCTTGATTCGGTCGCCACGCTCCAAGCCCGCGATAAAAGCTATGCAATAGCTTATACATTTCAATACAACAAAAAGCAAAATTTTAGAAACTTTTTAAAATTACAAGAGTATAAAAGAAACTGTTGACTGCATTCAACATTGATTAAATAAATCTCTAAGAACTTTACCGTCGGATTGACTCGCCCTAACTTTATCCCGGCTCAAATAACAAACTCGTGATGCAATCGAACTTGCTACAACTGCAAGCTCGGATACCACGGATAAACTTTATTGGCTTCGGTGGCAATCTGACCGCTTCCACTGCCGATCATCGAATTGTCAGTATTAACGTTATTCACTAGTGGTTATGGTATTTATAAGAAATTAATTTCTTTAAATACTAAAAACACATTAAAATCGTTTCATGTTTTTAGAAATGGAACACCAAAGACACGCATATAAAAACATAGAGACTAATAATTTGATGCAAAACATCCTTTTATTTCTATTAGAGAAAAATCTCAAATGATGATTTTAGACTAGTAATATCGCGGAATTGATAGATTTTAATACTTAACGGGTACTCAAGATATGCGGTTTTGAATTGTTTTAGAATTATTTTTGCCGATATTTCGACGGCGAAACTCAAACTATTACGTAACGATATATTATTAAAGCGTACCACTCATTTAACAACACTACGAGTGTTGTTAAATGAGACACGCCTTGATATACTTTTTATATAAACAGGTCAATCGTTTGATCCTAGAAGTACTAAGGTTTAAGTGGATTTATGTGATTGATCCCTAAGCGATAAAACTAAGCCGGCTTATTGTAACGTAATTCTTTTCTGAACCACGACAGAATAGCTATATTGGAATGATAAAAGAAAATCGAAATATTATTGTAACATCGGTCCTAAAAAATACAGAAATATTTCTTCCAGAGAAGTTAGACCTATTTACATATGTAATAGAATTAGCGATCTTTTACTATTTCCAGGCAACCTTACAGTAAAAATATTATATTAAAAATATTACAGATTAAATAGAGGGTAGGGTGTACAAAATTATTATATAGAGCCATGAACGTGACAGCTGCTAGTGATAGTAGATAATTACTAGCAGCTGTTTGTAAAATGTAAGACGTAAAGAAGTTATAATGGATAAAAAGGTACAACGTATGTCCATGGACGGTAGTGACCACTTATCATCAGGTAGACCGCAAAGTCGATTGCTAGTTCAATCGGATAAAAAAGTTATATTTTAGAAACAAATTTCTAGCGTAAAGCGATTCTTGCGTTTCATTGGTCAAAGACGTGGTTGCCGGCTCATTTATTTGATAGGTACCTCCTTAGTCCTCGGGAGTAGCAGCACGGTTATTGACTTCAGATAGAATCTGTATTCTTTATGAAATAGCTCACAGACATCCATAGGCAACAGGAACCACTTGCCATCAATATTGCAAAGTTTGAGATCCTTATATTCTAATGTGCGGCGTTCGAAAACTACAGTTCACGTTCCTATACAGAAGCATAATTTACTTTGAAACTTTGCTGCTACATATACTAGCATCCGTGGCTTTCACTAGTGGCTTTTTCCCGCTCCTAGATTACTCATTATGCAATGTGGCAGCAGTTTTTCGGGAGAATTTTAATAAGAGCTTTAAGTGCGATTTAATTTAATGCTGTCACCGCCAGAGGGAGCCACTGAATGAAAATACGGACAGTGTCCAGTTAAAATGGTTCTTAATTTTAAAGAACTATCTTAAAATTTAACACTTTCACGGACAGAACGTGATGTACGTTATAATTTGAGATTTTGATATGGCACAACGTACGATGACGTTCAAATATGAAATATTATTTACGACAGTACGTTTATTCCTGATGAATTTCAAGTTAAAATCTTATTGGGGGTGCCTTGTGTAATCAAATCAAATCAATTTCTTTGTGAATAACGTAACATAGGTACAATTGGTATTCAAACATTTTTGTTTAATCGCTTATTCTGCCACTGAGTGGCTTACAGATGTACAATAAAATAATTAAAGTTGAAATTTTAATGGATTATAAATAATATTTAGTAATTAATAAATGTCACTTGATGTTGTGTCCACAGATTATTAAAACAACACTTAAATTTATACACGAGTTCACAAGTCTGTTATCACTTAAAAAAGAGTTTAAGCTGTAGTAACATTTATCAAATAAATGTGTTTTAATTTATTTTTGAATATATTGATATTTTTGTAGCGTCGTATGGACTCTGGTATTTTGTTATATATAATTGGCGCTCTTCCGTAAAAGCTTTGGTTTAATTGATGTGTCCGAGTGAGAATCAGTGCTAGTTTATTTTTAAGGCGTAACATCATGTAAACTTTACTGTCATGTAAACATTCTGTCATGGCGACTTTAAAACGTACGATATTATTGGACTCTATATATTTATACGTCATATATGGAGATTTACTGTTATTCTAGAACACAGACTCAAGTGGTACCGTCCGAGAAAGAGTTAAGAATCATTGTAACTCACAGTACACTGAAGGTTATTTTATTATGGTGCTTTTACTACATTATGAGCAACTGCTTCGTGGGTCGTAAGAATATTATAGATATTTTTTTTTTCAAAGTGGTAGAAATAAAATGATATGATACTAATCTAATATATAAAATTCTCGTGTCACAGTTTTTGTTGCCATACTCCTCCGAAACGGCTTGACCGATTTTTACCAAATTTTATATGCTTATTCAGTAGGTCTGAGAATCGGCCAACATCTATTTTTCATACTTTAAGGAGTACGGTTTACTTTACGGTTGTCCACCCTTAATATTTTTTTATTATTTATATGGCAAACCAACGTTTGTCGGGACAGCTAATATTATATATTACTCGTACGATGACTAATGCTTTCTAAGGCAAATAAATAACAATAAAAAATGAATTTTAATTTTAGTTTCCGTTCTAATTTGCAGTCTATAAACAGAATATATCCACAATAATCTGTACGCACTGATTAAACAAGTGTTAATATAAATATTTTTTATAAAGCAAAATAAATATAGGCCGGAATCTCTAAAGATGAAAAGCGAATACTTTTCCAGAATAAAAACACATTTATTTGAAATATAACTCATTCCAGTATTTCCATTGATTACGCGGGAATATGTCAAGTGTGATCAAGTTTTAGGTCAATTGGCGCAGTCATTACAAGCTTGCCAAAGACACTGAATAAATGCAGTCTCATTATTAAAATTCGAAGGGAGAATGCATTTTTAATTTGTTTTTAAACATACAGTAGAAAAAATCCGCTCAGATTTGCAGTGTTTATTTTTTTCGTTTTGTAAAAAAATTATAAAAATTGGGGTTAAAGCCTATATTCCATGGCATTTTCAGGAAGCTTCAAGCTTCAATACACCTGTCAGGGCCCGGCTTCGTAGCATCTAGTGGTACAAAATATTGATCACGAGAATTTCATATATTACAAGTCAATTCATATTCTGACGTTAATCGAAAGTGGAATTACGATACAGATGTTCGGTCAACACGTTTCTCTACGTAGTAGGTACTCGTGTTATATTTTCATTAGAAAAATATTTTTACGGAATTTAATAGCATAACACTGAATGTGGCGACAGTAATAGATTATTATTTCTTTATGAAAGAATGAAGTCGAAAACAATCATGCAGTCCACTTGATCATAAGTGCTCACTGCCGCCTATAGACATCTTTTACATTGTTTAACGCTGTTGAGGTACATATAGGTTTAAATTAGCCTTAACTGCATTACGGCACTCAAAGCCTCTTAAACCTAAGGCTTGAAGAAAACTTCACATCTTTATTGAAACTCTGCTTAGTGTTCAAGTCCCCTTACAGGATTCGATGTGAATATTTTAACGAAGCTGCTCAGAAGCTATGCGTACAGCTAGGACTGTTTCCGTTTCTATTATAGCAACTTTTAATATCATGCTCTTTGTCAAAAGAAGGTAAACCTATATGTTTTGACTGTTGAGGTACAACCGCAGCGCCGATTTTTAGCGTGAAACGGTTCATGTGTTTTGGTAAATTCACTTTTATTCCCGACGACCATCTTAGATATCAAGAATAGCAACGTTACTGTGATTGACTTAATATAGAACTTTGTTTTTTAATAGGTTGCTTGAAGGTGTCCATGTTCGGCGCATGACCCACTTACCATCCGGTTGAATGTATATTCGTTTGTACTCTCGTCAACCCATTATTATGCCACTGCTGGGCACGGGTATTCTCTCAGAATGAGAAAGTTTAGTCCACAGCCCACCGCGCTGGCCAAGTGCGAATTGGTAGACATATTCGTTTGATAGTGTAATCTAATTAAAAACAGCATGCTGGAGTATGCTTCAGACCTCTCCTTTTTCCATCTGATTGAAGTAACAAACAATCAATTCACCTGATGATAAGTGGTTTCTGCCGCTCATGTACATCTGTAATTTAATATAGACCACTTTTTTCAGATTTTTATCACAGACGCGTTGCTACTCCCGAGGGTTAAGAGCCTCGTGTGAGAGTGAGGTGGAAACCACACTCTTCAATCGAAATGCAAAAACTGGTTCACGTTAGAAATAAGTGTGGTGGTGGTACCTCCCCGCCTATGTTACTCGAACTATATCCATTTCTTGAAAGGTCCAATTTCCTCCTTTTTTATCTGATCGAACTAGCAAACGAGCATGCAGTCCACCTGATGGAAAGTGGTCACTGCCGTCCATGTACATCTGTAAGCAACTCCAAATAGAACACGGGTTTTATCTGAAGTCAATCACAGATGCGTCGCTACTCACGAGGACTATAGTCGCCTCATATAAAAGTGTGCCAGCAACCACACCCTTCCATCGAAACGCAAAAAAATGCTTCAGGCTAGAAATAGGTGTGGCGGTGGTACTTCCCCGAACTACACTGGTTCTATTTCTAATTAAAAAATAAATTTGTACCTGACATCCTTTCTGTCCCAATGTGTGTACACATCGAAACCATACCACCCATCTCATTACATTAAAGGTACATTTACCACCAACGTATAAAACGTTCCGACAAGAAGAGGAGACGCCAATACTCCATATCGACGCAGTAAAAACTTTAATACAATTTTATTTTCTTGCCGTCGTATTGAATAAGGCACTGTGCAACAAACGGCGGGAAACAATAATTGAGTTGTGTAGACACAAACCGCTTACGTCTATGTATATTTATCTTATGTCCAAAATATTAAATTTTATCGTCATTAAAATAAAATGTACTGTCTTCGCGTTTACTAATAATTATCAAAGTATCACTCGCTCATTAAAAAACGCTTTCTACACTCATAGCCCTACACAAGGATTTTCTCTTGTGTCGTGGGTGCTATGGACACCAACGAATACAAATACACAAACACCCAGACCAGATAGGTTTGATTCCGGGTTTGATTTCCGACCTGTCTGGTCGGGAATCAAACCCGGAGTTCATTGCATGTCAGACCGAGTCGTCAAAATAACGCCTTCACTTCCTGTGGACGTAGCTGAAGACTTTATATAGTAATATAGCTAAAATTTTATTATTTGACTAACATCTAATTTGTTACGGCTGTATGCCTTTCAGTTTATTTTTGGATAGTACGAGCTATTTTATAAATTTCTAATGATGAAAGAAAGCTAGAAGGTACATCTGTCTATGTGCTTTATAAAATTATTATTTTTAAATCGCGGCCTTAATTTATGTAATCGCTTCATTTTGTACATTGCCCCATAGATGGTACTGGCTACTACATCCAGGTTGTAAAATACAATTTTATTTATATCGATATCCAACCACGGATACGTTTCATGTACATTGGATGTAAATTAATTAATTATCTGTTACATATTATTACGTTAATAGATTATTTTAAAGTAAGTTATCTTCGTTGTGCAAGTAGAAGAAACTTGTGATGTACCTAATGTTAGATGTTCATTGACATAGATTTTTGCAATAGCTTTTATTTTAAATGAATTGACGACCCGCGTGACGGAGCGGTTACCACGACGGTTTGACGCGCAATGAGTTCCGGGTTCGATTCCCGGCCAGACAGGTCGGGATGATCTGAATGATGAGTTTAGATTCATGTTCTGGGTCTGGGTGTTTGGTATGTGTCCACGGTACCCATGACATAAAATCCTAGTGTGGGACTGAGAGTGTAGATAGCGTGTATTTACGTCTTAAAAACCGTTATACCATACTACTGGCCACACCATTCTCGTCTTCTTAATTCTCGATAATCAAACTCACAAGCCCTTTAGAAATAGAAAGAGAGAGAAAACAGAGAGATTTAATTAGATTAGACTTCTAGCGTGCGTCGTATGCTAGTTGAATGGAAAAAGTATGTCAAATGTCCAAAAAAAATATTCCCTAAATTTTATCAAAAGCACTATTAATTATATGGAGTCACATATATTTATTTTATCCCAATACAACTGGTTGTATACCTCGGGCAAGTACCAGGGATGTATAATTCAAAAACATCGAGAATTCGTTATAAATTACAACAGCAGTAAACGTACTCGTATACATTTCCAAGTTGTTCTCCGTTAGGTATATTGCACACTAGGCAGTTTTGGCAAAGAGAGATCTCTCGCCAGGCTAGATGATCGTGCCTGGAGGGGGCCGTGCTCCAACAGTCTTTTTTAGCAATTGTGTAGTTGCTGTTTACCCTTATGGCCTTTACAGCTTCACCGGGTTTATAATGGCGAGCCTAAAGTTTCGAGGAAAGGGCGTGGTTGCCGGCACACTTTAACATGAGGCGACCATCATGGTCCTCAGTAGCAACGCATCTGTGATTGACTTCAGATGGAATCCATGTTCTGTGTGTAGTTGATCACAGACGTACAGACTGCATGCTCGTTTGCAACTTCAGTCAGATAAAAAAAAAACAAAATAGGATTGCCTATTTTTTTCTGTCTGCAGTGTGTTCCAGATATACTTATCCGGCTTTGCAACTTAGTTCTTAGAAGCAGCAACGCGTCTGTGGCCAACCTTAGGATATGATTACGGTCAGGACGTTATTTGTGATTATAAATATTTACCAATACAATCGCAAAGGCTCTTGACCTGAAGCTTGAAGAAAAGTAACTTCGCATCTTTATTGAAACTCTGCTTAGTGTTCAATTCCCCTAACAGGATTCAATGTAAATATTTTAAGGAAGCTGCTCGGAAGGTATGCGTACAACGCGGACTGTTCCCGTTTCTATTATCGCAACTTTCAATATTATGCTCTTTGTCACACGTAAAGTCTGAAAATTTTCTTACATACAAGAAAATGTATAAGAATACACATTTATACCGGACTCTCGTCAACCTATTATTATCCCACTGCTGGGCGCGAGTCTTTTCTCAGAATGAGAGAGTTATAGGTCACAGTTCACCGCGCTGGCCAAGTGCGAATTGGTGAACTTCACACAACTCCGAGAAATTTTTTCAAGAACCCTCGGGTGTGTAGGTTTCCTCACAATGTTTTCATTCACCGAAAAGCAGTTATAATTAATTTCTAATACGCACATAAAAATCTGTGGTGCGTGCGTGCCCGGGTTTGAACCTGGAACCTCCCGATTGAGAGGGCAAGTTTCAACCATTAGGCTATCACTGCTCTATATACAGGATACCGTACTATTATGGTTAAATAGTCCAAACGTTTCTAGGGATGGCATACTTTTCTTAAAATGCCTATATGTTTTAATTATTTTACTTGGAAGATACAGCTTTGACTTAATCAGTGACCACGATAATATCGCAAATTTAAAGTGAACCGAATTATACGGAATTGTGAAAACTCTACTTTACGTTAAAATAATAGAAGATTTTACAGGGATTTTTCAAGGAGAACAGGAAATACAGATTTTTTACCAATATACGGCACACTTTCACGTGAGGCGACCATCATAGTCCTCAGGAGTAGCAACGCCTCTGTGATTGACTTCAGATGGAACCCATGTTCTGTATGAAGTTGATTAGAGATGTCCATGGGCGGCAGTGGCCACATACCATCAGGTAGACTGCATGCTCGTTTGATATCTCATTATTATAAAAAAAATACTTTGAAGATACAGCTTTGTCTAAATCAGTGACCAACTGTACATTAAAAGAACGGAAAATTTTAACAGGAAATTTACACGAAGAAATTATGAACAGATTTTTTACCCATACATTAAATACCACTTCATGTCAAATAATTTTATACCACTTACAAAGTATTTACTTATTAAACTGCACACAAAGTATAAGAGTCAATATTATCTAACAGTCTTCGATTTACTAAGCGATAACTCTCGAAGATATTTACTAAGCTCACTGTCGAGATAACATATTTATCGGATGCAAACAACGTCCAACTGAAAGTTATTGGGCGAGATAACGTTTCTAGTTCTAGAATACAATTAATTCTGTAAGAAACTTTTAAACTCGGGGAATACGTCTTATATGAAAGGAATTTCCCTGTATAAATTTTGCATGGGTACAACCCATTATTGTCCCACTGCTGGGCACGGGTCTTCTCTCAGAACGAGAGTTTTAGGCCATAGTCCACCGCGCTGACCAAGTGCGAACTCACACACATCCGAGAACTTTTTTTTGAAAGCACTCCCACGTGTGTAGGTTTCCTCACAATATTTTCCTTCACCGAAAAGCAGTGATAATTAATTTCTAATACGAACATGAATCAGTGGTGCGTATCTGGGTTTGAAACTCGGACCTCCCGATTATGAGGACAAGTTTCAACCATTAGGCTATCACTGCTCTTAATAATAAAATAAATTTTGCATACTATATCTAAATAGAAAACTGTTCTCCGTGTATGCATGTGTGTAAATTAATATATTACTTGTGGTCTATATTAAATAGAATTATGTTTCGATCCCTATCTATTTAGTAATTAAAAGTTACTTGATTAAATTTTAATTACTTATCCTTGTCATTATGAGGAAGAGGAGCTTTAAATATTACGTAGCTCGTAATCTCATCTTTTGCTTTTCACGAGGAATTTTAAATTAAAGGTACAGTTGGTCGGTGGATTGCTAATTTTTCTTTATGGAAAATGTTTAAAAGAGTTAGTTGCGGATCAATGGGACAAACTTACTCTTTTGATATTTGATATACAGATTTTTTCTTCACGTGTTTTTCTTCTTCTTTTGTCTGACTGAAGTATCAAAACAAGCATGCAGAACATCCGATTGTAAGTGGCCATTGCCGCCCATGGACATCTGTTAGCAACTTCATACAGAACATGGGTTCCATCTGAAGTCAATCATAGATGCGTTGCTAATCCCGATGACTATGATGGTCGCCTCATGTGAAAGTGTGCTGGCAACCACAACCTTCCAACGAAACGCTAGAAATGCATCACGCTAGAAATAGGTGTGTATGGGTATGGGTATGTATGGGGTGAATATATATTCACCCCCTTAGGAGTTGAATTTCATAAAATCCCTTCTTAATGAGCAGTTGCGTCCTTAAAAGAACCCGCATGCAAAATTTGAAACTCCTAGCACTTGTAGTTTCTGAGATTTCGTGATGAGTGAGTGAGTGAGTGACCTTTCGCTATATATATAGATTATCTAAAACTACTACCGTAGTAAAGAATTAGGTATACTTTGGCTGCTTATAACTAGTAGTCTCAATATGAAACAATTTAAATGAATGTGCCTCTATAATAACTTCAAATACATTACTAAGTTACTTTTAATTAACCTAGATATACGACATTATGAAAGAAAACTTTATTGCCAACTCCATTTGAGCAAAGTTTTTGCTGGTTGGAAGTACAGTTAAACTAAGTTATTTATATCGTGGTCCCAGCGCGTGACTTTGTTAACAACACCGAACGACATCACTGTTGTCATAATTAAGTTAAGGTTAAGTTTAGGTTAGTTAAAGTTGATAGAACCCTTCGCAATTTCACTTCGAAACACCACAGTTACAATTATTACACACTGTCTTGTAATATGTACATCAAATAGTAGGTAAAGACAATGAAACTTACTTATGTACTCCATTTCAAAAAGAAAATAGTATAAAAACATTATACTAATATTATAAAGGCGAAAGTTTGTGACTGTGTATGTTTGTTACTTCTTCACGTCTAAACGGCTTAAGTGATTTTCATAAATTTTGGTAGGGAGTGAGCTGACACTTTGGATTAACATATAGGCTTTTTATTGTGGGAAAATATCTTACTCCCACGGGACAATCGATACATTGATTTTATTAACGCGGGTGAAGCTGCGGGGTTCAGCTAGTAAGGAATAAAAGTACAAAGAAAAATAATAATACCGCGGAATTCTTGCCGAATACTCAGTTGAAGTTTTGATCTGATCTGGTTGTACTTATAATAAAAAAACGTGTGCGTGTACTAGTGTGGTTAAGTAAAGTTAAATTAGATAAAGTTTAATAAAAGGCTTTTATTTAACTTTATCTAATAATCTAATCTATAATAATCTATCTAATATCACGCGTGGTAGGGATAAGAAAAAGATGGCGCGTAACGGAAAAAAAAGATGGCGCGTAACAGAAAAAGATGGCGCGTAACAAAAAAAAAGATGGCGCGTAACGGAAAAAGATGGCGCGTAACGAAAAAATGTTACACTAAATTTTTTTCCAACCCCGATAAAGAAGTTTCACTTCAAAAAATGTATCTTGGAATTACAATTACACATGCTACCCTGAAAACTAAATTGGAAAACCTGGCATAATATGGTTTATATTCCTTATAGTCGACTGCGTAAGGCCTTTTTTTTGTGTTTGAGGGGGAAACCTTCAAAAGATACCCGATGCCGTGGGAGCGACGCAGGGTTATGTGGGATTTTTACCGCACTAAAACCCCCCTGGTGGCCGTCCTCCGCGTTAAAAAGGAGGACTCCGAGATCTCGACTTCAACCGGAATCCTCCGAGCGCTTTGCCCCATCGGGCTCCTCTCAGATGGGCGGCTGGGCCCACCGTCTAGTCTTTACGACGGTATGCGACCACATATACCGCCGTCCTTCCCGGGATTGCCTGACGGAACGGTTCGAGCTCCCACTCCAGCCGTCTGCAACCCTGGAAGCCCCTTTTAGTCACCTCTTACGACAGGCAGGGGATGCCGTAGCTCTATTCTGATCACGAAACTACAGGGACGACTGCGTAAAGCCTATGTGTTAAAGCTTATAAAAAATGAGAGCTTGTACTATTTTCAATCCACTGTTTCATCAAAAATATCATTAACCTAAAAAAAACTCATCAAGATTGTATTTTCATAAAGAGAAATATGAAAATATGAACTTTTGTTAATCTCCGTTCTAAATTAAAAATAACAATGAAGCCTTATCTGCCTAGTGTTTCATGAAACTAGACAGGCTTTAAGTTCGTGGTGCACTAAATTATTCAGCCGTAATAACAAGTTTATATTACCTTATTTTCGGCGGGAGGTTGCCGGCACACTTTCACATGAAGCGACCATCATCGTCCTCGGGAGTAGCAACGTATCTGTGATTGACTTCAGATGGAACCCATGTTCCCATGTTCCCATGTATGTAGTTGATTACAGATGTCATTACATAAAAAAACGTACGCTCATAAACATTGCACTTCTTCTGTCTGACGCACTCGAATAAATAGATGGTAACCATTAGTGTTAAATATCGGCACAGAGGGTACGTAGTTAACAAAATTACGCCATTATACTTCCTATCATTAGCGGGCTATAAATTACTGCTATAATAATAAAACGCTGAAGTTTGTTACAGAACGCTCTAGTTTGAAACACCTTAAAACTTTTCGGGGAAAAATTAAAATATATTACCCAAAGCTTTTAGATCTTTGCCTGGGAACACAAAAACAACATTTATTTTTTGTATTTTTTTTCTATATAAGTGGCTTCATTAAGCAGCTTCATTAAGGAGAATTTATATTTTAAAATTTACTTAGTTCATAGAAATAAATGGTTATATCAAAATGCTTCTACAGACTTCAGAAGTTAAGCAACGGAAAATGCAGCGGATATAAATGGTCACTATTGGCCAGATTATATGCGCACTTTCATGGGCTTTGTTTACTTTTAAGTTGTAAACTGCATGCTCGTTGGCTACTTCTTTCAGATAAAAATAAAGAAATAAATAAAAATAGTAAACTATGATAAAACTCTAATTGGTTTAATAAGACATGTTGTGTATTTTTTTATAATATTGAAGTAGCAAACGAGAATGCAGTTCACCTGATGGTTAAAAGGTCACTACCGCCCTTGGACATCTGTAAGCAACTTCATATGAAACATAGGTTCTACCTGAAGTCAAACACATATGCGTTGCTACTCCCGAGGACTGATATGGTCGCCTCATGTAAAAGTGTACCGGCAACCACACTCTTCATATTCGAAACGCGCTCTGCCGGTTTAACTATGCTGGTTCTACCACCTGTACAATATTTTCTGGCATTGAAAGTATATTTGCGGAAGCTATTCTGATGCTATCTTTTTCAGAATTCTGTTATCTTTATAATCTATATCATTGGCATTTAAATAACTGTTCGCTATGACTATTAATACTAAAAATATTGCGTCTGAAAACTACCCATATTTTTAATATTATATCCATGAAAAGTAGTTATGTAAATGTAATATACATGCGAAACGACGTAGGCAGCGATAAACGGGCCAGTGCTCTGGGGAAATGTCTATTTTAATGTTAAATCGAATATTTCGCACAAATATAAGCCAGCACGTATAACGTGGATATAGAAAAATGATAGGGAATTGGCGAGCGGTGTGAAATTGTATTGATTGTTGGGTTAAATTTATCTACAAATATGGGTTAATTAAGTTGACCCGTATGTATGCTTATGTATGGTGCCAACCCATTATTGTACCACTGCTGGGCACGGGTCTTCTCTCAGAACGAGAGAGTTTTTAGGCTTGAGTCCACCGCGCTGGCTAAGTGCGAATTGGTGAACTTCACACACCTCCGAGAACTGTTTTTTTAAAGAACTCTCGGGTGTGTAGGTTTCCTCACGATGTGTTACTTCACCGAAAAGCAGTGATAATTAATTTCTAATACGCACATAAATCAGTGGTGCGTGCCTGGGTTTGAAACTCAGACCTCCCGATCGAGAGGGCAAGTTTAAACCATTAGGCAATCACTGCTCTCATACGTAAGCACTTGAGAGTGTTTTTGTATAAGTTGAGTTAATTAAGATGGCCCGTATGTATGCTTATGTATTAGTTTGATGAGCATTGCCGTTGTTTATAATCTAAAAACCCTTTTGGTAACGGTTACGTTCAATTTCTTTATACAGGATATCAAAAACATTTCTAAATTTTACACCAACAGCGGTTGCTCAAACATACTGAGAATTTCTGGTTTTAAAAGTAGTGCACCGTGGTATTAATATTATCAGGCAGTTAAATCAGCAACATAAAATTAATTCCACGAAGGACCTTTTTTTACGAGGGGGAAACCTTGAAAAGATATCTGACGCCGTGGGAACGACGTGGGTTATGTGGGTTTCTTTCCGCACTAAAGCCTCCCCGGTGGCCGTCCTCAGCGCTGCGTGGGGGACTCCGGGATTTCCAACGGAACACAACCGGAGTCCTCCGGAACCGGCGCGATGCCTATTTTAGGCTCTTCTCTGATGAGCGAATACGCTCAATGCACCTCCTGTTATTTACGGTGGCATGCGACCACACATACCACCGTCCTAACCGGAGTCGCTTGGCTGGACGGCTCGAGCTCCCACTCTAGCCGCCCGCGGAAAGACCCCTTTAGTCGCCTCGTATGACAGGCAAGGGATACCGTAGACCTATTCTGGTCCCGGGACTACAGGGACATCCACGAAGGACCTTTTTATAATTTAACCTAGCGATAAGGCAGACGGGCTACTTGATGGAAAGTAGTCACCGTCGCCTACAGGAGGCGCCAGTGCATCGCCGGCTGTGAAGGAGAGCTCTTTTTGCACCTTTCTAGAAGAACCCCATGTATAGCGCTCTGGGGCCTAATATAACAAAGCTTTTACTATAGATTTGAGTCATCCTTGTTCTCATAGGTAGTAATGAAATAAAGATTTTGAAGATACTACATGGTCATGATAAAACTAGACAACTAAATGTATTATGGTATGTTTGTTTAACTCTTACGTTAACTCAAAACTTCGTTGTGGAGCGACTAAATAAACATCAGACGCCAATACAAACAGTCGGAAATATCCGCAATAGTTCAGGACGAGCGGTCTACGGGAAATATACGTTGGTACAAAGTTGTTAGGACGACAAATTACGTTTTGCCACGACAAAGTTTCTAGTTAACTTTGATGTTTGACAAGAAATAAATGTACTGTACCCAATTTATTATAAATATTGTGTCCATCGATACATTTCTGATATAGAAGTAATAAATAGAATTAAAAAAACTTTTTTTGCTTCTAAATGGTACATAGGTACCTAATTGAATTTATAGTATGTTTAAACTTTTTGAAGTGAAACTTCTTTATCGGGGTTGGAAAAAAATTTAGTGTAACATTTTTTCGTTACGCGCCATCTTTTTCTTATCCCTACCACGCGTGATATTAGATAGATAATTATAGATTATATTATTAGATAAAGTTTAATAAAAGTTTTATTAAACTTTATCTAATTTAACTTTATTTAACCAATTTCTGTAAATTTGCATATAGTAAATTATTTTTTGAAAAATAACGTCATAAAGAAGTTTCACTTCTTACGAGTGTACGCTAGTACACGCACACATTTTTTATTTTTCTATAAAAATAAACATTAATATCGGCAAACGGCCTTCATTAATTGTAGCCTGTCTTCCAACAATGGTCTGTAAGATATTTTATGTTATACTATATTTATCTTTGCCATAAATATTACAGCCTTAAAAGTAATTTTTAAAGATGTCACAAAGAGGGTAGAACTCTTTGTAGTTCATTTCAAAAGCAGTAAGTAGCGGTAGGCTACACTTATTTCTAAAAAAACGCAGTGTTATGCGTCGCAGAATTCTGGTCTGCAAGATTTGACGACCCGCGTGACACGACACAGGAGAAAATTCTACTGTGGGGCTATGAGTGTAGAAAGTGCGTATTTGTGGAAATCAAACCCGGAGCCCATTGCACGTCAAACCGGTATGGTAACCGCTGCGTCACGCGAGTAAATCGAATCGGTAATTTGCTTGAGATAAAAACCACTATTTTGCATGAAGTTAACTACTTACTATCAGGTAAACTGCTGGCTCGTTTGGTACTTCATAATTATATAAAAAAACAGTAAGTCATACATCATAAATGCTTTTATCTATGACTAACACTACAGATATATTGAGGTGTGACGATAGATTAATATAGCATGTAACACGTACGTAGATTAAGAGAGATAATGTATGTATAATGCAAATAGTTTCACGTCTAATTTAGTATATAAGCACATCACAATAGAGAGATAAGGATTATAAATTATAGAGTATAACTACATTACTGCTGTGTCTCATTTACTCAGGGGTTCCCCTGAACCCCTGGCCAACGCCTCGCTACTCCCAGTGTGCCCCGCTACATGGCAACCCTGCAACACCACATGGCACACCGCATGGCGACCCTGCCGACGAGCCCGGACTGCGTATACCGCATGGCGACCCTGCCGACGAGCCCGGACTGCGTATACCGCTAAAGAGGACCCTGCCGACGCGCCCGGACTGCCTATACCGCTAAAGAGGACCCTGCCGACAAGCCCGGACTGCGTATACCGTATACCGCTAACAAGGACCCTGCCAGACAACGCATAGCCCTACAAGTAAGCGCGGACAAGAAATTCACCGGCTTCCACTGGAACCGAAAGCGGAATAATACAGAATGGGAGGATCTACTTCTAAGGAGGAAGTGATAATTGCACAAATGGCTTCGGGAGGCTCAAACGGAGCAACAGTTACCCAGCAACAGGTATCTGCAATTATCATGTGGCGATGATAAAAAACGAGGTCTCCAAAAGAGAGGTTCAACGAGCCGTGCAGATGGCGTAGCACGTGAGTGTGGACACTGTTTTTATGTTAAATTTATTTTATGTTAAATTATGTGTATTTAAGTTTAAATCAATTTCGAATATGTTTAAATTTTAAATTTTGCACGCAATTATGTTAATTTATGTGTACTTCAGGAAGCCAGAGCTCTTTATAAGCGATATAAAACTATTATAGCGAATTGCAGTAAATTTTCAGAAGAATTGACAGAATTAGTATTTAAAATAGAATAATTATATAAAAATATTATAATATTTGATAATCCGTTAAAAATGGCGGCAGAAAAATTTTGTCTGAAAACTGCGGTTAGCTTGCTTCCGAAGATGAACAATGATGAAACGGTAACCTTAGACCTTATAGACGCAATTGTTTTGTACGATTCAATGTTAGGTAAGGAGGATAGTGCACAGTTAATAAAGTTTGTGCTCACCACGCGTCTTAGCCAGGGAGCTACCGGAGCATCATTATCGGCGATCAAATATAGTTTCTTTGAGAAGAACTTATTATCGTGTAAAATATTTAAGGATGAATTAGTGATTAATGGAATAGGTGGACAATTAAGATCTTTAGGTTATGTTTATTTAAAATTAAATTACGAACAATGTTCGTTTATGCATAAGTTTTATATTTTTAACGATTTACCGTGTAAATCGGTCGGTATATTAGGCCAAGATTTTTTGCATAAGTATAGAGGTATTATAGATTTTTCAAAGAATCAGCTATCTTTAAGTGAACGTGAAGGAAAGTTCATTTTAATTCCTATGCAATTTTATGATTATTCATTGGTTATTGCTCCACGTTGTGAGATGATAAAATACTTTCCTGTCAATAGAACAGAAGATTGCGTAGTGTTTAAAAAAGAGTTGAAAAACGGTGTTTTTTTAGCTAATGGTATAGCTACACCTAGGAATGGGATGATACCCATTAGGATATTAAACACAACTTCCGAAGAAGTTGTATGTAGTTTGTCGAAGTTAGAAATATATCCCTTAAGTAACTATGATTATTGTTGTTTTTCGAAAACAGAAAGAAGCGTAGAACGAATCAAGAAAATATTTTCTTTGCTTCAGCTTGACTATTTGAATAATGAAGAAAGGTTAAGCATTGAACAAATATGTGCAAAATATCCGGACGTTTTTCATATACCAGGGGACAAATTAACTGTCACAAATGTGTATGAACAGTCGATAAGATTAAAAGAGAATGCCAATCCAGTTTATAGAAAACCTTATAGGATACCATTTGTACAGAAAAAGGAAGTTGACAAACAAGTTCAGGAGATGTTAGAAAATAATATAATTGAGGAATCTGTTAGTGAATGGTCTAGTCCTGTTTTGATTGTACCCAAAAAAGCAGATCGTAATGGAGAGAAAAAATGGCGTATAGTTGTAGATTATAGAAAATTGAATGAAAGAATTCAGGACGATAAATTCCCTTTACCCAACATTAATGAGATTCTAGATTCACTTTCGGGTGCTATGTACTTTAGTCATTGCGATTTATCTCAGTCATACTATCAATGTAGCTTAGAGGAACAGAGTCGGAAATACACAGCTTTCACAACAGACAAAGGTCAATTCCAAATGAGAAGATTACCAATGGGTCTGAAAATTAGTCCTAGTTCATTCAGTAGAATGATGACAGTAGCTATGTCTGGATTAAACTACGATAAATGTTTAATTTACTTAGACGATTTAATAATTTTTGGACGGAATTTAGATGAACATAATCGAAACCTTATGTCAATTTTTTCTCGTTTAAGAAAAGTCAATCTTAAATTAAATCCGTCAAAGTGTGAGTTTTTAAAGAAGCAAATTCTTTATTTAGGTCATGTTATTTCATCGAATGGTATTTCACCTGATCCAGCGAAGGTGGCGGTAATAAAAAATTATCCCCGTCCTTCCACTAGTGATGAAGTAAAACGTTTTATAGCATTTGCAAATTATTATAGAAAATTCATACCTAACTTTGCGAATATAGTATTACCAATGAATAGGTTATGCAAACAAAACGTCGCGTTTAATTGGACTGACGAATGCGAAAAATCATTTTTATTATTAAAAAATTCATTAATAAATCCTCCAATATTAGATTTTCCAGATTTTTCTGAGAGCAATACATTTGTATTACAAACAGATAGTTCAGGATTTGCAATAGGAAGTGTTTTGTGTAATGGGAACGGAAAACCCATTGCATACGCTAGTAGATCATTAGGAAAAAGTGAGTTAAACTATCCAATAATTGAGAAGGAATTGTTAGCTGTAGTTTGGTCGGTAAAGTATTTTAGACCCTATTTATACGGTAGGAAGTTCGTTGTAAAAACGGATCATCGACCACTTTTATATTTATTTAATATGAATGATCCCTCAAGCAGATTAACAAAGTTTCGTTTATGTTTAGAGGAGTACGACTTTCAGGTCGAATATATAAAAGGAAAAGAAAATGTCTTAGCGGACGCCTTGTCCAGAATAGTAATTTCGAGTGACGACTTGAAAACTATGCATGACAAAACTATATCGGTAATGACGAGAGCTCAGTGCCGTTCGCACTCAGCATTAGAAAACTCGGACATTCAAAGAAAAGACTCTACGATTCAAAGGCCTAGGATCGTTGAAGTTCTTAAAAAACAAGGAAATGACATTGAATTAATCCAAGTAGGTGTAGATAAGTGGGAAAAGTTGTTACGTAACAAAAAATATATAAAAATATTTTCCAAGTCGCGCAGAATAATGTATATGCCAGAAAACTCGAGTATTTATATAAACTATGACTCTTTATCGGCAAAATCGCGAGACGATTTGTCGAAAGAAATAGTAACATTTTGTATGGAAAATGGCATAAAAGAAGTAATTATTTTAAAAAATCGTTATAACGTATACATTATCGCAAGTATAGCTCAATTTTTAAAGGAGAATAGTAATTCGATATGTGGAGATTTTAAGGTATGTGTAGTGCGAGATGCACGAAGAGTGGAAGATATCGATGAAAAAAAGGTTATTATGAATGATTTCCATATTTTACCCACAAGCGGTCATGTAGGGATACGTAGAATGGTAAATAACATAAGGAAGTATTACTATTGGCCATCCATTGAAAAAGATGTGACAGAGTATGTTAATAAATGTCATAAATGTCAAAAACAAAAGTATCATCGAAACACGAAGGAACCAATGTCAATTACAACTACGGCATCCTCAGCATTTGAGAAAATTTATTTAGATATAGTAGGACCACTTGATAGGGACGATTGTGGAAACGTGTATATATTAACTCTTCAATGTGAACTTACGAAGTTCGTAGAAGCATATCCAATTAAAAACAAATCTGCAAATGAAGTTGCAAGAACATTGGCAGAAAATTTTATTTTAAGATTTGGGATACCTCAGAATATTACTACAGATAGGGGTTCTGAGTTTATTTCAAAAGTTATGGTAGAACTATGTAGTATATTAGGCATCAATAAAACGATATCCACAGCATATCATCATGAGAGTATAGGTTCGTTAGAAAACGTTCATAAAACGTTAGGTGCATATTTGAGAATACAGACAAATAATAACTCATCATCATGGAGTTCTTGGATTCCATATTGGTGTTTCTCATATAACACAACAGTACATACTGTAACCAAGTATACACCTTATGAGTTAGTTTTCGGGAAAACTTGTACGTTACCGAGTAATCTTCAAAATGGAACTGTCGAACCGTTGTATAACTTTGATGATTATCCGTTGGAATTCAAATATCGTTTACAAAAAGCTCAGGCAGATGCTAGAAAAAATTTAATAGATTGTAAGATAGCAAGAAAAGAATGTTATGATAAAAACTTGTATCCTGTAACATATAAAAGTGGAGATTTAGTATTAGTCAGAAATAACTCAGGAAGTAAATTAGATTCTGTTTATAATGGCCCATTTGTAGTGATAAAAGATGAATCACCAAATGTAAAAATTAAATGTGGCAATAAAATAGATATAATTCATAAGAATAGAACTAAGTTATACTGTAAAAGTTGAAAAAGAAAATTGTATTTTAATTGTGATAACATGTTTGTATTTTTTTGTACACTGTAAAACAAAATTATATAATGTAATAATTTTTTTTTTCTCTTCTGGTGGGATGGTGAGGTGTGACGATAGATTAATATAGCATGTAACACGTACGTAGATTAAGAGAGATAATGTATGTATAATGCAAATAGTTTCACGTCTAATTTAGTATATAAGCACATCACAATAGAGAGATAAGGATTATAAATTATAGAGTATAACTACATTACTGCTGTGTCTCATTTACTCAGGGGTTCCCCTGAACCCCTGGCCAACGCCTCGCTACTCCCAGTGTGCCCCGCTACATGGCAACCCTGCAACACCACATGGCACACCGCAATATGGCTTCTAGCTATATAAATAGACACAAATGGATATTAATTACGATACAGTAGCTGGAATTTTCATTACCCAGCACACAGAAAAATATTCAGCCACACAGGGAATAAACTAATTAATACTGCGAATGAGACGTATTATAAATGAATATATAAGGCTTCGAATATATGATTGTTTTCATACGAAAATATACCTCATTCTTATGACAAGCAACGTAGTAGGGCACAAAGAATGATTTTTATTAGACTAAAGTAGTAAACGAGCATGCAGTTAAATGGTAAGTGGTCAGTGCCACCCATTTACCTGTGTACGCAATTTCATATAAAACAAAAGTTCTCTCATTGACCTATAATTGTCCCACTGCTGCGTACGGGTCTTCTCTCAGAATGAAAAAGTATAGGCCATAGTCCACCGCGCTAGCCAAGTGCAAATTGGTGGACTTCACACACCTCCGAGAACTGTTTCTTTTAAGAAAAGTTTCCTCACGATGTTTTCCTTCACCGAAAAGTACTGATTAATTTCTAATACACACATTATTTTTTAGAAAAAATAGCTCTTGCGTGCCTGGGTTTGAAACTCGAACTTCCTGATCGAGAGGGGAAGTTTCAACCATTAGGGCCTAACCCTTGTTGTAGAGCATCTTTTTGTAGCCTAATCATTAGGCTATCACTGCTTTACAACAAGGGTTCTATCGGACGTCAACCACAAACGTCTTTACACCTGTAAGCGAAGATGGCCTCATGTGAAACTAAGCCTGCAGCCACACCCTTCCACCGGAACGTTAGAACAGATGACAGTTCACCCTTCGATTAAACCAACACGTTCTGTCAGATTATTTGCAAAACCCATTAATAAATAACCATATTTTTTTCACTAAATCTAGATTTCATACGTCATCAAGTAAAAGTAGGTATAACTATATATCTAACACACACATATATATGTAATGTAATGTAATGTATAAGTAATATATAGTAATAATCTTCTAAATGTTAACAAATGTTACCATGTCTTAGTATTAATAACATGTACGGGTGATGGATGGGTGTGGAAATTCAAAGTAGGTTCAAGATAGGTCAGTATATTCCCAGGGCGATATTCTCAGACGTATGAGAAGGTTATTATCAACTATCATCTAACTTAAGAAAAAGGTATAAAAGAAAAGTTGTAAATGAATTAAATACACAACAACAAATGCAAATAAGTATCGGACTGATTTTGAAACTCCAATCCTTTCTATCCTTATTTTTTAATAAAGTAGCAAACAAGCTGCAGATTATGTGATAGTTCTTTTATTTAAATTTCACACACTTTCACATGAGGTGACCATCATAGTCCTTGGGAGTAGCAGCGCATCTGTGATTGATTTCAAATGAAACCCATGTTCTGAAGTTGATTAAAGACGCCCATGGACGGTAGTAACCACTTACCATCAGCTGGACTACATGTTCGTTTGCTACTTCAGTCAGATAAAAAAGAAGATTTACTACCCTTAAAATGTATTCAGTTGGACTTGTCCCTGTTATAGGCAGAATTACGTAGATACTAAATCAGGATATATCGTACAAAAGGAACTTTATCTTGCGACATGAACCCTGTCATCCTGTACAGTGGGTTGATGTATCAACCAGTAATTTCGTCCGTCAGCTGAGCGATGAGCCGCTGTTGACCGATGAGTGTCGTTTTGATGGCCAATCTAACAATCTAGAGCAAAATGTTGAGATATTCGTTTTAGTAGATGTCATTGAGTTGGCTTTTTCATATCATCATTGATGGCACTCCTTGTTTTTTTATGTAATACTAGCTGCGCCCGCGTTAAAATCGATGTATCGATTGTCCCGTGGGAATAAGATATTTTCCCACAGTTAAAAGTATATATGTTAATCCAGAGTGTCAACTAGCTCTCTACCAAATTTTATGGAAATCGCTCCAGCCGTTAACATGTGAAGAAGTAACAAACATACACACTCACAAACTTTCGCCTTTATAATGTTAGTATGAGTATGATATAGTAATTTTGTTATGTTTAACACGTAATAGGTCACATATTCTAAAGACGTCATTGTCGCACATAGTTTAACATTTTTTATCTGAAACTGAATCTAATTCTACACGAATCTAGTCTGTAAGATAAGTAATAACTAATTTATCCAGAAAAACGCTCAAATCTACGTCCATTCATATGCAGACAGGTCTGTTGTACATTTGGTAGTAGACATCGATGCGGTAAAGTAGGTAGTTAACATTTATTTATGAGTGACACCAACAAAGTGACCACTCATTAAATTAATTCGGACAAATTAATGAGATTATTTTGTGTCATTAGATTACAGCTTCAAACCATGTACCTACATGTTGTGAGCGTCATACCAAATATCTAACTTTAAATAAAGTTAAAGTTAGATCACTAATGACATTCGAAAAATTATTATTATATTAATACGTGAAGCAAAAATTTGTGACGGATTTTTAAGTAATATGCCGCGGACGGATTAGTATGAAATTTTGCACGGTTATAGTGGACGTAGAGAAGGAGTGCAGAATGTTAATATTTTTTTCAAATGATGCATTTTCCATACATAAAATCAACTAAAAACACATTACACACACTACCGTGCATTTGTCACAAACACATATGTACTTAGTAAATGAAATAGAACATTCAATGTCTTACTATGAAAAGACACAACGTCAAGAATGTCAGATGACATTTGATTTTTAATTTAAATTACGGTCGAATTTCGGCCGATGCGACGGGCGACTAGTAATATTAAAAATACATGTCAGCATTGAATTTTTGACAACATCGACTGCATATCGCACCTTTAATCATAAAAAGAAACTTCAAAAATTTTTGATTTGCGAGTTTATCACGTATTCCGTTCGCTTTGTGGTATAAACTCGCGAATCATAAATTTTGAGTTATTTCTCTTTATGAATAAATATATGTACATATCATTACGTAAACATATATACTTGTGTCTGTAGGAAATCCCAGCCTTGTCTTGAAGCCCTCATTAACATGCGACAGCTGTTCCTGGGATAATTCGAGGGGCAGAACTACGTACTCAGTTCGTCGTAACGACTTCCGAATGGCCTGCCAGGGAAGTGAGGAGGAAAACGATTGCTGTATTAGCATACATTTGGGATGTTTCTTCTGAGGTCGGTATTATTTTCGATTTGACCTTCTTGCATCAAAATACTGTCTTTTAATATATATACACAAGTATGTGAGGTTTTCTTACGTTTTAATCGCAAATTCTTTGTGTTATGTAAAGTTACAATCAATACAAGATAGAAGTTTTCAAACATTTAAGCACAAACGTACTTGCCAATTAAATTAACTCACATAAACGTGTTATACAGGTAGTTATATAAAGTATAAAAAATGCATAAAAAATATAAAATACTAGCTGTATCCTGCGCGCGTTGCTACGCCATCACAAAAAGAAATTAAAAAAAATACACCAGAATCCTTCGCGAGCTCATGAATAACAACTTTGCTAAAGGTCATCACATGATCAAATGAACAGCTTACCATTCTATAGAGGACATATAGATAAACATTCATTTTTATATATAAAGATATGTTTTTAATTAATGTGGTTTTTGTTAGCCAAAAAGTTTTTCAAATTGCGAATTGAAGCACTGCCTTAGTTACCAAACCATGTACCGAATAGCTGAATAAAAAAAATCTCTGTGTATTTAAAACATGTTTAATTTTGAATACCAGTACCTACGTATTCAAAATTATGAAGAATTTATCTCGTATATTTGATTTAGACGAGTCTAAACGAAACCATACGTTCAAATAAATGATACTCTACTTACATTCAACCTCACAATCTCAAAATGTATCATAAAATTTTGTACAAACTCAACAAAATATGTACACAAAAGTATTGGACACAGGCATAAGAGGGAAAAATGTTATTTCTTCCCTGCCTACCATAGCGGGATTTTTCATAAGACTAGCGTAATAATAGAGTCGGTATCGTATACCGCATTGAAATATTCAGTATATGTGCTTTGTCGGCTATGGAAACGTCATTACCTATTCTAAAGACAGAAATTCTGCTTGAAGTGAATCAGGGATACTATTCCTGAGAAGATTGTTTTTCACTTGAATATAAAGATGGAGTAAACTAAATTTTGGGCCACCTGCTGAGTGATAACGATTCTTCATGAAATAAGTTCCGCTTGAAGCGAATCAGAGTTAACGCTTCTAAATTGACTGCTTTTACAGATACATAACGTCGCTTAAGTTCTAACACCACGGATCTCAAAATTAGTAACTTTTCAGGAGAGCTAATAAACTGTCTCAAATAGTTTTTTTTTAATTCTACAACTACCAAATAATATATTGCGTTTAAAACATTAATATACTCATATTAAAATAATATTTTTTATGAAATGTAACATGTTCCTATATTATTTTGAGATATAATTATTCCATTAACTCAAAATGAGCATTTTTTGGGTTACGCGGTATTAGAACTTAAGCGATGACAATTATATTAAATTATCACCACGTCTAAGAAAAAGAAATTAGTATGTATAATAAACCAATACGTGTGTCAATTTTGAAAAAATACTCATACATTGACTCAAAACTATACTACGTCAAACTAATAATAATAGTAACCGTAATCGGTTTAAAGATCTTATAAAATTTACTTGCGTGATACTTGAGCACCTAATTAGTCAAACTTTTTATCAAATTTAAAAATAATTAAATAAATTTCGTGACCTATTTTAAACAGTAAGCCCTTCTTTTACAACACCTCTGATAACAATCAGATTTTTAATTTATATATTAAAATATTTACGTAAAAAAGAAGTACGAAATATACGTGATGATTCATCATATTATTTTCATTTAAAGGAGAGTTTTGTTGCAGATTCATTTAAAGGAAGTTTTGTTGGTCACAATTACGTTACTAAACCGCGAGATCTGAAATGTTTTGTATAAATGTGGCTTTTTACCACCCCCCTATACCAAAACATAGAAGCGCTTCACTTATCTGTTATTAGCCAGACATAGATTTAAAAAAAAAAAAAAAAACACGCTTTCTACACTCATAGCCCAACACTAGGATTTTCTGCTGTGTCGTGGGTACCATGGACACACACAAGACGAACACACAAACACCCAGACCCAGAACATGAATCTAAACTCATCATTCAGATACCTGTCTGGCCGGGAATCGAACCCGGAACCCATTGCGCGTCAGACAAGTACAGTAACCGCTGCGCCTCGCGGGCTTTTGGCTACGGTATTTCCGAACCTGAACTACAAAGGGTCCTACCACCATTATAATGCTTATGAGCAATTCTTTGCGTAATTAAACGACAATGTTCAGTCAGTCATTTGAAACACAAACGTACCTTACTGATATGATAGGACGCTAAGGGTCTGTTCACACAGACCTTCTCTGAGAGGAGAGCAGATTTTTATCACGTTGGAAACAGAGTTTTGGGTAATTGTATTAAATTTTTTTTTTTTTTATATATGCACTTCTTTGGTCATTAGAAATGTTTGAACGCGCTCGTGTGAAATAATAAGCTGGAGCCGACCGGCTCTGATTGCTTGCTCTTTCTCGTTCGGCGTATAGTTGGCGCCTACGCTCCGGCCACTTCCAAGCGCATACGATACGATCTGTGTGAAAAGAACCGAGCCGATGCTCTCCGAGCCGGTCTGTCTGACCGGATCCTTATATGGTATTCGACTAGTAAATTTGCGTATTATTGTAAGACCGTTAGTAAAAGAAAATGTATAGTCCCTCAGAGAAAATTTGCTAGTTTTATGACATTGACGTTTGGACCATCAAATATACATCTTTAATATGTCGGTGTATGTTTATAGTCCAATAAAATGAACCTAATAGTTTTATGTGAGGCCAATGTCTGTATATTATATCTTGAAATATTTATGGCAATAATATTATCAGATGGTAATAAAATATGTAATGGACGTATTTATATTTAAAAAAATATGTATCATAGATAATCTTTTAACTAAAATTAATGTATTGCTTTCGTCAACAAGACCGATCTTCAATTGAAGTTTAAGAAGAAATGCCAATACTGAAATCAACAAATTTCTTCGTGAATTATCATTTAGATTTTTTTCTAGTCCTGCCTTCCTTATATGTTATTTTATTAAGCTCTTGTATAGCTTTTATCGCAGGCTTTGAGCGTGGCGACCGAATCAGGAAATTCCGTAACGAAAATGTCTAACACCCCCTACTCCGCCTACCATTTAGCGCGGCCCAGCATTCGCTTAACTTGTATGTATATGGTATGACAGTACGAAACTCGCATGGAGTATGCATGTAAGCAGATGTTTGTGAGAAAGTATGTATGAGAAAAAAAGGAATTAATATTTAAAAAAAAAAATGCATAAATAAATAAATACAATTGCTTATGTTGATAAAAAATCCTAAGCAATAGCTTTACCGCGGCAATCCCCGAGTGTCGCAAGTTTTTTTTTTTTACTAAAACAGCTAAAACCCTGAGCATCATTTACTACAGGACCCAATAAATCCATTAAAGGATCGATCTCCTAGATCAAAGTATCTTGCACTTAGAAAGTTCTGAGCTGTTAACAATCTTGAAAGACTTAACGGACTTTTAAACTCAAAGAGGGCGTATCGCTGCTTTGCATAAATAACCGGACAATTCAAAATAATATTTTCAATATAAAATATTCAAAAATCAATTTCGAGGTAAAGAAAACTATCAAATAAGACCTAGAAACAAAAAGTTGGCGACTTAACTACATAGCTGTTATTGGTTTTTATATATTACAAATGCATCCGTTAAAAATAACATTGTCTAATTTTATCAGTCTCTCCTGTATAATTGGTGTTTTTGCTTTGGGTTTTTATTCAGCTCAAACAGCTACACTATTGGCAACATAATTGTATCTACTACTAACCGAAAAACCTAATATAGTCGCCATCTTTAAATAGCGTGAAATATGGAAATCAAAAATAACCTATATACACTGACCAATTAAATTAGC
Organism: Spicauda simplicius; assembly: GCA_949699795.1. Lineage (NCBI taxonomy): Eukaryota > Metazoa > Arthropoda > Insecta > Lepidoptera > Hesperiidae > Spicauda > Spicauda simplicius. Next base: position 993,169 of record OX453061.1, on the reverse strand, counting down.
AACATCATGCGAAGTTACATGTAAGTCGGACTGGTAGGCCTTGCCTGATTAAGTAAAAAATACATGTGTTGTTGTTTGGAACGATGCTAGGACCCAAAGTGAGTCGTGGCCTCCGACACTAAGGGTTTCCATTTCGGTCTGTCCTGCGCCATCTCCACCTGGATGTCATGCAGATCCTTCTTTCCACTGGCTCGGTCACGTAGAAAGAATGGGAGAGGATCGTGCTAGCGAGCGTATTTGGGGATGCCGAGTAGCCACCGTTCTTTCGGTCGTGCAAGGTACAGATGGAAGAGAGAAGTAGAGAAAAAATACATACCATCACATTTTTACATATTAGCATAGATTTCCTATAATGATTTTTATATGGTTTATGATTTTTTATGTTATTTAAAATCAGATTTTTTACAATATGCACATATTTATTATTCAATATGTTTTGTAATTTGTAAGTAGTCTTGATGTTAAATAATATCAGCTAGGCTATGCATTCATAAGCTGTTTCTTCAATATGTAATTATATACGCTTTCTACACTCATAGTCCCACAGTAGGATTTTCTCCTGTGTCGTGGCTACCATGGATACACACAAGACGAATACACAAACACCCCGACCCAGAACAAGAATCTATACTCATCATTCATCTTCCTGGTCTGGCCGGGGATCGAACCCGGGACCCATTGCGCGTCAGACCGGTCGTCAATTATATAAAATAAATATTATATACACACATAAACAACTTAACAGTATTTCAATGAAAATATGAGGTTAACAATCCTCTCCAAGCAGATAAATGAAAGAACCGTAACACTCAACGTATTGTAAACAGAGACACGAGTGCTCGACGTTGAGAGTTTTCAGGCCGACTACAGAAAGATACTATCCGGTATGATCCGGTCCGGTCCGATCTTATTTAATTTGGATGAAAAGGACTTTTTTAATCTGTGGCAAGATCTATTTTGGGTTACGTCGATGAATAGAATTTTCAGTATTTGAAATTCAGTCTACTTTAAACTTGCGAAGAAAATGACTTGCTTAAGCAAATGTTTTGATAAAGCAATTCCAAAAATTCTAATTATATAATTACAAAAATCTGAAAGCGTCGCATTTAATTTCAGTTACTCCAAAAGTACAGGATCACATGTACAGCCTTATCATATTTTGAATGGAGAGAAAACGGACCGAACCGGATAGTAAGTATGTAAGAGTAAACAAACACTTGTACTAATAAAATACACTTTTTGACGTTCCTGTTTATGAACATTGTTTAGGTAAAATCACATAATATTCGCGATCAAGCAAATTTGCTACAAACAAAACATGACCAATACATCTAAAATGTGTGAAATATAATTTGTAATGAAGATTACCTTTCTATAATCATATTTTGCCACAATAAGACGTTTAAACTCATTACTTACATTTTAAAACCGAATATAATACTTGACAACATTAGATTTTTCTTTCGTCTTTATATATACCCCCTATATCCAAAAGGTGGCTGATTTTAATAGAAAATATCTGATACCCATAAAACCCTATAAATATCTGATACCCAACTTGGGAATTTCTAACAATATTTCGTTTGTATGCCCACTTTCACCCTCTATATCTAGTAAATAGCTGAAGCGATTTTGATAAAATGTATTTAACATCAGCACCAGCTTTTTGACAAAAAAACATACATCCAAATTGGTTTACCCGATTAGACGCTACGTTTCCACAGACAAACTGACAGACATAGCAGTCAAACTAATAACAATAACCCCTCTTTTTGCATGTATAAATCATCGGATTAATATATATTTTCAGTCCTATGGTTTTAAACATTATTTCAACTAAAACTAGCGGCTCCCGTACGGTTTCCGATTAAGTTTGACAGTATTCGTGACCGTTAGTGGATTTTTATAAAACACAGACCATATGTTATATCAAGATAAGGACTATACATAACTTTTATCTTTTAAAATTAATTTTAAACGTAACAAGAGACTACTAACGTAATAACGGGTACTTGTATTTTTATGATATATATGTATCTATCACTAAAATTATATCCCTTTGTACAACATTGAATAAATTTACATCAAACGAAAACGAATCGTGAATGTAAATGAATTGAGGAAAATTTTTACAATAATACCATATGGATGTTTGTGGGTGGAATTTGGATAATAATTGGTAATGTATCTATACAAATCTGGGGCTTTGACAAACTGACCACGTACCGACTATACAATATGAATTACTTTTATAGTAATGTATTATTAGAGGTAAGAAATTGTCGATAATGAATATACCTAACTATTTTTTTTATCTGACTGAAGTAGCAAACGAGCATGCAGTCCACCTGATGGTAAGTGATCATGGACATCTGTAATCAACTTCATACAGAACATAGGTTCTATCTGAAGTCAATCACAGAAGCGTTGCTACTCCCGATGACTATGATGGTCGCCTCATATAAAAGTGTACCAGCAACCACACCCTTCCATCGAAACGCAAGAAATGCTTCACGCTAGGAATAATGGTGGCGGTGGTACTTCCCCGGTCGAACTACTCTGGTTCCACCGTGGACTTGGATTTGATCCATACATTAGAGATTTTTAAGGTTCTATCAAATCCTCCTAATGATTAATGCTTCAATGATTAATTTAATGTTACTAGCTTTTATATTTCAGGTAAAAAGTAATATGACAGGAAAAAAACAAAATCTTTATATATGTATGACAAATTTGAATTTTTTTTTTTATATTTGTACCTAACAATAAGGCAGATGGGCCACCTGATGAAAAGTGGTTACCGTCGCCTATGGACATTTGCAACACCAGAGGAGTCGCCAATACATCGCCGGCCTTGAAGGAGAGCTCTTTTTGCACCTTTCTTGAAGAGCCCCATGTCATAGCGCTCCGGGAATACCTCAGGAGGAAGCTCATTCCACAGCTTGCACGTGCGTGGTAGGAAAGACCGTGCAAACCGAACTGTGGAGGACCACCACGGGTCCAGTTGATGCGGATGGAACTTCATCCTTCGGCGAGTGGAGCGATGGAGGAAGGGTGACGTAGGCACCAGGTCAAAAAGCTCTGATTGATGATTACAATGAAAAAGACAAATATTTTTAACTAGAGGCAATGTTCCGATCCGATGTCGCATAAAACAAATATATTACAATTTGTAAGTGCCTCCCATAAGCCTATACAAAATAAAGACATTTTCTTTCAGATTTGCGCTTTATACATTAAGAGATAGTTACAAATATGGTCGGGGTTATAATTTCACCACAGATGAATAACTTTTGTTTGCCAATTCTATAAAATCATTCATATAAAAACGTTTGTGATGTCACAAAAATTACACAGTTTGTTTAAACGTATTAAATCTTGACCTTAACATTATCAAGCCAGTATCGCAGAAGTTTCAACGCAGACGTTATCAGGCCGCAAGTTATCGCGCCCACCTTCGATTCAGTTCTTGTGATAATAGCGTCTAGAACTCTCCAACTTATCAGTATTCGATAAAGGTCATGAATAAGACACGTATCAAAGTCTTTTGTGGGATTTTAATATATTAGCTTTCTATTAACTTGCAACGTATTTATGTTTGGCAGGGTGGAAACTTGCAACTGCATTTTGAAGCAGTTATCTTTAACCGATTGAGCTGAAATTTGTTACTAGCTGTACCCGGCCGTCCCTGTAGTTCCGGGATCAGAATAGGGTTACGGCATCCCCTGCCTGTCGTAAGAGGCGACTAAAAGGGGCTTCCGGGGTTGCAGGCGGCTAGAGTGGGAGCTCGAACCGTTCGGTCAGGCGATCCCGAGAAGGTCGGCGGTATATGTTGTCGCATACCGTCGTAAAGACTAGACGGAGCGGTGGGCCCAGCCGCCCATCTGGGAGGAGCCCGATGGGGCAACGCGATCAGAGGATTCCGGTTGCGGTCGCTTCGAGGTCCTGGAATTCTCTTTATGTCGCCGAGGACAGCCACCGGAGGGGTTTTAGTGCGGTAAAAATCCCACATAACCCTGCGTCGCTCCCACGGCGTCGGGTACCTTTTGAAGGTTTCACCCTCGAGAACAAAAATAAAGGCTTATCTCATGCATAATAATAGCCACACTTAGGCAACTTATCGAGCTTCTGAAATGATTATGCTTTTATAACCGCTATTATTCACCGTTATCTTCCAAAAACATACTTTAGACTAGCCTTAAATAATCAAATTTTACTATGTTACCAAATTTAAATTTTAAACCCACAAAGGAACCATTGCTGACTCCCAGCACGATAATAACGGAACATGTTCTAGCTCGGAAATGAGTTATGCAACACGGAACCAGCGTAAATGTATTGTACGCAAATGTTTAAGTGTCTCGCGTTGCTCTCAAACTTGGTGGTTCGTATTTAAAGTGTATTTGCACTATGTTACACGAATATAAATACAGCGATCAATAAATAATATTGTTGCGCGCCAACTTTTTTATTACGAACTACATAGTTGACCCGGCGAACTTAGTTCCGCCTAAAAGGTCAAAAATCTAAAATTATCAGTGTTCCCCCACTATATTATACATTTATTATACATAAAAATCTTCGACGTGAATCACCATATATATTAAAAAAAAACCGCAATAACATCCGTAGCGTACTTTTAAAGATTTAAGCATACATAGGGACAGACAGCGGAAAGCAATTTTGTTTTATACTATGTAGATAATAAGTGTTTATATCAAATTTTATCTTATACCATACTACACAATACGATTTTGCCTGAGATCGGAACAAAAGCTTTAATATTTGCATAGGATAAGAACCTCAGACCCTCGGTTGAGAGGTCAACTTCAACTGTACTTATTTATTATTATGAACTAATAATTTGAACAAAACTAAATAATGTACGATTACTGGCCATTGAATGTGGCGTGGTACTGGGTGATAGTATAATAGTATGAATTTCCGCATCGTCGGAGCTCATTGGTAAATCATGGAAATGGAATATGAATAATTTATATTCTATGTCATGGTCATCTACAATACGGATAATGACTCTAAATTGTATTGTGTTTCCTTAAATTGGTGTGGAGGTGATACCCCTACAGTTGAATCATACGTTGAAACCACTTTTCGTCGTCGTCTACCCATTATCGTCCCACTTCTGGGCAAGAGTCTTCTCTCGGAATGAGAGAATTATAAGCCGTAGTCCACCGCGCTGGCCGTGTGCGAATTGGTGGGTTTCACACACCTCCGAGACCTTTTTTTTTTATAAGAACTCTCGGGTGTGTAGGTTTCCTCATAATGTTTTCCTTCACCAAAAAGCAGTGATAATTAATTTCTAATACGCACATAAATCAGTGGTGCCTGGGTTTGAACCTCGGACCTCCCGATTGAGAGGGCAAGTTTCAACAATTAGGCTATCACTGCTCATTGAGACCACCTTTAATCCTTATTTATTTTATGAAATTTATAAACTATTAATAAGGATTCTCCTAATTTTGCGAAGTTATAGGAGTGTGACATTCTTTTGTATATAATATGTAACATCACAAGTTAAATTATATATACAATATAATCCAGAAGGTTCGAACGGTAGGCAAATCGTGGTTTTATGATACAAAATCTATTCGGTGTAAGAAATAAATAACCTTACAAAGGAAAAAAAAACAAAGTATAGTTAAAATAACTCGTAAATTAATTCGTTAACAAAAAATATTGAAGTACATATTTTCATAATTATGTGATTAACTTACGTTCCCCACAAAATCTATTTGGCGTAACAAATAACTAACCCGACAGAAGCAAAAAAAACATAGAATAATTAAAATAACTCGTAAACAAATTTGTTAACAAAAATATTGAAGTAAAATTTTAGTATCGAATAACCAATGAGACGTTATTGCTATTTCCACTAAAGATTCAAAGCTTACCAAATTCTTAAAACAGTTCTAAACAGAGTTAACAAACTGTCCAATATGAAATCGCTATCAGAAGACGGATTTCTGATAATCTAATATCCCTGCAAAGTTCCGCATATTCTCTTGGCTCCAAGTTGAATTTTTGATCCCATTGAGAACTTAACTTGCAAATTGGAAATTTCGCGCGAAGAACCTTCATAGCACGTCAAACTGTGATTGAAGACCTTGTTAACGTATGTACGATATAAGGTTAAGTTTGAAGTTTCAGTGTGAAACATATAACGATTAAATACTCGTATATTTGTAGTTATTAGCGTTCTGCGTGCACTTACGTAGAACGCTCGAGATTATATTGCTCTTCGATGAAATGAGTCTTGCCTTTATTAAATTAAGGTAGCAAGCAACGAGCATGAAATCCACCTGATGGTAAGTGATCATTGTCACCCATAGCTACGAGCTGAGTTTACTTTGAGCTACTTCATAGAGAAGAGGTTCTGAAGTCAATCACAGTTGGGTCGAAGATGAGGGTTGCCAAACGTCCCATTTTTTTCATCAAAATTAAATGTCCCGCGCGGGACAGGCTCAGTGCCGCTTTTCGAGAAGGACTGGACTTTTGCAAAAAAAATAGGTTGCCAATTGCAAAATAAATGGAACATGGCGACGTTTTTTTTGGTCGACAAACCTTACGTCGACCAAAAAAAAGGTCGCCAAATCCTCCAGCCATCCTACACCAAGGAAAAGCGCAGGGCCCTTTATAGCGCGAGGACTGCTGCCCTGCTTTTGATTATGAAATCCCACTTTTTTACCCAAAAGTTCTCAAATCCCGACTTAGTAAAAACAATTGGCAACGCGGACTAAGACGGTCATCTTATACGAAAGTGAGCAGGCAAACAAAACCTTCGACTTAACCTCAAGAACTGATTTACGCTACAAATAGGTGTAGCAGTCGTACCTACTCGGTCGAATCATTCTCGTGCTACCTTTAATTTCTAGGTTTTCATACTCATTTAAGTTTTTGTCTTTGTATGTGTTAATAATTCACAATATGAGGAATTCAAATGTCACCAAAATTCACAAAAAGAAATAAAATTCAGTGCGGTTATAGGGTCTATCCAACCATAAGCATTTTCTTTATCTCAAAGTCTAATTTATTTCCACTAGATCCATTTCTCAATTGGACGTATTAACGATAATTTTTTTGGCTTGGACAATCGATCTTCTGATTAAGGACCTCCAAATGTTTGAACATTGTACGATTCTATTTGGTATGATTTTATTAATGTTATGGATCAGAAGTTATCGAGACAAAGCAGTTTTTTAATGATTAACGTTTATGATTATATCAAAATTCAAGTATATGATTAAATAGTGAAAATAATACCATAGTATATATTAAACTATTTACAAAATAAGCAGTAATGTCAAAAACAGTTGCATTTCTAAAATTACATGAAAATATAAAAATTCTTGAATATATTCAAGTGAACGCTATTCTATCTTAAGATTTTTGTTTGCAAAAATTCCGAGATGTGTCATAAAGAAAACGATGTTTTGTTATTTAAACTTCCAAAAGAATTTGAGACGAAAACAAAACACGAGCAGCTCTTTGTAGAGCGTTCTAGAAATATCTCAAAACGTCCCCGTTGACATTCGGTTCGTTAGAGCCACTGAGCGAAACTCGGGTCAAGTTTACACATTCGAGTGTAGGTGAGCGCCGTGTTACTGCAAAACAATTGTAAAACTTTAGTACAAAATTGAATTCCTGCACTAAAATTTTAGTATATATTCTACTCGGAGGACCAATTTCCAGTATTACATTGTATTTGTAAAGTATATTGTTGTCCCTAATTTTATTTTACTTCTTACTTTCATTGCAGTGTTTAATAGAAATGATAACGTATAAAGCAAGTCGTAACTGTAAATAGATACTGTAGTTACAGTGAATAAGTTTATCTACCGCTATATTTAGTCTTTGAGGTAAAACGAATAAATAATAATTTGAGTGAATAATCATTATTTTAAGGTTATTTCTGTAATTTTATATTTTATTTTCTATTTTATTTTATTTGGAAAACATACAGTGCATTAAAATTAATTATCTTACATTATAATATTACAACACACCATTTATTTGCTTTCGCATATTGCAACTAAAAGAGCTTGTTGGCTTTAATATTAAAGTAAAAATAAAATAAGAGCACGAAATACGAGAAACATTTAAAAAGCTAAAAACATAAAAAGAAATAACAAAAATATTGATAACTAACTCACTGTGCGAATTAATTATTTTAATACTAACTATGTACTACTATTACATATGATAAAAAAAAATACAAATAAATTATTGTTTGAGGTCTTATCAATATTTCTTCACTCCAAACCAAACCCTTGTCATTCTTGCTTTGAATGGATTTGGAGATAAATTAAATATATCAAATTCGGGGAAGTCATCCAACTTGTTTATGTGAGAGGCTGTTCTTACAAAAAATGAATTTTGCCTATAATTAGTTGAACAGCTTGGCACGTGTAACCTAGTACAGGGTTGTCTCACTGATCTTGTTGGAACTTTAAGATTAATTTTAGATAAAAGATAAGGAGAGTCTATTTTATTTTGTGCAATTTTTAACATTAGTACGATGTCATTTAACCTACGTCTCTCATATAACGGTAATATGTGATGTCTTTTGCATCTGGATTCGTAAGTATCATCATATGTGTTCGATTTATACTGAAGGTATTTCATGAATTTTCGTTGAATTCTTTCTAATCTATTTACATGAACTTCATAACATGGATTCCAAATTTGAGAGCAATACTCTAGCACGCAACGCACATAGGAACAATAAAGAATTTTAATAGGTTTTACATTTTTAAATTGAGAACATTGTCTTATTATAAATCCCATGGTATGATTTGCCTTATTCGTTATGGTATCTATGTGGGTTTCATAAGTCAATTTAGAGTCATGTATAACACCTAAGTCGCGTATTTCATTCATTGTCTTGAGTTCTTGTTTCCTAAGCGTATATTTATATTTAATTATTTTAGTTTTCCGAGTAAAGGTAACCGCGTAGCATTTAGTAACATTTAGTTCTAGATTATTCCGATAACAATATTCTTCAAATCTATGTAGATCTTGTTGCAGCAGATGACAGTCGACTATGGTAGAAATATGTTTGAAAATTTTCATGTCATCAGCATATAGAAGAAATTTAGAGTATCTTCTGTAATAAGTAATGTCTTCGTACTGACCTACTACTTTTTTAAGTTCTTTTATCCACTCCCCCTTTTTTCTTATAAGATTGAATCATCAAACGAGCATGGAGTTTACCTGACGGTTCTGTAAATAATTTCATACAGAACAACGGTTCAATCTAAAGTCAATCACAGATGCGTTGATACTCTCAAAGACTAAGATGGTCGCCTCAAATAAAAGTATGCCGGCAACCACAAACTTCCAACGAAACGCAAGAATTGCCTCACGCTAGAAATAGGTTGGACGGTGGTTCCTCACAGGCCGATCCTTTGTTCTATCACTTAGAAAGCTACGTAATATTTTTCAAAAAAAGATGTAAGAAACTAATTCAAAGCAACAATCATGTGATTTGAACGAGTTTTCTTTGTTACAAGCAAAACAAAACAAAATCAACTCATTCATCAACATTTTGAAACTCAAGTCGCACGCATTTCTGTAGCGTTTGAAAAGCAAAGAGGAATTTGAATTGTTAATTCGTAAGCAACGGAGCGAAGTGTATCCGTGACTGAGTGGGTGGGAAAAGAAACAATCAGCTTTATATATTTCTTTCTTTTATTAAGAAATTCGTGGCAATTTACTTCCATTTCTGCTGTTTTGCAAAATTTAAGTAGCTTAAGTATAATTAAGTACAGGAAATGTTGTTATGTAGAAGGCAATTATATGACTAATCAAATTGACAATTTTAATGGTAATAAATATAAGAAACTATGTGGCAGACTAACTATTAACTATTCAACAAAAAGGTTTGGCGTCCATCACTAGTATTGCTAACATATTCATACAAAAAATGGTTAAAGTCTTCTGTACAATCTCATTCAATATTAGATTGTACAGAGGATTTTTAGCATTCTAAGAGATCATGCCTGGAAAGAGTGCTTCTATAGTCTCAATACAGGAATATTGTGTATGTAGAACGATAAGCAAACTTCAATATCGTGATTTAAGTTACAAGTGGCGCCATCTCTTGACGTTTTGTGGAAAGTTGCCACAAATTTTCCTTTAATAAATTGATGAATTAAACTTTACAGTAACGGAACAGTGTCCTGCTATCTGGACCGATTCTCTTGCGAAATTCCAAGGTCTTGAAACTAAGCAATTGAATTGATAGGAACAAACATTCTGTTTAGCAATAGCGAAACAATTACTACCATTACTTTATATTACTACTTAAACATAAAAGTTTTACTTATTGTTTATTTTATTCTTATTGACTTAATTCTTGTTCAGAACTTCTATATTATTTTATTAACATTTTTTCCATTTCTATTTCCATAAATATAACTTATGTGAAGTATAGAAAAAGGGGTAGAGCGCAGAAAACTTTTTCATTTAGATCAAATATAAAAGGAGAAAAAATATTACCCGCTATAATTGTTTTACATAATTTAAGATTTTTGGTTCAACAATGCTTTTTTTAAGCCGATTGTGTAATTAATACCACCTTCACACAGAACGTTAAAGCATAAAATGAACGTTTATTAACCTAATCTAACCTAACCTAACCTAACATAAAATTAATCAATGCCATTTGTTACTAGCTGAATCCCGCAACTTCGCCCGCGTTAAAAAAATCGATGTATCGATTGTCCAGTGGGAATAAGATATTCTCCCACAGTAAAAAGTAGCCTATATGTTAATTAAGAGTGTCAGCTAACTCCCTACCAAATTTTATGAAAATCGCTCCAGCCGTTTATACGTGAAGAAGTAACGAACATACACACTCACAAACTTTCGCCTTTATAATATTAGTATGAAGTATGATGAAGTATGTGGTTCTTACCAATGTGGTAAAAAATAACAAATAACTTCGCAATAGCATTCAAGTAATTATGTTTTTTATAGGTTTAGGTAACGATAAGGCAGACGGGCCTACTGATAGAAAGTAGCCACCATCGTTTATGGACAACACCAGAAGAGTCTCTAAGGCATCAGTGGCTTTGAAGAGGAATTAGTTTTACATTTTTCTTGAAAAGTTCCATGACATGGAATACCCCAGGAGAAAGCTCATTCCACATTTGACACGTTCGCGGCAAGAAATAACGAGCAAACCGAGCCGTGGAGGACCGACATGGGTCCAGTCGATGCGGATCGAATCTTATCCTTACACTCACCTTTATGAAGCCGGTAAAATACCTTATTAGGAATTACACAATTCCTAGATGATTACTTTGTCTGGTTAAATAATATGTAATGTAAAAACATAATTAAAATTAAATATTAAAGCAGTTGCGTATACAAAATTCAACGAGGTACCTACATGTTAATTTTCCTTCCAATTTCCGTTAAAAAACTAAGGTTTAAAGAATCTATTCTCAAAAAGACTTATTACAAAATCACTTATATGAAAACAACGCTTATATTTATAATAATTATAAGTTTACATTCGTTCGTTTGCAGGAGGACAGGTCCAATGTTAAGCGTACGTATTAATAATATAATCGACTAATTTTGTTTTAAATACAATTTCTGATGTTATTTTTTTAACAGATGACGGTATTTTGTTATAAAAATAAGTTTTTTTTTCAGTGAAAACGGTGATGCGAGTACCTATGTTTAAAATTTTAAAATTTTAGAAATATCGTTAATAATTAGAAAATATTATTTACGAGGAAATAAATAACGAGTTATCCATGATTGTAGTTATTTGCATTGCAGTTATCCCGAATAGACTAGAATATATATAACATTAGCTATTAAAGAAAATGACGACATACCTTTCTCTTTGATGTCCAATTTTATGGACTTATACTTAACACACAAACAATGCAATATCCTTAATAGTTCAATAGTCATTCTTGAAATGGAATTACTCCAAATACAATACCGAGAACTTTGAGAAAATTCCAGAACATTCAAGAACAAAGAAATAGGTAACGGGAATGGAGTGGTCTTCTGTTTTGTTTTCTGTGCAATACTTTGAGACGGCATTAAGTTAACGTGTAGCGATAATTTAATATTATTTTAAGTAACACAAAAAACAAACAACGGGGAAATTAATTCAGATTATTCTTTCACGAAAAACATGGCGAGAATTGTAAAAGGTGAAATTGGTTTTTTAAATAAAGGTGTAACCGTATTTGTCGCTGTACATTTATTAATCTGTTAAGTTTTTATTTTTGAGCAAAACACGATGTCTTCATTATTAAGTACTATTAAATTTTTTCCTGTCTTTGGTTTAAGGGGTGCAGGGAGACAAAATTATCCCACGTATTTCTGTCCCTTTAATAAGCATCGTATCTGTGGTCAGGTTTAAGTATCACTCGACTACAGTCCTATAAGAGTCCACATCAATTGGACCCGTGGCGGTCCTCCACGGCTCGGCTTGCGCGCTCCTTCCTGCCGCGGACGTGCAAGATATGGAATAAGCTTCCCGAGTATCCCCGGAGTGCTACGACATGAGGTTCTTTAAGAAAGGTGTAAAAAGTGTCCTCCTTGAAGGCCGGCGATGCATGGCCTCTGGTGTTGCAAATGTCCATAGGCGACGGTGACTGCTTTCCACCAGGTGGCCCGTCTGCCTTATCGTTAAGTCCTAAATACTTAGGAGTATCAAATTAGCACGCAGTCTACATGCTACTTTAATACTTCTTTATTACCAAGCAATATTAGGCCAGTTGAATACTGGATAATGTTTACGGCTTCCTGAATTTGGGAAACGATAGCTGAATTCCTTTCTTCCACTTATTTCCGTATCCGAATTGGAATTACATTCCATTTCGGACGCGGAAAAGATTCATTATATAATAGACACTTAGTATGAAAGGATTTTGTGATATTTCACCCCAAAGGGATCCAATAGAGATGAAGGTTTTGTATTATTTTCCGCGGATGCAAAGTCAACAGCGGGCCAATACATATTTTAAATATATGATATGTATACTAACTATTATGAAGGTAGTATTCTTATCCAGATAAGACAATCAGAGTGCTGATGTGTGGCGTGTGTTGCATGTTGAGGTGAAAATATTTTTAGTTTGAGTATTAAGAGAACACGCGAGTGATCCACACCAAACTGATTTATTATATTCATACACGTCGCAGAATCTATAGATTGTTATCTGAATGGCTACCATTGTCGTCCAACTATCGATATTTGTTTAATTCCAAATCAATGTACGTACTTATTGACAAAACTGACAAATGCTATTGACCGATTCTCTGACATTGACAACTGACGTGGTAATATACTTATAATATAAATGAGGTCGTATACCATGGTTAATTGATAAATTATCTCTTACATGTATAATACTAGTTGAATCCCGCAGCTTTGCCTGCGTTCACAGAAATCTCCTCCCAATTTAAATTACCTCCCTACCCAATTTTATCAAAATCGCTCTAGCCGTTTACACGTGAAGAAGTAACAAACATACACATTCACAAACATTCGCCTTTATAATATTAGTATGAATATGAATTGTAAATGAAACTTATTGCTAACGTGTCACATTGTTGGTATTTAGAACGCATGTGTACAAAGTGCATTCACAGGTTAATGCCTCCAAGACAAGACAAGACACGAGAGCAATCGAATTTCTCCCTAAGAACGATCGATTAATATCTGTAATCCCGTTTAAATTTTAACCCTTCAGATCGAGAATTACTTCCCGTTGATATCAAAATTTAAACTTGAACGAAATTTTTAACTTCGAAACTTTAAAAAGAACTTATAAAGGAGTCTAACTGGGATCCATTTTATACTAAGAACAGAGGGTTATAGAGAAAGTTCGCATTTAAAAAGCTGTAACTTACTTTTCTTTAGTAATCACCTTTTCTTACCTATGGGGTTGTTTTTGAACAAATTTGCCCATTAGTAAACTAATTAGATTTTTTTATTCAACTCTGACATTAATACGATTGATATTTTTAAATAAACTAGTCACCCGTCGCAACGCTCAAAATTCGACCGTAATTAATATTAAAAAACTAAACTCTATATTGTTCAAAGTAGCACGAATATTTCTCAAATTCAAATAAATTGTAATAATTTTGAACGTACCCGTTAAAGGTAAAAATATGTTCAATTAGCTAAGCCGCATTTATCAACAATAGTGGGTATTTTGACAAAGACTGACATTTCTGACCTAACCTAACCTTTTTTTATTCTCGAGATGGAAATCTCAAAAAGGTACCCGATGCAGTGGGAGCGGTGATACTGCTCTGTTCTAGTTTTAGACTAGTATTAACGCGGAATTGATATATTCTAATACTTAATGGGTAATTAAAATATGCGGTTTTTGAATGCTCATAGAATTCAAAAACTCCAAAAAAATCTATGAGAATTCAAGAACCGCATATCATGAGTACCCGTTAAGTATTAAAATGTATCAATTCCGCGATAATATTAAGCGCGTTGAGTATTAAAATGCTTTACTCTGGACCCGGAAGTAAAGGGACAAAGCTAAAATCTATTAACTAACGAATACTTTTAGAATCATGACTATGACGGAGGGGGTGGTTCTTTTTCGCTCATCGTATCAGGATAACCTACTGTGGGCTCTGATAGGGAATGTTAGCACGAAAATAAATTGCAGACTTGATTTTAACACACAGTATATTGCCGAATTAAACTTGTTACAATCAATTAATCAAACTAAATTAAATAGGCAAGTAATCGTAACACTAAGAACGTGGGATGATTTTAGAGTTGTCTGCTTCGGCCGACCGTCAACGATAGACTGAGGTGTCGACCATTAAACTGGTACAACCCTAACTTCATCGAACGCCACTAGATGGCGCTGGCGTTCCGGTGTTGCCACAATACCGCCATTTCCGACAACTATATTTTTTAGTCAGTATAAATCATCAACTGGAGTGCATGTCTGTGTGTTATTTCTGTTACATAAAAGGTTAATTAATACGAAAATAAAGGTCCAGCACGCTACGCTGTACGCACGAAAGGAATTAGAATAATTACTTGCGACTGCAATAAAAATTGTAAAATGAACATTTTAATACTAATTTTTTTACTAACATGCCGTAAGCGACATAAAGAAACAGTACGAGTGTAATCTTATATTAATGTCGAAAACAATTGGGTTGACTCCTAATTTCTTTATCATTTTTTATATTTATTAATCCTAGTGTAGGGCTATGAGTTTAGAAACCATGTGTAAAGCGTGTGTGTGTAACAGCGTGTACTTGTAAATCCTGTACTTTGACACTACAAAGAATATGAGTTGACCAGGTGTACTTATAGCATGAAGACGGCCTGCTTTTTTTATGTGGTAAGCATTTTAAGAAGTAGCTATGCATCTGTAATATACCTACTTCAAATAGAATCCTTTCTATAAGTATGTGAAATTTCCTTAATATGTCCATGCCCGGCCTTTATCACTCCCATTAGGTGAACTGCAGGCTTGTTTGGTCCTTCGACTTAATGTGGTACTTTTCAAGGTGGTAGAACCGCCACACCTATTTCTAGCGTGAAGCATTTCTTGCGTTTCGATAGAAGGGTGCGGTTACCAGCACACTTTTGCATGAGGCGACCATCATAGTCCTCGGGAGTAGCAACACATCTGTGATTAACTTTAGATGGAACCCATGTTCTGTATGAAGTTGATTATAGATGTCCATGGGTGGCAGTGACCACTTACTGTAGTGGACTGCATGGACGTTTGCTACTTCAGTCAGATAAAAAAATGTAAAAAACATATAACAACATACAGCGAGGTTACTTTCAAAAACTATTTTAAAACTTAACAAAACGCATTTTATAACAACGTTGTATCGTAACTATAAAAGCCTCAGTGTTGTTTGAATGCTCTTAAAGCTGCAGTAACCGTTCACACTGAAACCCAACGTCTTCCAAAACACTCAAAATTAACGAGCGTAACGATTTGCGGAAACTACTTGCTAAGGACGTAAAATAGATCTTGAGAAAAAAATCTGTAATACATTTATTTTTATGTCGTAAGAAAGATTTTATTTATGAAATACAACTGTTAAGAAAACAACAACTTTGTTACCTTATTTAGCCCCTAAACGGAAAAATCCCCTGAGGGGCTACCAGAGAAAGTAAGTGTGTACCTAATAATTACCACCTAAGGGTATAAAATTTTAAAAAAGAAGATTATATTTTATGAATTTCCTCTAACAATATAAATAAAGTAGAAATCATGAATGATTTTATATTATGTATTTTGTCCCAAACTTTAAACTAGGTATATCAAAGAAGTATGTAAAAGACAATGGTTATCCACATTTAAATGGTGTGTTTTTTTATTTCCTTGATGTAAAATGCAAACATATATTTATGTATATAGGCTTACTACATACGTATAAAAAACTACAGTTATAAATAATTTGTTTTGGTGATAAATTTCTAATATTCATCAAAAGCCACTGCAATTGTTCTACACACCGCATTTAGCCACAAATTATCTTAAAAGCTGCGGTATTTGTTCTCGGTGAAACAAAACGTCTGCGGAAACACTTGAGATTAATGAGCGAAACGATTTACTCGTAACTACCTGTAAAGTGCTCAAAAATTGTTATATACAAAAAAATATTATTGAATAAATATATTTTGCTCCTTTTGCCTAGGTCGCCCTCCACCAGGTGGACTGATGACCTGAAGAAGACAGCGGGAAACCGTTGAATTCCGAGGACATGAGACCGGTTGGAGTGGCGCCATTTAGGGAAGGCCTATGTCTAACAGTACACCTCAAAAGGTTAATGGATGGATGGATTGAAACACATTATGCTCGACTTATTCACCTTCTTTTTTAGCTTTATAGCTTTTTTAAATCCATTGAAATCTAACAGATATTTCAAATTGATCACACCGTCAAAAGAGAGTTAAAATTCCACGATCACTTTTTAAACTCGGTCATAAAATTTTAGGGCGCTGATTAAATTTTACGACTTGAGGTAACCCAATAATTCCATAAAAAAATCGTCTATCAGCACCCGCACGGCTAAGTTATCCTTCAATTAAGAAAACTAAGGGATTAATTTAAGCGAAAAAATTATATAAAGATGCGTATTAAAAGTTGATTCTCGGATTTTTAAAACAGTTTATAGCCACATCTTACGTCAAAGTTGAAATGGTTTAAATTTTGTGTGTTAACATGGCTTAATTATTACGGACTAATCACGGTTTTGTTTATTATGTATGTGTTTGTGCCAAATGCAAGGTACTACCTTGTGAGTGTAATGTGTTTTAGTTGATTTTATGCACATTTTATGCATTATTTGAAAAAAATATTAACATTACGCAATCTTTCTCTACATCAACTATAACCGTGAGAAGTATGAAATTAATACTTCTTCGCCTGCGACAATTATCTTAAAAACGAATCACAAGTTTTTGCTTCACATATTATTATTACGGATACTACCGTCTTTAAGATTACATTGATTACATATCGACTTAAGATCAAATGGACCGCTAACTCATTCGTCACTTCTACTCCATTTTAATTCTATTAATAAGGTAGAAGATCAGAATACGTTCAATCGGAGGAGTACCACCGCCATTCTTATTTCTAGCGTGAAGCAAATTTTTAGTTTTGTCGAAGATTGTGCTTGTCGTTCTTTGATTCTTGGGAGTAGCAACGTGTCTGAGATTGACTTTAAATGGAGTCCGTATTCTACCTGAAGTTTATGAGCGGCAGCGACTACTTAGCGTAAATACACTTATACTGTAACACAACGTTAACAACTCACAACAAAATCCTTAACTCTGTGCATGTTACTACAATCTTTACATCAGTAAGTAATGGAACTAAATGTCGTCGCACTCTCAAGATTAACGAGCGAGGCGATTTGCACGGAACCAACTACCCGCGTCCAAAAGAGGCACGAACAATTTGAACTGAACCCCGCAATAGATTGAACGGGAGAGCAGCCAACAGCGCTTTATGTCGAAACGACCACAATAAACACAACTGGCTATTTTGTCACAATTCATTGTGCCTTATCTTGACCGCGTGCCCATATTCAAAACATATTGCTTTTGGGCGAAATCGTCGTCTAAATTCTGTTTCGTAACCAATGCTTGTCTATACTAAACAACAGTAATTTTCGTTTAAGGAAATGACGCAATGGATAAGAAGTGATACGTAATATCGAAGTCGTTTTGTTTAGTAAGAGAACGGAGGAAATTCCATTCATAACGAAACACGAAGCAGTCGCAATACAAAACCTCTATCGTGCGTTTATTCCCTAATAGAAGAAAATATCGCTGGGCAATGGGACTCAATGAATAATTTGACGTGATGGCCAGTGAATGTCGTTTCGAGTAATGTATGTTCTTTCGTAATAGGATAAATACGACAATTTAGTTGTCTTACGGAATTGGACTGAAGTACAAAACTTGGGACACAATTTTGTTATTTGTATTAATCTATATGATACATAACTATGTTGGGTATAGTTAAGAATCTGCTGAAATATAATATTTTTTTTCACTGTGTGAGAATAATTATAATAGATTTTTTTTAATTTTCAAGAAAGTATATATTTGTTCAAAGCAACTGCCGTGCTTTTATTATTATTTTCATTTCTATTAGCTATATTATTTAATTTAAAACCAAACATAATAATTTCAAATATACGTAAAATCCGGCAAAACTACTTTAGGTGATATCAAGTATCGATTTAAATATTTGTATATTTAAATACCAAATAATTAATATTCTAAAATGAGGCCAGAAATATTGAATTTATGTTCTACGTGTTAACGACTGAAACAAATTTGTTTATCACGTTTTATTTGTAGGAAATCGACCATAATCTCAAATTAAGAGATTTTAAAAAAGTAGACATCAGTTTCGCGTCAAACTCTGTTCGTATTGTATGAGGGGGAAATTGTTTGAATCCCCTGAGAGTGACACGCTGGATCGGAGTCATCTCTACGGATTCTGTAGCAAATAGTTACATGACTAATAATTTATAACAAACTGTTACTTATAACAGTGATAGCCTAATTGAAACTTGCCCTCTCGATCGGGAAGTCCAACGTTCAAACTCAGGCGCGCACCACTGAATTTTCTAAAACTATGTGCGTATTAGACATTAATTATCACTGCTTTTAGTTAAGTAAAACATCGTGAGGAAACCTACATACCTCTTTAAAAAATAGTTTTCGGAGGTGTGTGAAGTCCGTCAATTCGCAATTGGCCAGTGAAGGGGACTATGGCCTAAAACTCACTCCGAGATAAGACCCGTGCCCAGCAGTGGGAAAATAATGAGTTGACGAGACGAAGACAAGAAGTACCGCGGAAAAGCAACTACTACTATGTTACACTAAGTTGGAATGTCTTGTCATAGTATTCTTACCAAATCCTTCTAACTCGAAAAAAGCAGCGCTTATTATACTATTGTAGCTAGAAATAAGTGTGGCAGTGGCGTATCAGTACTGTCATTTAGACGAGCAGTAAGGTTCTACTTTCATTTACTTTATTTACTCTTCATTACATTTCATTTACTCATTCACATGAGTTGTAGTACATTTCCATTCACTATTCTATGAATACAAATATTGAGGTAACTTGTTTTGCTTATGAGGCCAATATCACGCTCAGCATTTCAACTGCTTTGAGAAAAAAACGTGCAGCACTCGGGGACTGATGCGGCAAAGCTCTTGCATAGCATTTTTTTATCAACTTATGCAATTATAATTATTTATTTAGTTATGCAGTATTTTATCTTTGATATTAGTTCAAATTTTCTTTACTTCGATATTATATATTTTCTCACAAACAGCTACTTAAATATTCATCCGAATTCCGAGCAGCTTATCTCGATCCAAGCGAACTTCGTACTGTCGTACCATTTACGTTAAGCGAACGCTCGGCCGCACTACATAGTAGGCGGAGTGGGGGTGTTAAGTTTTTTCGTTACGGAATGTCTTGAATCGGTCGCCGTGCGCAAAGCCTGCAACAAAAGCTATACAATAGCTTAAAAATATATAGAAACATTACAGTGCATAAAATAAACCCGATACAGAATGAAACTGTTGCGGCGAGCACTAATCTATCGACTGGATCCCGTATCTCCCCTGATTCACTGCGCGAGCCGCCACACGCACAATACTACTGTCATTTGTCACACCGCAGTACTGATACTAGTTCTAGTGATACAATGAATATTTGCTTTCGCATTCGCAAGAATTGTGCGAATAGGTGGTAGAATCAGTGTGGTACACCCGGGGAAGTACCACCGCCACACCTATTTCTATTATACGGCGTACATCCTATAATTTATTGCGTTACATCTGATGTTCTGGTAATAAATATAATAATACATATTATATGTTTGTATATCTGTATTTTCACCCTCTTTATTATTATTATATTATATTCCATTATTATTATACTTCAATGAGTATATTAATAATAATAATGTTCTATTGCCACACGCTCCTTATATATTTTTGGAAGTCAAAAATAACCTTACGGAAACGAATAACTTTCCACAAACGGATTACTAATTATAAAAAAAAAAAAATAAGCATTATGTATTAATCATTATATGTCATTATGAAAGAAACTTTAATGTTTTTATAAGAATAAAGTTCTTTAAACCGATTAAATAAATATGTATGTACAGCATAGTACTGGTATAAAACATGTTCCAGGGTTAAGCGTTTCCAGTAAGCAAACGCAAAGTTAAATCAACAGAGATAGATAGTTCCGTAACAAAAATTAATACTGATTCACGTGTAACTGTTGTAACGGACATTGATGTGACATTGAATCTATTCCGAATCGTGATTCATTGCAACGCGACCGGCGCGCGTGCTATTCCTGTTTGTCGGGTGGAAATATTGAAACCACCAACAACCTTTATTATCGACGGAATGTACATATACTATCATTCGGATAAAGTTTAATATTGATTTTAATGAAAAAATATTTTATGGAATGCAAAGAAATAATCTTTTATAATGGTTAACAATTTCTATTGTTTCAATAATATAAATTTTCAATAATATTTATTTAAAAAATACTACTGTTTAATATTGTTCGAGATATTTTTTCCATTTGTTTTTACGAAATAAGTTTTGAAATTTATTCAATTGCTATTGCTACTTCAGGAATATATTTATTGCAATACATTGTTAATAATGATCTATTTAATTGAATCATAATATTTTGATATGCAATACAAATATCTCAACAATTTATTGAAATATATTGTAAAGTTTAACATACCGAGAAAGAAATATAGAAGTATTTAAAAAAACACTTAACATGCGTGATTTAGTTTTAAGTACATATAAATATATATGTTCGTCTGTAAGGTATATATGATATGGACCTCTGTATTCAATTATACTCATGTATCTTTGTTTATATTGTCTGAAGTAAATGATTAAATAAATAAAAAATAAAATAAAAAATGTGATGACAAAAATAAATATCTTTTCATAATTTTTACTCATACCGATTACTAATCGTTATACTATCGTTCCGTGTAAAGTTGCTTGAAAAATTGGGAAACAAAATGGAAATAATATATAATATCAAGTTAATCATCGAATGTCTTGTATAATATTATAGCTTTAAAGATAACAAGTTTACTAATATTTCTTAATATGACTGATTACGATATTGTCCAACTATCGTCCCGTATAAGCAGTTTGAATAGATGGAAAAGGGAATGGGTGTAATATTTCAGTCTCCGGAAGCGCATCGCATCCCGTAAATAATAACATAATGCAGTCGGGAACACTCGTTTTAAATAATGCACATAGTTTATGTCAAAACTAAGTAGGTAATCTATTTCACATGAAGTTTGTAAGTCGTGAATGTAGATGAAATATAGGATGCCCGTTACTTGAAATAAGACTTATTTTATTTACGAAAAGTAAAGTTTGTTATCGTCGTAATGTGTTTAAAAATTTGTACTCAAATATCATTTAAATTGCTTCTCAAAAGATAAAACTTGATCGCCACATATATTGTTTTGTGTAGTGTCAGTGTTTATTAGTACCACGCTCTCTCTTCCCGGGATGTCGCAAGAGGTAACTCAGGAACAAAATTTGAAAAATGGGCGGCAACGCTTCTATATGTAATATTAACACCTATTATAGTTACCATCGCGCATGCCGGGCGCGGTGGCTATCAGCAAAACCCCCATTATATTGGTTTATTTCCAACAGCGCTTAAAATACATATGTAAAAGGTTTAAAGAATTTTTTAGATACAATATTTTCACTTATACTACTACCAGGTATGAATACAAGAGAGGTTTAGCTAAAAAACTTAACTGATTTATCATTTTTTATTTAAATAAAAAATAAAAAAAAATATTTAAATTTTTTAACCTTTTTATTTAACATTTTTTACTTTGGTGAGTTTATCCTTAAACAACAATCACACTTAAGTGGACTTATCTTCTGGATATTCAAGCAACTGCGACTATGGGCTTTGCACCTTCGATCAGCCAAGCAGTGCCGCTGTCAGCATTTTCAAATATCTCTACAGCGGCCTTACCAACGGAGTCCACTTTCTGCCAAAGTTGCTGCTTTATGAAAGCAGTCAAATCTTTTCCAAATCCTTCATTGTCCCATGTCTTAATGTCTGCTGTCAGTTTTGTCTCAGTGAATCCGGGACATATAGCCACTACTCTCACACCAGATCTTTTATAGTTATACTCATGACCCAATGATTTTGTAAAGCCCATAACAGCGAATTTAGAGGCTTGATAAATTGGTAGAAACTGGTCAACCCTATATCCGTAAATGGAAGCCAAATTTATGATCGTACCTCCATTACCGCCCTTATCTTTCCTCATCCGCTCCCAGTATTTAAACGACCACTCAATAAGAGCTGTGACGTTTATATCGATAGTTTTCTTCAACAGCAAGTCGTTTAGTATTCCAGCGTTATTTACCAGTACATCGACGTACTTGTAAGTATCGTAGATCAATTTCGTTACTCCATCTAAATCCTTAGTGACGTCGCATTTGTAGAAAACGGCTTTATTCGCTCCATATTTCGAATTCAGAGTTTTCGCAGATTCAACTCCTTGTTTTTCGTCAACGTCGAGAAGAATAATGATCTTGGCACCTTTCTGGAGAAACCGATCAGCTGTTTCGAAGCCTAAACCAACGGCTCCACCAGTTATAACCACAACTTTATTCTTCAGATCCCTCGCCATGATATTCTTGTAAGCTACGGAGACGTACTAATTAATTATAAGATCGAGCTACTATATATAAAATCTGAGAATGTTGATTTAACTGCAATCGATAATAAATATTAATGAGTTCGATTTATTTACATAATGTGTATGGTTCACAAGATAATGATTGTTATATTTTGTTTTCATTTGAGAGTGTTTATATTAAATATTGAGAAGTTATAGAAACATTGTAATTTGATGAGGTACCACCGTCACACCTAACGTCACAGTAAGTCAACATCAACCAGTGACTTTTTTATGGTTAATGATGTTTGAATTGTAGTTATAAATTAAATTAAAAGTGAAAAAAATATAGTAGGATAAGACCCATTGGAAAAGGAAGAAGATATGACAAAAATGGAAGGAAAAATAAATTATGGGTGACCTGAGGTCAGAAAGCAGGATGGGGGAGGATTTACGGGTAAAAAATGTTTTATCTCAATTTATAGCTAACCTAGAAGTACTGTGAAAAATGTTTTATTATAAAGTTGTAGGTAATAAAAAAGTCTACAACTTTTGTATTTTCACTTTATTCACATAACCTCAAAATTATTTAGAAAAATTAAAAAAAAAAAGTTTTTAGATTGGATTCTTATCTTTTCCCACCTGGGTACTTTTAGAACTAAGTCGTTTCAAATGATATGTCATATGTTATAATTCGTCAAGCCGTTTGGATTGTAGCGCATGCTAAACAAATTGACATAAACACGCTTTCTACACTCATAGCCCCACAGTAGGATTTTCTCCCGTGTCGTGGGTGCCATGGGCATACACAAGACGAATACACAAGCACCCAGACCCAGAACACGAATCTAAATTCATCATTCAGATAGCTGTATGGCCGGGAATCGAATCCGGGACCCATTGCGCGTCAGACCGGTATGGTAACCGCTTCTCCACGTGGGTCGTCAAACATACAAACATACATAGATACGCTCGAAAAATTTTCTCTCGCTTTGACGCATTAGGGTAGAAAGAGATGGTTAAAGATATCTATTCTGATGTCTCCACTTAAAAAAATATAGCCTGCATGTCAATTCGACAATAAAAGATCAATATATATCGATCTGTATCGACAATTAACAAGAACCTTAAGTATTAATCTGAGATAATATATAAAATAATGTAGCCTGCATGTTCGTTCACTTTGGCAAAAAAAAACAATATACAGACCGACAATGAACAAAAACCTTAAATATGAATCTGAGATAACATATTTTTTAAACAAAAACTAATTGTTTAAAAGTTTTTCTGGAATGAGACAGTTATAATTATCTTTTTCTCGCTTCAGCTGATAACGCTTTCAATTATAAATATATGATTATAATTATCTGGAAATAATATTATCGTGCGTGTTATTGTGCTAAAACGCTTATCTTTATTTTCCGCTAAATAATAAATATAATAGTGAAATGATAAAACGTAATCTTATTAGTATTATATATGTGAAAGTTTGTGAGAATGTTCGCGTGTTTGTTACTCTTCCACGCAAAAAGATCTAGAAAGATTTTGCTTATAATTTATAGCTAGATTAACATATAGGATGCTTACCGTGGTAAATGTGATCGAAGCGGGTAAACCCGTGGAATAAACTAGTATTAGATAATTATGTTTATACTAATTTATCGATGCATTCTATCTGCGCACTGTCACCTTTGACTGGTGCGCGCTTTTATTTATTTGATGATAATTAAATTTTACGTTGATAAGTACAGAGTATATCACAGCATAAGTACTATTACATAAGTACGAATGCCCACCGCCTAATGGTTGAAAATCGGCCTGTTAATTAGGGGAACAAGATTCGAAACCCAGACATGTACCAGAGATATTTTTGGGGTAGCATGCAATCAACTGATAGTAACAGGTCACTGCATCGGGCGGTTTTCTAGAAGCAACTCTTTACAAGATGGTTGTTCTACCTAAAGTTAATTAAATAAATGGGTAACCTAAAATGGTTACATTTAATAATCTATATATAAGACAATTATTCTATTTTATGGAATTTACGACAAATTAAACCATGCGTTGCTCTGTAAAACAAAGTTTTTTTATTTTAGACTTTTACAATGAATTAACCACAAAATAGCATTACTGTAATGTAAGAACTTTACCTGTAAAACAAAGAAACGACATTTAAAGTTATATTGTCGTTCTTATTCCACTAATTAGTTTAAAGAATACGAAAATAACGAAATACTCTTTTACGAAATAAAATTCCTGACGTCTCAACAGTTGGCGCTACCTATCGACGCCACATGACAGTAACACTTGACATTAAAAAGCGCGCTTAAATTCAAATTAATATGAAGGAAATCCTGTATGAGTCCATTATTTCTTTTACATCTCCCCCCCTTAAACTGAAAATTTCGCTGAAAATTTTCACTTTTCCAATATCCCTTTATTTATTCTGGTATGGGGACAGGAGTCAGTTTAGTGATATGAAACAGGTTTGATTCCATCTTCTTATGGCCTGTATTAATCTTGTATATTGATTGCGATACTTTTTCTTCAATTTTAAATGGACCAATCCTTAACTCATCTAATTTTCTTCTATTTAGTTTGTGCCCATTTTCAACATATACCATATCGCCTATTTTGAAATTATATTTTATTCTGTTCTTATTTACTATTGTTTTATTGTACTCCTGTGATTTTATTGATCTCTCTATTGCAGTTTTTCTATCTCTCATCCAGTCACTTGTTTGTTTTTCCAGTTTTAGTTCATTAGGTATTAGTGAGATATCGGTGCCATCCATTAGGTATCTTGGTGCAAAACCTGTTACTGAATGTTCTGTATTGTTATATTTGTCTACACAATTATGAGCGATACTCGTCCATGCTGTAGTATTTGGTTTTTCATTTAGCTTGCACCTTATTTTATTTATTAGCGTTTGGTTAAGCCTTTCGTTGAGTCCATTGGAAAAAGGTGAATTTACTGCAGTGAAAATTAGTGTGATAGATTTTTTTTGTAAAAATGTTTTAAATTCTTCTGAGTTTATCCCAGGGTACTGATCAGTGAGTACCATACCAATTTCATCACAATTTGGTACTTTATTTAAGAGTTTTATGAAGTCTTTAGCACTCTGTGTCTTTGAATTTACTATATAAGCATATCGAGTAAAATGATCGACTAAGAGGTGTAGATATTTCTTAGTTGTTCTAGAACCTCCGAGTCCCCCAATTGTGTCTATTGAGACAATTTCCAATGGTTTTGTGGCAGGTCCTAGGTGCGACATTAAACCATATTTTGTTTGTCCTCTTGTCTTATTCTTTATACATATATCGCATTGTTTACATATTTATGTGATGTTTTTAGTTAAATTCTTTGCTGTGTATAGTTTTCCTATTTTCTTTTGCGTTTGTTTTATGCCTATGTGACACATATTTTCATGAATTAATTTTACAAATTTTTTACTGAATTCTTCTGATAGTACTATTTTTTCTTGTTTCTTTATCTTTTTAAAATATATATTGTCTTTATAGATCAATTTGTTTTTGTATTTTTTTATATCTTCATTATTTTTTTGATCTGTCAATATGTCACTCAATGTTATTAAGTTAATTATCTTTAACTGTTCATGTACCTCTTTATTTGGTTCTATTACCGGGTTTCTGCTTAAACAATCAGCTTCTACGTTATCCTTTCCTGGTGTATATTTTATAATGAAGTCGTATTGCGATAAATAGTAAGACAGTTCTCCTAACTCTTCATCGGTTCTAGATTTAATATTTAAGTTTGCCAAAGGTTTGTGGTCAGAGAATACTGTGAAACGTTTGCCTATCAACCAGTATTGCCAGTATTTTATTGCTTCTTTAATAGCCAAGCATTCCAAGTATATTGCCTTCTTTTTCTTCTGGGCTTCATTCAATTTTTTTGAGAAATATGCCACAGGGTTTTCTTTTCCGTCAGGTCGAATTTGTTTAAGCACAGCTCCAATTCCTGCAATTGATGCATCTGTGTATATATTTATTGGCAGGTCTTGGTCAAAAATTTCTAAGATGGGTTGTGAGCACAACAGCTGTTTTATCTTCTCAAAAGCATTTTGACAGTCATTTGACCAAATAAACCGTTGGTTTTTTCTCAGTAGATTATGTAGTGGCTCTAAAATACTTGAACTGTTAGGTATAAACTCACGGTAGAAGTTGATTTTTCCTAGGAGCTGTCGAATATTTTTCTGATTTCTTGGCGTTGGAAACTCTTTTATTGAAATTAAGTTGTCTCTCAATGGTCTTACGGTGTTATTTTCTATTACATGTCCGAGATATTTTACAGAATTGGTTGCAAATCGACACTTCGTAAACTTTAGTCGGAAACCTTCTTTTTGAATTGCCTCTAAAAGCTGTGATAAATGACTTATGTGATCTGCATATGATTTCGAATATATTAAAATGTCATCTATGAAATTTACAGCGAAGTCTTTTAATTTGTACTTCTTTAGTATGTTGCTTAAAATCCTT
The DNA here is from genome assembly GCA_949699795.1 of Spicauda simplicius. Taxonomy (NCBI): domain Eukaryota; kingdom Metazoa; phylum Arthropoda; class Insecta; order Lepidoptera; family Hesperiidae; genus Spicauda; species Spicauda simplicius. The sequence goes on along the minus strand of OX453061.1, from coordinate 965,419 downwards.
TGGAATATTGCCGGTGAGGTTTTTAAACCGAAAGGCAAGCATGTCCACTGGTAATGGCCTTCCTGGGTGACAAAAGCAGTTTTCTTTCTATCTTCTACTCGCAGTGGAATAGACCAGAACGCAGAGTTAATATCTAATGTAGAAAAGTACTTACAGTTTCTTGTTTTGGTTACTAAGTCCTCAATCAAAGGGAATGGTTGAGCTTGAGGTACCACTATTTTGTTTAAATCCCTGAAATCAACACATAATCTTGTTTTTTTATTGTCTTCTTTTTTGAAAGCCAAGGTTACTGGTGCTGCAAATGGGCTGTAAGATTGTTCTATAAGGTCTCTTTCTAGCAATTTACTCACTTGTTCTTCTATCTCCAGTTTATCTTCTAACGAGCATCTGTAGGGTCTTTTATTACAGTATGTATCCACAAGTAGATCGATGTGTGCTTCGTAGTCTTTTACATGTCCGATGTCATATTTATCTTTTGCAAAGCTTGATTTGTATTTATTTATGAGTTTATTTATATCAGATTTTTGTTCATTATTCAGATGACTCAGATCTATGTTAAATTCTTCATCTTTTACATGTTCGTTAAAATTTACAATATTTAAATCTTCTTTGTTAGTGCTTCTTTTTATATAATTTTCAAAATGTTGTCCTCCTTCTGTTTTCTTTTCTTGAGGCCTCTGTGTTATTTCCAAATTTTCATCTTGTATTAATTTAAACTCTTTTATTATATCAAGTCCAATTAGGAAATCATATTTAAAGTTTTTTCCTTCTACAACGTAAACACCAATTTCCTTCTCTATATTAAAGATCTTGATTTTTATTGTTGTAAATCCTTTTGTATTTTTGACACCATTAATTGTTATTAGGTTTGCATTTTTGTATACATTATGGCCTTGTTTTTTTAATCTTAATAACTTAGAATTGATTAAGGACACGTTGGAACCAGAATCATATATACCTAATATATCTAATTTGTCCTCCAATGTTACTTTTACTTCAATTAATGGTGTGATTACTCGTTTTTTGGCTCATTGTCACTTAATTCCACATCTAGCACCGTATTGTTCACATTACTTCTATAGTTCCCCTTGTAGTTATAATCTTTATATTCATCAGATGGTTTATTGAACCAACATTTTTCTTCTGCGTGAAAACGGTTCCCTTTATTTAATTTTTCGCATATTCTGCAGGGATTTATTTTCTCCTTTTTAAACCTACTATCAAATGGATTTCTTTTAAATTTGCTATTATAATTTTTTCCTGTTTGTTCATGTTTGCCAATTTCCTTAAAAAGATTTGCAGTTGAAGTTATAACTTCCTTATCTATTTTGTACATTATATACTCAGGTAGACCCAGAACGGTGAGGTTAATCAATGTTTGTGTGTCAATTTTGCTATTTATTTCTAATAGTAATCTTTCTTTTTTTGTGGCATATTCAAGTAATGACCCTCCTTGGTATTTATATGTAAAAGCATATTTAATTTGTGACCAACCTTTACTTCCATATGTTTCACAAAAATTTGTTTTCCATAATTCCCATCCTGCATTGATAGTATATTTTATCAACATACTTGTGTACCAATCTAAGCACTGTTTTTCAAGCAAATGCTTTAAAATCTCAATTTTCTCTGCATCTTTTAATATCTCAAAACGGGTACATTCCTTCTCAAATTCATCCATCCATTGATTAACACTTGATGTTTTTCCTGAAAACTTCTCAATTAAGAATCTTTCTGCTATTTTTCCTATCTTTTTATTTTCACCACTCACACTGACATTATTTCCAGGATGCTCCGTTTCAGGTGTACTTTCATCTAGGTATTGATTATCAAATTGTATATTTTCACCTTCATCCAAGTAACATTTTTTTAAGTTTTCGGTTAAGGGGATCCATATTTTCCGTGCTTGATGCCTTTTCTTCAGAGAGTTCTTGATTTTGGTGAAATAATCTGTAGCAGTTATGGCTATGTGTTTACTTACAGGCTTCAAATCATCCGGTATATCAAATAATCGTCCATCTGGAGTTTCGATTGAGGTTATGCAAATTATATTAGTTTTCCCATCAGATCCTCCTAATACTGTGAAGGTGAATCGTAATTTTTCCATTATTCTTCACTAAAAATGTCGTTTTATAAGACAATTATTCTATTTTATGGAATTTACGACAAATTAAACCATGCGTTGCTCTGTAAAACAAAGTTTTTTTATTTTAGACTTTTACAATGAATTAACCACAAAATAGCATTACTGTAATGTAAGAACTTTACCTGTAAAACAAAGAAACGACATTTAAAGTTATATTGTCGTTCTTATTCCACTAATTAGTTTAAAGAATACGAAAATAACGAAATACTCTTTTACGAAATAAAATTCCTGACGTCTCAACAGTTGGCGCTACCTATCGACGCCACATGACAGTAACACTTGACATTAAAAAGCGCGCTTAAATTCAAATTAATATGAAGGAAATCCTGTATGAGTCCATTATTTCTTTTACATATATATTAATACGTGAAGCAAAAACTTAGTATGAAATTACGCATGGTTAAAGTTGATGTAGAGAAGGATTGCGCAATGCGATTTTGTTTCAAAGAATGGATAAAATATACATAACAGCAATGAAAACACATTACACTCACTACCTTCCATTTGACACAAATACATACATAATAAACGAAATAGAACATTCAATGTCTTACTATGAAAACACATAACTTCAAAAATGTCACATGTCTTTGTCAAAATACCTGTTATTGCTTTTAAATGCAGCTTAGTTAATAAATCCCTTTTTACCCTTAACGGCTGCGTTCAAAATAACAAATAAATTATTACATTTATTTAAATTAGAGAAATATTGATGCTACTTTGGACAATATTAAGTATAGTTTTTTAATTTAAATTACCGTCGCAACCCGTCACCCGTCGCAACGATCGAATTTCGACTGTGACTAGTTGTTGATTAAAACGTTTGCACAATGTAAGGTAATACATACACAACTTAAACCCTAACTAATTCTTTTAGAAGTGAAAACGTAACAGATGGACATACAGAGTTACTTTCGCATTTATAATATTAACAGGGATGCTACATCACTGAACTAAAAAAAACTTGCATAACACATTCACTATAAAACCGCTAACTTATTATAACTTGGGCCACCGCCTAATTGCAAGTGTAGGCGGTGAGTTGAATAATACAACGATGTCGCACCGTACACGCGTCTCGACTAATATTATTAATTACTCACATCGGGACACTGTTTGTATTATTTAAAAATATTTTCTCAAATAAGTGATGTAATATGTTTTCTGAGAAATAAAGATCTTTAAAGCAATGAAAAATTTAAAATCAGTATAGCAAGCACTGAAATTTTTAATCATTGAGAAAAGCCATTGCGTTAAAGATTATTACATAGTAGGCCTACATTTATTACTACAAGTACGATCGTTTAACTTCGCGTGTCACCTTGACCCCTCATTGCCCCTCATTACGCTCATTCACGTGATGGCGTCCAGTTGACAATCTAGTGATGTACCATCTCGGGATAAACACTACTCGATGCAACTCGAGTTAACTACACGACAGTAAGAACCACCGTGTCACACCATTTGACGACCTTTTTTTATTGTCATACTGGAATCAGTATATATTTGAGGACCTTTTTTCTCTTTGGTCGTTAAACTTGAATCAGTATAGATTTCACGACCAATTTTTTGGTCCTCAACATTAAGAATATCCAACTCGAGTTACAAGGAATTCAACTCGAGCTAACTCGAGTAAGGCTTAACTCGAGTTGGAAACTCGGGTGGACCATCACCATGACAACCCATTTTCAAGGGACACGCGATTTCACTGTATGCTTAACAGTGAAATCGCGTGTCCAAAATGAAAATTGAATTAAGCGCTTTTAAACGGCGTTTACTTTATACTTTGGAACTTCTTAATGAGAAGGAAAACTTTGGCGCAGGGAAATTTTACCCAACTTTCCCCTTTGGTCTAAAAAAAACACTATTCGGTAAAGTACAAAAATAATACGTCCATTTTGTCTTTATAACTCTTAAAGCACATTTTGTGCTCTGGACTAGCATAAAACGACAGAGCAATAAGTTATTAGAATTTATTTTACCCAACTTTCCCCTTTTTATCATTAAAATCTCTAGCTGCTTAAGGATAAGAATAATGCTTTCATTTTGAAATACCATTTTATAGGACGCTGTTATTTAGAAGATTTCTACGTTAGCTCTTCCAAACATGACAGTTCCGTAAGTTCTCCGGAGTTCAAACCAACTTTCCCCTTCTCCGCAAGAAAACCTTATTAGCTGAATATAAATAGTACGTTCACTTTAAAGTAATATTTCTCCTGGTTTGTTTGGGTCTCTGCGATGTTATCGTTTGTAACCGACTTCCCAAAGATTCATCTAAGACACATGTAGTTCCGTCATGATCCAGCGACATATGGCAGACTTCGGGACTACGTACTAAATACTGTGTTAGCTCCAAACCAACATGTATTTAAATTATTTTTTACTTTTTTGTGGCATGGACGTCGGTTGTATTTTTTGTTTATTTTTTTTTATATTTTGTTGATAAAACGAGCGTGCAGTCCACCCGATGGCAATTCGTCGCCGCTGTTTATGTCACCTGTAATTAACCCCAAATTCAATCAAAGGCCTACTTGGAGGTTAAGTTCAAATGCCTCGTAAAATTGGTTAAATTAAATTAAATATTTGTTACAGATAATAGGTTACAATAATTATCGTCTACAAAACAAAACCTCTATATTCTCACCACACGTCCTTACAAACCAAATCTAGCAATTCGCACTTGGCCAGCGCAGTAAGCTATGTACTAAAACCAGCAGTGGAAGAACAAAGGGTTAACGACGATTCCAAGAAACACTTAAAATTAAAATATGGCGTTTAACTTTCTTTTAATAAGATTAAAGTAGCAAATGCGTACAGTCCACCTGATGGTACGTGGCTATTGCCGCCTATGGACAACTGTAAACATACAGAACTTACTACATATAGAACAGGGGTTCTGTCGTAAGGCAATCGCAGATGCGTTGCTATTTTTAAGGGCTAAGATTGCAACTATAACAACCTGAGAAGCACAGAAACCGCTTCACGCTTAAAACAAGTGTAGCTGTGATACCTTCCCGGTTGAACTACACTCATTCTGGGATGGTACCCGGAATGTTATGTCAAGGGGCTCTTCAAAAAAGGTGCAAAAAGAGCTCTCCTTCAAAGCCAGCGATGCTTTGGCAATTCCTCTGGTGATGCAAATGTCCATAGGTGACGATGACTTCTTTCCATCAGGTAGCCCGTCTGCCGTATCGCCAGGTTCAATTATAAAATAAATAATAGTTAAAAAAAAACTAAAAAAACACGTTTTTTATAGAAAACTGAACTAAAAAATAGAAAATAAATTTAAATGAATTTAAATTAAGAAAATAGTGTTAAAATTTGAATGAAAATAAATTAATAATAGTGTGAATAAAAAAAAAATTGTTTTAAAAAAAGCGTGGGGTGCTTTTTAAGATATTATCGAAATGATAATCACTCTACTCATATCTGTCAATAAAATATCTCTATAACCATTGACATCATGCACCCCGCGCTTTTATTACCCCACGTATTAAAATATTAATATTGTACGTATTTACAGAGTATTTACATTATCTTAACGATTTACTATTTTAAATACGATTGAGGTTTCGGTAAAACATAATCACGAAACCTATGCATACCATCCACGCGTACTGATAAAATAGTTCTAGAGTTTTAACTAGATGGCGTTATAGTCAATAAAAAAACGTAACGAGGTCATTCATGTGTTTTTCTCATATCGGGCCTTTAGGAGTAAACTCCAAAAATCTTACAAAAATCTCATATAGTTAAAACAAAAAATTGTCCGAAGATACTGCTTTTTTTCCACCACCACTTATTTCTACCACCTAGCTACCATAGAGCATAGAATTGACTTAGTTCCATAAATGTGTTGGCTCACACAAATACTCGAAGTTAACAGAAAACTAGTACCAATTATTCTCACACATTAAGTTTCCACTAAGCAAACGTTCCGATCGCTGAATAAAAGCTCATGAAGGATTAATACTCCGATAATACCTACTAGCCCACTACGTGCTTTCTTTGCTTATCCGTAGATTAAATACGTTTTTATCAGTAAAATGATGGGTTTATTGAATCACTTTAAATGGTGAAATATTTTTTAAAATTAATTTTAATGTGACTCGTATTTAAATTGGATCTCTTACTTTTCATGTGTAATTAAAATTATATGATGCGTTATTAAGCTTTATCAGGCGACAATACTTCGTCCCTGTAGTTTCGGGATCAGAATAGGGCTACGGCATCCCCTGCCTGTCGTAAGAGGCGACTAAAAGGGGCTTCCGGGGTTGCAGGCGGCTAGAGTGGGAGCTCGAACCGTCCGGTCAGGCGATCCCGGGAAGGACGGCGGTATATGTGGTCGCATACCGTCGTAAAGACTAGACGGAGTGGTGGGCCCAGCCGCCCATCTGAGAGGAGCCCGATGGGGTAACGTGCTCAGAGGATTCCGGTTGCGGTCGGACCGAGTTCCCGGAGTCCTCTTTGTAGCGCTGAGGACGGCTACCGGGGGGGTTTTAGTGCGGTAAAAATCCCACATAACCCTGCGTCGCTCCCACGGCATTGGGTACCTTTTGAAGGTTTCTCCCTCGAAAACAAAAAAAAAAGGCAACAATACTTGAGTTTTTTTTTTTTCTAGCTGACCCGACGAACTTCATTCCGCCTAAAATTCAAAGATCTATAAAATTATCAGTGTTCCTCAACTATATTATGCATGTCGGCGCGACACCGCGTATTTCTGAAAAACACGTCGCCGAAAATAATTATTTTAGTTAGTTTAAAGATCGAAAATTGTTTGTTTATTAAATTCGCATTATTTAATGATTTTTAGAATTGTAATTTAGTTTACCCTCCATACATTTGTTATTGTCACTTCACCAAACATTGTTATAAAAAGGCGAGCGAACGCCGGTAAAAAAAGATTCTTGTTTAACCGTCGAAGAGGAGGTCCGATCTCCTCAATAGTGAATAAATCTCAAAAGTTTACTCCTGTGTTTTACTTGAAATCTTCAAGAATGGACAGTAATGAAGACCTCGACCATCCTATCACATCTCACTTCGTTCCTGGCCTTCCTGACGTCACATACCCACTTCGTTATGCATGTAATATACAAAAAACCTTCCTCTTAAATCACTTTATCTATTAAAAAACTGCATTAAAATCCGTAGCGTAGTTTTAAAGATCTAAGCGTACATAGGGACAGACAGCGCGAAGAGACGTTGTTTTATACTATGCGGTGATTAAACGTAAGAAAACTAGGTATGTACTTAATTATTTCTTTTTAGTTTATGTATGACTTTTTTTGAACAGTTGATTAATTATACCGTGTTCTAAATTAACGTGGAGAAACACCATTATATCAGTCTTCTATATCGCTGTTATGCTGTAAGATTCAATGAATATTTCGGTGAACAAATTAATGAATTAATAAATGGTTGAGTTATTGATTGGAGGTAATTGAATGACCGTATATATAAAAATTAACACATCACTTAAAAATAAATAGTACTCGTATTACTAAGTCTAAGAATTTTATCCTGTGTACTAAGTCTAAGAATTTTCTCTTGTGTCGTGGGTACCATGGACATACACAAGATGAATACACAAACATCCAGACCCAGAACAGGAATCGAAACTCATCATTCAGATACCTGTCTGGCCGGAAATCGAACCCGGGACCCATTGCGCGTCAGCCTGGTATGGTAACCGCTGCGCCACGCGGGTCGTCATAAAACGACCATACGCATGACGATTATACGCATAATAAAATATTAACTACAGCAGGAGGTACATCGAAGTTGGTCACATTTGGGACTCCCGCACTACCAGTGTTAACGTACTAAGGGTACAACGTTATCATGACGTTATATTGACATTTATTTGTACCCATAACATTTATTTTTCCATCTCAAATTCCTATTTATTTCTTCGCGACGTCATACTACGAAGTAAAATAAACTAAATTACATCGCATTGGCTCGTGTTCCCGCTTCCTCGCTGTTAGAAGCAACACCTGGGAAATGTACTGGAACGTTTCCTACCTTTTAGCTTTATTAGATTCCTGGAAAGGAAAAAAGTTCAATGGAAGATTGGCTTTCATATTTTTAAAGAAAAAAGAGATCAGGTCAGCTTGTTTATACTTAGTTTTATTTTGCTATTATATCTACTATTATTTATATTAAAATATAGTCGTAATAAAATATTTAAATTATAACGCTCTATTTGTTAATTTTAATTACGTGCAATTGAAAGTACTTTTTAATCAGAACGGGTTGATTTTCAATACGATGGAATTGATTTAAATGAGAATTTTACAACGGGATTTAGACGATAAGTCAGACAGACTCGCGTTCACTAATGACTCGAATAAACTTTATACAAGCAATAAGATTGAAGTAGCATTTGGTCTACCTGGTGGTAATCGGTCATTGCTAATCATGAACTGTGATCAAATTCATACAGCCAAGGGTTTTACCCGAAGTCTATTACAGGTGCATTTCTGCTACTGTTAACTGGGATGGTCGCCTTATACGAAAGTGAACCGTCAACCACGCCCTTCCCCCGAAACGCAAAAACTGTTATACACTAAAAATTGGCGTGTGTGGCCTTTTTTTGTTCTCGAGAAGAGTTCCCTTTCAAAAGGTACCCTATGCCGTGGGAGCCACTTAGGGTTATGTGGGATGTTTATCGCACTAAAACTCCCTCGGTGGCCGTCCTCGGCGTTACAAAGAGGACTCCGGGATCTCCAAAGGAACGCAACCGGAATCACCTGAGCGCGTTGCCCCATCGGGCGCCTACCACATGGGCGGCTGGGCCCACCGCTCCGTCTTGTCTTTACAACGGTATGCGCCACACATACCACCGTCCTTCCCGGGATAAAAATAATATTAATAGAGCCTCTATTACCTTAAATTAACCTACCTTATAGCACACTGTTCCTCGTGAATGAAGCCATATGAAAAGAAAATTTTATATATCTCGGTAAGGTGAGTATCTCTTTACAAAGTAACACACAGCAAGTACAGGGGAATGCTCTCACAGACTAATGCTTATGTCGTGTTGGTACTCACGCTTTGGGCATCTGTATGAATTAGAACTCAGAAGTACCAAACTAAGTCTTTTGACGGACTCAATGCACTCAACTAAGATTTTAATGAAGTTGGGAAAATATGAGTTGCCAAGTGGTTTAGCAGAAAAATTGAAATTTTGTGAATTGAAAGTGGTTGTCAGCATACTTTTATATTTAACGACTATTTTAGTCCTTGGGAGTACCAACGCGTCTGTGATTTTTTTATCTGTCTGAAGTAGCATACGAGCATGCAGTCTACCTGATGGTATTTGGTCACTGCCACCCATGGACATCTGTAATCAATTACATACAGAACATGGGTTCCATCTGAAGTCAATCACAGATGCATTGCTACTCCTGAGGACTATGATGGTCGCTTCATGTGAAAGTGTGCCGGCAACCATATCCTTCTATCGAAACGCAAGAAATGCTTCACGCTAAAAATAGGTGTGGCGGTGGTACTTTCCCGGTCGAACTACACTGGTTCTACCACCTTGAAAAATGTGCGTGAAGCGATTCTTGCGTTTCAGAGGGAAAAAAATGGTTGTCAGCATGCTTTTATATGGAACGACTATTTTAGTCCTCTAGTGTATCTGTGATTGATTTCAGATAGAACTAGTGAAATTGCTCCACGGACTGCGTTTACCACTTAACATTAGATGGACTGCAAGATCTTTTGCTACCTCAATCTTTAAGACGATACCCTTTTTTTTGTCTCGAGAGGGAAACCTTCAGGGAAGGGTACCCGACGCCGTAGGAGCGACGCAGGGTTATGTGGGATTTTGACCGCACTAAAAACACCCGGTGGCCGTCCTCGGAGTCCGGAGTCGTCTGAGCGCGTTGCCCCATCGGGCTCCTCACAGTTGAGCGGCTGAGCGCACCGGGCCGTCTGATCTTTACGATAGTATGCGACCACATATACCGCCGTTCTTCTCGGGGTCGCCTGACCGAACGGTTCGAGCTCCCACTCTAGCCGCTCGGAACCCCGGAAGCCCCTTTTAGTCGCCTCTTATGACCGGCAGGAGATACGGTAGCCCTATTCTACGTCCCTGTAGTTCCGAGATCAGAATAGGGCTACGGCAAAAAAAAAGCCCTATTCTAATTACGGAACTACAAGGACGTCAAGAAGATACCTACCTTTCATATTTATATTACAGGCACGAATACATAAATAATGTACATGTCGAAGAACAGGATATTTTGTTTATTAGTTCCTCCACGTGCCGTGTTTCAGCCTTTGATATAGGTATGGGGCCCACGTACGAAGAAGTTGTAGTAAAAATGTTTATATTGTGTTTTTGTTGTGAGAAAGATGCGCGTGATGGTTAGTAAATATCTTTGTACGTTCAAATGGAGAGATTTTTATGTAACATCTAACAAATAGTACTTATTGTCGAGAAGGAGACAATAAGGTATAATTGTCAAGGTATGCCAAGGTAAAATCGTACGAATTTACCAGGGTAAGGATAATTTAAATCGAAGGGAAGTTCGATTTAAAAAATATTTATGTCTCGTCCAAAGATGATGAGTTCCACTCATCGTACATGCTCTCAGGTGTTGTAGAATCAATTTAATTAGTAGAAAACTTTAAATTAAATTGAATGGCATGTCGTATTCGGAAGCCTAAGAATATGACTTCGTAAGACTGAGATTATTGTTCTTCTCAAGGACCATTACATCAGTTTCACATAAGAAGCGCACAAACTTACAAATGTAGAAATACTAATATATTGTGTAGCACTTTGCTCTCATTTGCTCAATAAAGAACGCAGTAAGCAGAGTTTTTTAAAATTTTATTTTTGCGGTAATCGCATTAAAAATGTGTTCACATGTGTAGTAGCAGAAAAAAATATTTTCTCATTGGCATTGATCGTAACTTATTAATGAGAAGATTATTATTAACTTAAATACAGTAAAGTGTATTGATAAAATAAAATTCCGCAAAAATATATTCCATTATATTAAACCAATTCCACGAGATGAAATAAAAATTTGAAAAAAAAAATGCCTTCATAGTACATGCCTTTGTAGTTGGAGCTTAAAATGCAGTATTTACAACATGATAGTTCATATTGCAAATACTGCATTCTTCATCACGATGGCAGTTTTATATTAACTTAGTAACAAATAAATAAAAGAAATAAAACAGAATATGAAAGTTCAAACGTAACTTCATAGCTCCAAAGTAATTAATGCGAACAAAGTTACTCCACATTATCTCCCGGGTCGCATAAACTCCATTTAGGGCAGCGCACACGTCACAACTTATTTAGTTTTTACTTGAGCCGTCATTACGCTAAAAGCTATGCGGTGTCTGGCTTATATACAGCCTTAATGCCTGCTTAACTAAGCTACAGTTGAAGTTTTGTTATGTTAATAAACAAGCTTTACAGTGAGTGTTCCGAGGAAGTTTTTGACCTGGTGCCTTCGTCAGCTTTTCTTCATCGGATCACTCGCCGAAGGATGAAGTTTCATCCACACCAAATCGTGGCCACGTTTTTGCCACGGACGTGCAAGTTGTGGAATGAGCTTCCCCCTGAGGTATTCCCGGAGCGCTATGACATGGGGTTCTTCAAGAAAGGTGCGCAAAGAGCTCTCCTTCAAAGCCAGCGATGCATTGGCGACTCCTCTGGTGTTTCAAATGTCCATAGGCGACGGTGACTACTTTCCGTCAGGTAGCCTGTCTGCCTTATCTTTAGGTTAAAGTATAAGAAAAAAAAACCAGTCGCTATACTTATTTCTTCCTGTATTAGGAAAAATACATTTCGATTTTGGTGAAAAATCGAGAAACAGAAAGTTTAGTAGTTTAGCAGTTCTCTGCGACATATGTTGAGTGTGCCCATTTCCAGCTGTCTCTGTACTATTATGTATAACTTTGGTGGTAATTTTAGCTATAAAATCTAATAACAACAATGTATAAAAACTTTTTAACAAAAAATATCTACCGACTTCCATGTCACAAAAAAGTAAAAAATAATTTAAATATATTTTGGTCTAGAACATACTCAGTACTTAGTACATAGTCCTGAAGTCGGTGCTCGACATATTTCGCTGGACGACGGTAACTACGTCCTATATGAGCACCGACTTCAGAACTATGTACTAAGTACTGAGTATGTTCTAGACCAAAATATATTTAAATTATTTTTTACTTTTTTGTGACATGGAAGTCGGTAGATATTTTTTGTTAAAAAGTTTTTATTTTACACTTTTTAGTGACTATATTTTTATGTTTGTATTTAAATAAAGCCTCTAAGTTTGCTTTGTGCATCTACATATTCACAAAAATTAAACATAAAACACTTTTACAATTCATACAAACAGGGCGCCCCCTCTGGAAGTACCCCTCCATCATCAGGGTTGAGGAGTTGAAGGTCAAATTTTTCATCTTATATTGTTGCTTAGTAATCTTATAACATATACGTTAGTACCAGGTGGATAACTTCTATGGCTCAGGCTTGCAGTACCCTGCATCATCAGGGTTTAGGAGTTGAAGGTCAAAATTTTAATTTTGTGTCTCTGTTTGGTATTATTTTTACATACCCGTAAGCACCAAATTGCCAACTACTATGGTTTAGAATTGAAGTACCCCTTCATCATCAGGGTCGAGGAGTTGAAGGTCAAAATTTTAATTTTGTGCCTCTGCTTAGTATTATTTTTACATAACCGTAAGCACCAAATTGCCAACTCCTATGGTTTAGGATTGAAGTACCCCTTCATCATCAGGGTTGAGGAGTTGAAGGTCAAATTTTTGATTTTATATTTTTGCTTAGTATTTTCTTTACATAACCGTAAGCACCAAATTGCCAACTTCTATGGTTTAGGATTGAAGTACCCCTCCATCATCAGGGTTGAGGAGTTGAAGGTCAAATTTTTCATCTTATGTTTTTGCTCAGTAATCTTATAACATATACGTAAGCACCAAATGGCTTATTCCTATGGTTTTGGCTTTAAGTACCCCTGCATCATCAGGGTTGAGGAGTTGAAGGTCAAATTTTTGTCCCATGAATTTGCTTAACAATTTCATTATATATTCGCAAACATCAAACGACCAACTTTTATAGTTCAGGCTAGCAGTACCCCTGCATCATCAGGATTGAAGAGTTGAAGGTCAAATTTTTCATAGTAAATACCTACATAGTAATTTTATTCTATACTAGCTGTACCCGCGGCTTCGCCCGCGTAAAACTGACTGTATCGCAAAGTTTTTCCCGCACTAATGTCGACCCCGTTGAAATTATATGATAAAAGGTAGTCTATAATTATGTTATTCCACAACCTTTTCTATAGTGCAAGTCCTATCCAAATGAGTTTAGCCGCTCAGGCGATTACCCGGACATACAAAGAGTGAAGAAACGAATTTAAAGTATGTATCATAATTGAAGGATCATAAATTGTTATGTAAAAATATTTTAAAAATTAGACAAATTAGAATTCGAATTTTAAAATTAGACGATTGTAAACCGCCTTTCTTTGAATTAATTAACAATCTTAGTGGTCACACAATACCAAGAAGCACCTTGTAAACCAAATCCTCCTCCACATTTAAACCAAAACGCATCGATTACAAAGATTGATTTTAACTTTTCCGCAGTATGTTTAAAAGTTCTCAGGGTGATGCTGCAGGGTGAAGTGCAATGTTTGTACTGGTCTAGTACAAAAAGACGCTACTCTTACAAACTCATTTATCATTCGTGTCCTACTCAACACTGGACACTATGAAGTGATAAGATTATTCTAATAATGCACACGAATCGGCGGCCGGCATGTATTAATGCGCGAGCGGGACGGTTACCTACCCCTGCCGAGAGACACATCGCGATCTTTATTATAAAAGTATTTATTTGATGCATATAGTGTAAAAGCTAACGAATTCATTTATTTATATAAGGATTAATACCGAACAGAAGAAAACATACTCGAAATAAACGTAATATTTTTAGTTGAAATATGGAACATAAAAAAAAACTTGTTACTTAAACATATGATATATTATCGTGAATTGATTTTATATTTAAGGTTGCAATCCCGTGTTTCGTAGCCCTTGACGGAATTATTAGTATTCAACATCAACATTTAATTTATCGACAGACTTCGTAGTTGCTTTGTGAATAACGCCACTTATCGCATTCAATGTAATTCAACATAGTAGTGGATAGATGGCGCAAGTATACCTATTATATAACTCATCGGTAATTCCTCGTAATTTTATATTGTGGGTAAATTAAATCAAATTTATATCATTAATTGTTATCGATTTATAGGTATGTATTATTTCTTAATGAACTAAGGATCAGGATGACATCAGGGCAAAATGGCTAATATGGCGATAGTTGGAATTTGGAATTAAACAAAAGTCGCGATATACCGAGTTTTACAGATATACCTATGTATGTTGTCGACTCAAAATCAATATTTTACAATGTTTTATTATTGAGTTAAGTTTTCAATCAAGTCTATCTTGCCCCTTGACGGAATTTTATTATCGTACCCTTTGAAAGAAATTATATAATTTGATATCTCTAATAACTTTAAACGTATTTATTTGATGCATACAGTGTAAATTTGGTCTTTATTAAAATTACGAAGCTAACGAATGCATTTATTTACATAAGGATTAATACTGACAACAGACTCGAAAATAACGTACCTATTATTTTTAGTTAAAATATGGAACAAAAAAATAATTATTGTGAGTTAACCTTAAGAGATATAGATATGCTATCGTGGATTTATTTTATATTTAAGTTTGCAAACCAGTGTTTCGTAGCCCTTGGCGGAATTATTAGTAATTCAACATCAACTTTTAATTTACCGATATTACTTCGATTACTTCGAAGTTGTATTGTAGATAACGCCATCTATCAAATGTTCATTCAACGTAATTCAACAGAACAGTGATAGATAGCGCAAGTATACCTAATATTTAACTCATCGGGAATTCCTCGTAATTATAATCGTATCTTTCGCATTATAAATACATTTTCATATTATAAACCCATATTATGGGTAAATTAAATCAAATTTATGTCACATCTATTTGAATGATAATTAATTGTTACCAATTTATATGTATTATTTTTGAACGAACTCACGATGACGTCCAGGCGAAATGGCCAATATGGCGATTGTCATTTGCATTGGAATTTAACAAAATTCGCGACATACCGAGTTTTACGGATATATGTTGTCGACTCAAAATCAATATTTTTTAATAATAATAATAATAATAATAATAATAATTCTTTATTTGCTAAAATAAGGTGCTTTACATAGGTAGTTAGTCTTAGAAAATTACAATGTCCTCTTATTTTGCCTTTTAGGCGTGCAAATGTATAATTGATTCTAAATTGTCAACATCATTTTTGCTTTATTGATTGTCATAATGATAAATAATGCAAAATAATTATTATAATTTATACAGTTATGTCATTCCCATTTTATTTCATAAGATCATTAATACATTTAATAATATCATACCACAATAAATAATAAAATACTCACGAATTGTCAAAAAAGTCATTCAGACTGTAAAAATTATTTTGAAGAAGCCATTCGTTTAAACGTCTTTTGAAAATAGGGTAAGGAAGTTCTTTTAAATAGTCCGGCAATTTATTAAAAACTTCAATAACAGAATAATATGCATTCCTTTTTAACCTTTGCAATCGGCACCTAGGTAAGTATAATTTATGACTATTTAAATTACGGCGGAATCTTTGACATTTAAAATTTGTGGCCAAAGGAAAATGTTGTGGGTGCTCTTTTACAAAAGTACATGCAGCTTTAATATACATACTGGGCAGTGTTAGTACTTTGAGCTGTTTAAATAATGGCCGACAAGTATCCAGCGGTCCTACGCCACATACAGCTCTTATCGCTTTCTTTTGTATTTTGAAAGCTTTGATCGCCTCGACAGAATTACCCCACAATAGAAGACCATAAGATAAAACTGATGAAACATAGCCATAGTAGGCACAGAGAGCTGCTTTATGTGACACTGTTAAACTTAAGCGTCTGATGGCATATATGAATTTTGCAAGTTTGTCACATAATGATTTAATATGATCTTTCCAGTTTAAATTCATGTCAATAACAAATCCTAAATATTTCATGTTTGAGACTATTTCTATTTTTTGCTGATTTAGTATTATATTTAAAGGAGTTCTTATCGGCCCCCCTGAACTAAACTGAATGATTTTCGTTTTGGTAATATTTATTTGTAAATTATTTCTTTCCAACCATGCCAAAACATCAATCAGGGTTTTATGTAATTCTTCCTCTAGTATTTGAGAGTTATCACTCTTAACTATTATTGTAATATCGTCAGCGTAAAGTATCGATTTGTAATTAGTTACATTTGGCAAATCATTTATATATAGTAAGAATAAAAATGGCCCTAATATGCTTCCCTGAGGTACACCGACTTTGTTGTATTTTTCTATTGATTTATATGTCATTTTTCGATCATTTGTGATCATTTGTGATTAATGTTTTATTATTCACATAAGTTTTTAATCAAATCTATCATACCCCTTGACGGAATTATTATTACACCTCTTTGTCAAAAGCCAATATGGAGATTCTCATTTGCATTGGAATTTAATAAAATTCACAACATACCGAGTTTTACGGATATATGTTGTCGACTCAAAATCAATATTTTTTAATGTTTTATTATTCACATACGTTTTTAATCAAATCTATGATACCCCTTGACGGAATTATTAGTACACTTCTTTGTCATAAACGAACTACCATACAAACATTTATGCTCGATTTTAACATTTTCAACCCATTTTTTGAAATAAAAAGTAGCCTATAATGGATCCCAAGGTCACCACTATCTGTGTACACAATTTCATAAAAATCGGTTCAGTAGTTTTGGCGTGAAAGAGTAACAGACAGACAGACAGACAGAGTTACTTTCGCATTTATAATATTAGTAGGGATTTTACTCAATTGGACTTCTCCAGCTAAGGTTCGGCCGACTATCACTAATTTTATTATTTTGCTCCAAAAAGTTGAAGATCCTATGATTAGAACCTTATCAAACTCTTATCAGACTACCCCTGGAGTACATCCTTTCTAATAAAAAAAGAATCATCAAAATCGGTTGGCGGGATATTGAGTTATTCATACATTTATCGCGTATATTGAAAATGCAAATTTAAGACTTATGCGTTTTTCTTATGGATGCCCTAGTCAAAAAAATACTAAAAAAAAATGGGACCCTATGACACGCACTACCTTTCAAATAAAAAAAAAATCATCTAAATCGGTTCACCCAGTCCGGAGAAATGAGGTAACAAATATAAAAAAAAAAAAAAAAAAAAAATACAGACGAATTGATAACCTCCTCCTTTTTGGAAGTCGGTTAAAAATGAAATTCATTATTGTTATTTATACTCCATATTTATAATGTATCCTTTTTATCTTAATATATTTTTTATTCTCCTAGTTTGTTAGTTATTTTAATAGCATGTAGTACTGTTAATAGTTGTAATAAACTTTTCTTTCTTTCTTTCTAAGTATTATTGGTTAATGGGTCCATAGGTTTTAAGGTGTTACATTTCTTGAGATAAAAAATCTAACAATACGTCTTAATTATAAAATCCATTAAACTGCAGTCGGTTTAGAAATAAATATTCATGATATGAAATATGCGCATGCATTATTGTATTAGAAACACGCATGCACCAGCATGGAGTCCAACTAATGTATGTTACATTAGGTGGACTCCATGCTGGTGCATGCGTGTTTCTAACTTCAACCTTATATGAAAGGGATTTCAACTATTTCTTCAGGAGTAATTAAGCATATGTGGTTGACTTCATCTAACGTCGTCAACCCATTATTGTCCCACTGCTGGGCACGGGTCTTCTCTCAGAATGAGAAAGTTTTAGGCCATAGTCCACCGCGCTGGCCAAGTGCGAATTGGTGGACGACTTCATTGTCTTCATGTAACGCACCCATAAAATTAAGTGTTGATTCTATTGTTTATAAACTGCAGACACTACTTGTCAATCAGAAGACTGTACAATTGTTTTCTAGTACAATTTAAGCTACAGATAATGATACTTGTCATCTAAATCTACAATTGCTACACAGTATAATTAATTCAGCTGTCCAATAACCACAGTGTAATGACATCAGCTTAATTATACTGCACAAGTGTTATCCAATAAGTAGCTTATTGGTACTGAAATGGACAAAATGAATGATACTTGAATATTGAACGATTGAAATTACGATTAATGAATATTCATAAGTGATTGACCGCTCGCTTGCGGTATACGCTATGATTTCTGTTTTAGTTCAATAAAATTTTACTGAAAATTTAAAATTAGCAGATAGGTATACTTACCGTATCACATCACATAGTGTAAAACCTACAAGGTGGACCGATGACCTGAAGAAGACAGCGGGAAACCGTTGGAATCAGAGGGCACAGGACCGGTTGGAGTGGCGCAATTTAGGGGAGGTCTATATCCAGCAGTGGACATCAAAGGGCTGATGAGTATAAAACAAAGTCGCTTCCCGCTGTCTGTATGTATGCTTAGATCTTTAAAACTGCGCTACGGATTTTAATGCAGTCTTTTTTAAAGAGTGGGTGAAAAGGAAGGAGTTTATTTATAGGTATAACATGCATAATATGGTGGAAGAACATTGATAATTTTAGATTTTTGACTTTAGGCAAAACTAAGTTCGCCAGGTCCGCTAGTTTTTCATAAAATATAAAATTAATAAAGGTAAAGCAAGTATTCTATCTAATACGAGTAGTAGGTGGTACTACCACCCATATAATCTGCAACGAAGCTTCTACGTAGTATATTACTCAAATTATTAAGAATTATAACTTTTGAGTTTTATTTAATTGTGTGAACACTATATCCTATCCTACTAATATTATAAATGCGAAAGTTTGTGAGGATGTATGTGTATTTGTTATTCTTTCACGCAAAAACTACTCAACGGATTAGGTTGAAACTTTACAGTAGTATAGGTTATACATCAGAATAACACATGGGCTATAATTTGTAATGATTTTTTTTATAAGGTTGTAATATAACGAGAAATATCAGGTTAGTCGGAAAAAAAGTTGTGCTCTGAGAGCTATCTTCGCGTACGCTGCCTAAACCGTTGGAGATATCCAAATATATTGTATGGTGGGATTGTTTGGCTCACATAGATCTAAATAAAAGTCCGCGACAGCATATATCTATATTTTATGTATAACCCACAATAACTCTTTTTATGCTTTGAAAATTTTAAAAATTTCAAGTTGATGTTTCCATGGGTTTTATACAAACTAAATATTAATCCTTATCAAAATAAATGATTTCAAAAAATCAAGCATCTATTAAAGATCGAATCTGCCTTTTACACCATGTAAATTGGATAAGTAGTTTAGAAGATATTACGAGTATAACATATTGCGTCAATTGATTGACCGGCAGTACGCGCCGTGCGCCGCCGCCGTATACAACGAAGTTGTATGATATTAATATTTGAATGGTTATAAAACACGGAGCAAAATGTGAAAGGTCAATGACGTCTCTGTAGTTCCAGGAATAAGGAATCCCCTGTCTGTGGTAAGAGGCAAATAAAAAGGAGCTTTCGGGGTTGCGGGCGGCTAGACGGAGAGCTCCAAACACCCAGTCAGCAACTTCGGGAAAGATGTCAGCATGTGTGGTCGCATGATATCGTGAGAGCCAGGATGGACGGAGCTTGAACCGTCCAGCCAGGCGATCCCGGGAAGGACGGTGGCATACGTGTGGTCGCATATCGTGGTAAAGACCAGATGGAGCGGTGGGCCCAGCCGCTCACTTGGGAGGAGCCTGATGGGGCAATGCACTCAGAGGACTCCAGTTGCGTCCCTTTGAAGATCCCGGAGTCCTGGTGCTATAAGAATCCCAGAAAACCCTGCGTCGCTCCCACGGCGTACCTTTTGAAGGTTTCTCCCTCGACAAAAAAGAAAAAAAGTCAATGAGAATGAAACAGCGGAAAGGTTAAATATGTTATTCAATCGTCATCGACCTTTTAATGTAACACAACTCGACACATATGTCAGATTAGCAGTAGTTTAGGTCGTAGTTGACCACGCTAGCTAACTGCGCGTTGGTAACCGTCACGCGTTTTGAGACCCTTTTTTAAAACTTTTAATTTCAGAGTAAGCATTAATATCTGTTGCCAACAAAACTAATTCAAATTAATATACGTGCCTGTGATTTGAAATTTGAACACACTGATTTAGGCGATTAACACACGTCACCGCGCACCGCCGCGAATAGCGGTGCCCCGCGCGGTAAGGCGGTTTACGTACCTGTACGCGCGGATGGACCGCTCATCAAAATAAACTTTTCGACATCGAAATGCATTTTTGCTTCAACGATGATCCGCGCGGTTAGGCGCCAGCCCGTGTGTGAGGCGCACTGTAGTTCGCGCGGAGACAAGGTGGTGATGAGAACACCACTGGACCGCGCGGCCAGTCGGTGTACGTTTGTGAGGCATCAACGGATTTATTAGACCCCAATACAACATGAGATCCGCTTCACCGCCTACCGTGGCATTGAGCGGTACCGTATGTTAATCGCCTTAGGAAGTAGGGCAAGGGTGCAATCTGAAGTAGATCTGTGATCTACTTCAGATTGCACCCTCACGATATTGCACGATCATCATAGTCCTCGGGAGTAGCAACGCATCTGTGCGTTGCTACTCCCGAGGACTATGATGATCGTCTCATATAAAAGTGAGCCGGCAGTCACACCCTTCAAATGAAACACAAGAACTGCTTCACGGTAGAAATAGGTGCGGCGGTGATGCCTCCCTGGTTGAACAATTGCTCTACCACCTTGCAAACTTTATGTGGCAGACTAAATTCCACGCGAGCGAAGCCGCGGGCAAAAGCTAGTAAGTATATATTTTCTCTTAACTTAGCTAATTCGTAGTGCTGAGATGTGCAGAACAAAGTGCGCTGTCCGGACCGGATGGGCCCACCTGCACGGAATAACTTAGCAACATTGTCCAAGTAAATTGTTCAACGCTCTGTAGTTTACCGTAACCAGCTTAGTTTAAAATGAGCTTTGTAAAGTTATGTCTAGCACTTCAGTCGTTAGATTCACTGAATAAGTAGCAACTGTTACTGTTTTGTAGCAATTATAGGAATGACTGTTTTTGTAAAGTAAGTCCTCATATGAAATTGCTTCTCTAAACAAAGATATAGTACTAAACTCCACCCCGATGACGACGACCTGCGTGACGCAGCGGTTACCATATCGGTCTGACACGCAGTGGGTCCCGGGTTCGATTCCCGGCCAGACAGGTATCTGAATGAGTTTAGATTCTTGTTCTGGGTCTGGATGTTTGTGTATTCGTCTTTGTGTGTGTCCATGGCGCCCAAGACACAGGACAAAACACTTATGTGGGGCTGTGAGTGTTTAAAGCGTTTTAAGTTTATTTTAAGTTTTAAGCTCTTACCCGCGACTTCACCCGAATGGTCATAGGGGATTTACATTAGCATTTGATAGCATGATTCAGAACTTGCAAATCAATTTTACTAACGCCATCTATTAACAACGTCTGGAACTACTAAATATATATCAACTAACAAAACATCGATATTCTCATGGGGATGAGAGATCGCGATAAAAAAAAGCCTATGTCACTCCGCCCTCCTAACTATTTCCCAGCATATAAACCATATCATATAATAGCTGTGTGGCGACGTAAAAGAGGAACAAACAAATTCAGTTTCACATTTATAATAGATTAAGATCCGGCTGCAAAAATGTGTAGTTATCGTGTGCGTGCTGAAATCCACATTTTTACTCATATTTATGATTAGGAGAATAAAAATCTACCAGGTTGCCAATCAAAATGTGGCCGATAATATTTTTAATTAAATTATTATTATTTGATTTCGCGGGAAAAATTTCACTTATCAAATTTTTGATAAAATATCGTTCACTTCACGGAAATAGGCATAAAGACTTTGAAAAATCGTAGTTGCCGTTGCGCACTTGGCCGCACCTCTTCGCAGCCAGGTTTAAACAGGTATGATTTCGATATATTTATTCGTCCATAACGAATGTTTATTTTTTATACATCAAAATAAAGCTAATTTTTTTTCTCATTATTATGATATACGGCAACCTAATTAAATCTGGCCGCAAGTTAGGGTTACTGGCTGTTAAAGATGGTAAATATTGAAAGTGAGTGAGAGGAAGCTAGCGCGTAACATCACCAGTCTAACAAGGATAGAGATTGCCAGCTGTACGACGTTTTAAAGCTATTGCGCAATACGGAATCACAAGATATTTTTTTTATTTTCCATACGCTTGAATGTTTAATTTATATTTAATAAATTATTGAGTACTCGAATATAATAGAAAACTATTTCATACGGTACTTGCACAATATAATTTTCTTTACATAAGTAACTTTGGCTTTATTTTGGTCAATGTTAAGTTTTTGTTGTAGGTAACTATAAAATTTGTAGTTTTGAAAAGATGACAATTCTTTTGGAGTATTTATTTCTTAGTCGTTCTTGCTATTGTTAGAACTGGTGATTGAGAACACTAGCATCTGACGTATGCTCAACAGCTTTAAAATGTCATACAGCTGGCAATTGCTATCTTTGTTTGACTGGTGATTTTACGCGCTAGCTTCCTCTCACTCACCTTCAATATTTACCATCTTTAACAGCCAGTAACCCTAACTTGGGGCCAGATTTAATTAGGTTGCCGTATATCATAATAATGAGAAAAAAATTAGCTTTATTTTGATGTATAAAAAATAAACATTCGTTATGGACGAATAAATATATCGAAATCATACCTGTTTAAACCTGGCTGCGAAGAGGTGCGGCCAAGTGCGCAACGGCAACTACGATTTTTCAAAGTCTTTATACCTATTTCCGTGAAGTGAACGATATTTTATTAAAAATTTGATAAGTGAAATTTTTCCCGCGAAATCAAATAATAATAATTTAATTAAAAATATTATCGGCCACATTTTGATTGGCAACCTGGTAAATTTTTATTCTCCTAATCATAAATATGAGTAAAAATGTGGATTTCAGCACGCACACGATAACTACACATATTTGCAGCCGGATCTTAATCTATAATATTAGTATGGATTATTACACTTTTATTTAGATCTTAGAAATAAATATGAGGCAACAAATCAGGAACTGCCTATTTCAAAGTATTACAATGAAATTATTGGTAGATTTACACGTTAAGCTGAATGAAATAGCTCGCAGTGGCTGGTAACCATAGCATGATAGGTAAATCAATACCGAAGCATTTTTAACTTAATATAATCTGAATAATCACCGAGAATAGAATCTAAGTGATGGTAATTTAAGATGGTAGAACCAGTGTAGTTCGACCGGAGAAGTACCACCGCTACACCTATTTCTAATGTGAAGCATTTCTTGCGTTTTGATGGAAGGGCGTGGTTGCCGGCGCATTTTCACATGAGATGACCATCATAGTCCTCGGGAGTGGCAACGCATCTGTGATTGATTTAGATGGAACCCATGTTTTGTATGAAGTTGGACAGACGTCCATGGGCGGCAGTGACCATTTACCATCAGATGAACTGCATGCTCGTTTGCTACAGTTACAGTTAGAAAAAAAAACGATGAAGCCTGAGAATATCTGTAACGGGTTACAGAGGAGCCTTGAAGGTTCCTATATTAGTCAGAAATTCAGAAAACTTCGAAAGAGAACATCATGATGATAATTTTTGGAAAGCTTATTTACACTTATATTTTAAATAATCAATGAGTGTTAATAATATGTGAAAACGCTATATCCGAATGAGCGAGTTCGAATTAAATGAAATTCTTGACTCATTGATAAGTGGAATGCTCACAAAAAGTCTGTAATTTGGTCAATATAATTTGATTCGTTTGAAACATGTTTACAATATTTAGATTTTGTACGTATTCGGACGTTATAAACGGTTCTTCGATTTACTAGAAAAATATACACGTGTAATTAAAAAAAAGTAATAATATATTAGGTACATAAAAAAATACAGGGAATTTACAGAAAACGGTTGTAGAGATTGACACAACCAATACCCACAGTGAAACAAAAATCAAAATTGTTTCTTTTTTATCAATGGAATTAATCCACTACAACCGAATAATATTATTTATAAGCGGTAAGGTTACAAAAGAAGGGTTCGAATTTATTAGAAATCCTTCTTTGAATTCAAAGAAGGAGGATGGTCTATGTACCGTTGTATTTTTTTTTTTATATGATTGAAGTAGCAAGCGAGCATACAGTCCACCTGATGGTAAGTGGTCACTGCCGCGCATGGACATCTATACGCAACTTCATATCGCACGTGGGGTTCTATTTGAAATCAATCACAGATACGTTCGTACTCCCGAGGACTAAGATGGTCGCCTCGTGTGAAAGTGTGCCGGCAACCACACCCTTCCATCGAAACGCAAGAATTGCTTCACGTTGGAAATAGGTGTGGTGGTGGTGGTACTTCCCTGGTCGAATTACACTGGTTCTACCACCTGTATTAATACTGGTATTATAAAATTTTACATGACTTCATACGTTTTCATGAATGTAATACAGATGGGTTAATTTAATCCAACCCAAAAGCCATACTACAGAAATTGGTAAGCATTAGTTATGCTCTCTATTAAAAGCATGGTCGGTATTAAAACGATACTCTATTTCGCTTTAAACTCAATCACTTTGCAAAAGCACATCATTAATTTCATCCCCTATATTGGTTCACTGTGGTTTAACAAAGCCGGATTATTGACATGCTGACTTTTAAAATTGACAACTGCCGCAGAAGCAGAATGCAGAATGCAGAATGTAAAATCGTCATTAAAGTTCGCCATAACCATTTTAAGAATTGACGACCCGCGTGGCCGAGCGGTTACCATACCAGTCTGACGCGCAATGGGTTCCGGGTTCGATTTCCGGCTAGACAGGTATCTAAATGATGAGTTTAGATTCCTGTTCTGGGTCTGGGTATTTGTGTGTTCATCTTGTGTATGTCCATAAAAGCGTGTGTGTGTTTTTTTTAATTTAGAATTGTAAAAAATACTTCGCCGGCAAGTTAAGGTGACATCCCTACTTTATACCTACCATTACACCGGTATTTGACTTGTAGCCAAATATAAGGCAAGATACTGGAGCTAACTTTTATAACCTATGTAAAAACAACATGGAAAAATTAGATACACAAAGAAAAAACCCATACCCACTGAGTTTCTCGCCGGATCTTCTTAGTCAAGGTCGTGTTCCGATCTGGTGGTAGTAAAAAAAAAATATATGTAACTGACAATTATAAGTGCCTCCGTAAGCCTATACAAAATAAACATTTCATTTCATTTTCATTTCAACAGCAGAATTCCGAAGGTGCATGTAGCACCTTCGGAATTCTAAAATGCCCTTCGACAGCACCGCACGCAGCATTATCAATTTTTGTAATATAGCAAAGATAACTCTGGAATTCATTTCTTGTAAAACTTTTTTTCTATAAATAAAATGTTCAGAAATAGCAACAACACTAACTGTCGACCATTGTTAAAAGAGAATCAAAGGAAGTAATTACTTAACTAAAATCATCATTAATTTGCGTAATGAGAGCTTGATTTTATTCCCCACACCGATGCCTACGAATCATTCGATTTCGGCTGCGTTAGCGTTGAACAAATTTCAAAAGTTTCTAAACTTGAAATTTTAAAATTGCTGCAAAATTTCGGGTACACATAAGATCGAAAGCATACATCTGAATGTAACGCTTAACGTTAACGCTTGCAGCGACAAGGAACTGACGCTTAAAATGAATGTTTGCGGTCTTCGGGTAAGTCCCCTCGAGTATAAGGCATGTTTAAAATAACAATGTAGATACTGTAATACTAGAGATAGAACTATAAAGAGCAGAATTTATAGTTCAATTCGAACGAAACCGTATTGGTTTCATACTACAAACATACAGCTGCACCGTTATCTCTATATTTGACGCACAGTTTGTGAAACAGTTTTATTTTCATAGTTTTATGTTCGGTTCGTATAGTTTTATGGTGTACGGCATCGTATGTCTAACGGAGAGATTGAAAATTACGTTAGTAGGGATTTCTCTGGAAGCGATGTAAAACTAAATTGGTACGTGGTCCTTTATGCCAATGAAAATATTGTGATGATATATAGAGATTTTAAAGTGATAATCATACCAAACCTTTTTGATTATCTGACTGAAGTAGCAAATGAGCATGCAGTCCACCTGATGGTAAGTGGTCACTGCCGCTTATGGACATTTGTAATCAACTTCATATAGAACATGGATTCTATCTGAAGTCAATCACAGATGCGTTGCTGCTCCCGAGGGTTATGATGTTCGCCTCATATAAAAGTGTGCCAGCAACCACACCCAACCATCGAAACGCAAGAACTGCTGTGAAGCAGTGTGGATCTAGCGTGAGCTAGAAATAGGTGTGGCGGTGGTACTTCCCCGGTCGAACTACACTGGTTCTAAAACTAACCTGATAAAGATCTAATGTTTATCAATGTTGGTATTATTATCACTTTAAAATGACTTTACTAATGAATGAATAACTTGAGTAACCGTTAAGAGAATAAGGGGGCTGATTGGATTTCATAATGGGAGAATCTAGCATTAGACCCTAAGTGGTTATTTTGAAAATTTCTATCTCCCTTTATGTTGATCAATAATAACAAATTTTTCACTCATGATGCCAAAAAAAAATCGGCTTAGGGTTTTATGAAACTCTAAGTAGATTAAATTTCAAGTGTGTATTATGATACATAAATAAATTCCTACACAAATTCAAAAACATTACATAACCGGAAATTTACCCAAAGATCTAGTAGGCTATAAAATATTTGGGTAAAAAGTTTTGGATCCAAACCAACAAAAATATCAAATTCAAGTATACATCGCCAGTTCGACGACCCGCGTGGCAGAGCGGTTACCATATCGGTCTGACGCGCAATGGGTGCCGGGTTCGATTCCCGGTCAGACAGGCATCTGAATGATGAGTTTAGATTCATGTTCTGGGTCTGGGTGTTTGTGTATTCCTCTTGTGTGTGTGTCCATGATACTCACGATACAGGAGAAAATTCTAGTGTCGGTCTATGAGTGTAGAAAGCGTGTTAAGTTACTCTCCCAAAACTTTTAATTACGTCACTATCACCGTGAGAAATACACCCAGTCTTAAAATTTAGCCAGACCCCGCTCAGTCGAGTCACGTATTGTGGCTTCAATATCCGCTGGCGAAGAAAGCTCTCAGTCCTGGCTGACAGCATGCGGGCAGCGCTGCTAATATTAAGTAGATACATTTTCACGATAGACAACAAAACTACTAAGGAGCATTACATCTACCGAAACAAGTTTTAGGAATTTTTATGATTATGTTGTTGGGAAATAAGCAATGTTAGTTCTAAGTTAAAAAAATCAAATCCGAAGAAACACACAGTCAAACATAGAGCCTCCTCATTTTTAAAGACAGAAAATTACGTATTTGTGAAATCTCTATCAAACAACTTTCTAAAAAAAGCATTCTACACTAAGATTTTTTTATGTGTCATGGGTGCCATGGACACACAAGACGAATACACAAACACCCAGACCCAGAACATGAATCTAAACTCATCATCCAGATACCTATCTGGCCGGAAATTGAACTCGGAACCCACTGCGCGTCAGACCGGTATGGCAACCGCTCCGCCACGCGGGCCATCCTTTCTTAGTCCACACTTACGACATGAAAGAAACCCCTGTACCAATCAAGTTTGTGGGTACAGTAGTTTCGGCTGTGCGTTGATGTAGTGTCAGTAGTTAAGTAAATTTTCCCTTTTATATAGGTACATATATAGATAAGGTATACTTACTATTTTTGAGCGTGGTAAACTGTTGTTTAATAGTTTTTAATGAGACGGAAACCAGATCCATAAATTGTACCATCATATCTGTATCTTTATCGAAAATATAAATACACTAATATGATTATGTAACTGATTGCTAAAACAACTTTCATCCATGCACGACTTTTTGGCATGCACTAATAGAATATATGTAGCTATAATAGTTCGAACACGCACATACAAGGAAATAAAGGAGATAAATTGCTAAATCCAAAGGGTAACAGGATTTTCAATCTCAATCTCCTTTGAGATCATAGAACAAACCAGACAAACAAATGTGACAAATCCGAAGTCAATCACAGATGCGTCGCTACTCCCGTGGACTATGATGGTCGCCTCATATAAAAGTGTGCCGGCAACCACACCTTTCCATCGAAACGCAAGAAATGCTTCACGCTAGAAATAGGTGTAGCGGTGGTACTTCCCCAATCGATTTACACTGGTTCTACCACTCATATGTATTTATTATATGTATATATTCAATACCCTAATAGCAAACTTACGTAGATATTTTCCGTTTAAATACAGCATACAAGTCACGTAGCTACCCAATATCTGCAGTAATGGAAGAACCCAGTCAATGTCTAAATAAGTAACGACTGAAGCTGTATATTGCAGTAGAATCGTTTAATTTGTTCCTGTTTTGTATATTTCGATAACTTAAAAGCAAGCATCTTAGTCCGTGGCAACGCATCTGTGATTGATATCAATATCAAACTAATATTTAGAATACTTATATTTGGAATAGTAAGGACTACCATTCTTTATAAAATAACGGTGATTGCGGAGGTAGTGATAATATTTTTTTACCTGATTGACGAGGAGTCCATCTGATAGTGAGTGCTCACTGTCGCCCATGTCATCTGTCATAAATATCTGTGCCTGACATGTGTATCGGCAACCACACCCTTCTATCGAAACGCAAAAAATGCTACGCGCTATAAAGGGTGTGGCGGTGGCATTTCCCCGTACAAACTACGCACTTTCGCACGCACACACGCACACGCGCGCGCGCACTCACACACACACACATGCACACACATACATACAAACACGCGCGCGCGCACACGCTCATGTTCACATGCACTCTCACTCAACACTACATTAATATACTTTTATTGTTATTAAGCAAATTGTACTAGCTTATTTAAGATACCGAAGAGCGGGGCATTATAGCACAAGTATTTTTCAACAACAATTTATGTTTCTGTACAACTTGTTATACCAATAAATAATTTGAATTTGAACTACAATGGTTCACAATCAACACATCGAATTTGTTAACGCGGGCGAATCTGTGGGGTTCCGCTAGTGTTACATAAAAATACACAAGGCAAGAAGGAATTCAATGGCTTTGCAAATGACGGATAAGTTTACATTTTATCGGATACATAATCTAATAAATCTAATAGACATAGAATTGTGGATTGATAGATAAGCCAACAAAACGAGACCCATCGGTCAACAGCGACTCATCGCTCAGCTGACGGACAAAATTACTGGTTGATACATCACGCTACCACTGTACAGGATGACAGGATTCATGTCGCAAGATAAAGTTCCTTTTGTACGATATATCCCGATTTAATATAAGATTACTTTGACGGGAAGAAAATCGTATATGAAAAATTACCAATTTACAGTATGAAGCTTAGTTTTGTGGACATACAAACATTGATTACTTACGCCAAGAAAGACGATCTATGGATAGTCATTGTAACAGCTACGTAGGAACTTATTAAATAAGTTCCTAAATAGCTATTACAATTAACAAAACTTCATATTAAAAATTAGCAATTTTCTTATACGATTTTGTCTGGGGACCCGTCGATTTATTGGTACTTTTTCTAAAGAAAAGTGATAGTGATAGTCTTAAATATAATAGTGATAGTCCTTATAATGCATATAGAAAAGTTTATTCACATTATTTAGATTTTTTAAATTTTAGTTATTAATTTAAACAGAACCACATGACAAATTTTCGAAAATAAAAGTGACATCAAAATCGGTACACCCAATAAAAAAAAGATGGCGCGTAACAGAAAAAGATGGCGCGTAACGAAAAAATGTTACACTAAATTTTTTTCCAACCCCGATAAAGAAGTTTCACTTCAAAAAGTGAGGTAGCAAAAATACAAAAATACAGACAAAAGCAAGGAACTCCTAGTCGGTTAAAGTTTAATAATTTCATTAACATGATCCACATTTAGCTGTTATTATCTTTTGAAATAGATATATTGTTACGCATAAAATTCCTACTAAACATTTACGTATTTTTCTTTATCTAAGTATCAAAGTTGTACGCGTGATGGATGCGTGTGGAACTTCCGGGCAAGATAAGTTTACATATTCCCTGGATATTCTCGAACGTGTTATGAAGTTCCTATCAAAAATTATTTATCTTTCATCCTACAGAAAATCGTCAAAGACTCTTTTAAGCAACCGTGTAAGATCTAAGCTGGACTATATCACATCTAATTCTGTTAATATTATCTTTTGAAATAAATATATTATACGAAAATTCCAATGCATAACATTGGAATTTTCGTCATAAATTTACGTATGTTTCTTTATCTAAGTATCAAAGTTGTACGTGTAATGGATGCGTGGAACTTCCAAGCGAGATAAGTCTGCATATTCCCCAGATACTATCGGACGTGTTATACAGTTCTTATCAATAAATTTATCTATCTTTAATTCTATAGAAAACATCAAAGAATCTTTTAAGCAACCGCGTAAGATCTAAGTTGAACTGTATCTTTTTTATTGAAGTAGCATACAAAGTATGCAATCCACTTAATGGTAAGTGCTCACTGTCGCCCATGGACATCTGTAAGCAACTTTATACAGAACAAGTGTTATATCTGAAATCAAGTACAAGTATGTCGTTACTTCAGAAAACTAAAATGGTCGTTTCATATAAAAGTGAGCGGACAACCACCTTTGTCACGGAAACACAAGCACCGCTAGAAAATCTGATGATGATCTGATCCTAATATCTGATATACCACAAAAAATCCCGTAAATCTATATATTAATACGTGAAGTAAAACTTGTGATCCGTTTTTAAGATACTTGCCGAAGACGGAGGAGTATGAAATTACGCACGGTTATAGTTGATGTATAGTGATGTAGAAGGATTACTGGATGCTAATTTTTTTTTTTAAATAATGTATAAAACATACATAAAATCAACTAAAACACATTACATACACTACCTTGCATGTGACATAAACACATACATAATAAACGAAATAGAAAATTCAATGTCTTACTATGAAAACACATAACGTCAAAAATGTCAGATGCCTTTGTCAAACTACCCGCTATTACTTTTAAATGCAGCTTAGCTAATTAAACCTCTTTTTACCCTTAACGGGTGCATTCAAAATAACTTGAAAATTATAACAATTTATTTGAATTTTTTTGAGAAATATTCGTGCTACTTTGGACAATATGAAGTTTAGTTTTTTAAATTTATATTACGGTCGGATTTCGACCGTTGCGACGGGTGACTAGTATAAATAATAAAATAAATAATACATGTTAATAACGCATTCAACGTATACATGCTAATCGTATGTAACGTTTTGGAAATAAAAAAATCGTTCTTGTAAAAGACGTCTTAACTTTTATATGAATATTTACATCGATAACGTACGAACTTCAGAGTAAGTGATTCATTGTTATTTATTTGCCGATGTTACAGACAATTTTCGTATCCCATTACGTTGTTTGCGATAACAATAAGGCCTGTTTTCGTATGAAAACACTCGCATTATCGAAGCCTTCCTGAAACCTCATAAACATTTATAAAACATCGTGTTTTCGCTTACAGAATACAATATTAATTTCCATTCTACCTTTGTTGTGTACATGATGAAATTTCTTACACATGTTATGTAATAATACTCTTGTACATTTCTGTGTTTATCTTTATCAGGCTTAAGTTTTAATGTTATTTTAAAGAGAATTATAACTTCCGATTGTTGTCTTTCGTTTTTCGTTCGTTAGTTCAGAAATATCAAACGGGTATGCAATCCACTAGAGTAGTAGCCACTAGGGCCCATCAACATGTGACATATCATTCGAATGGGCTCACAATTAGTTATCTGAGTGACATAGGTTATATTATTTCTAAAAATGACGCCTGCGATAAGAGAAAAAGGAGCGATAGCGATGATTTTTTAATTATTATTATAATAATATGGATGTCAAACTAATGCTTGTTATAAGAAGATTCCAAAAAAATCACATTGACGACCCGCGTAGCGAAGCGGTTATCATGCCGGTCTGACGCGCAATGACGGGTTCGATTGCCGGCCAGACAGGTATCTGAATGATGAGTTTATATTCATGTTCTGGGTCTGGGTGTTTGTGTATTTGTCTTGTGTGTTTCCATGGTACCCACGACACAGGAGAAAATCCTAGTGTGGGGCTATGAGTGAAGAAAGCGTGAAAGAAAAGCGTGTAATATAGCATTTTTGTGTTACATAAATAAAGAAAATAGACATCTAACTGCAAATTTTAGTATTAGTAGTCTTGTTTCGGTTTTGGTTTCAGAGTTATTTTCCTAACAATATCTAGATTAAATCAGTTGAAATTATAACATGAGAGTACACACTTTTGAGATTAAATTTGTATGAATAAAAATATGTTTCATAACATCTCTATAAATCGTTTTGTAAAACTTGTTTCCTCCGATCAGTCCAACGTTTTCGGTGAAACGGCTAACAGATGGCATTTTAATTAATCCGCGGACAGGTGGGAAAGAAATCCCAGGAGTTATCGCGAGATATAAATGAAATTTCCATAGATTTCCAATTTACGAAAGCGCATGGCAGAATTTTTTTGAGGAGAATTTACGTATCACTCAGTGATTTATTCGGCAAGATTTTGTGAAAGAAGTATAGTTAAAATAATTCATAAGTCGTATGTTCATAATTCATAAGGCGCTCGCAGTAGTTTCATCTTTTCTTAATAGACATGAATGAATCTTAGAAGAAAAGCTAAAAAGACAAACAATTTTATGACAACAATATCGACAATGTGCATTACCGTAAATGATGGTGCCAACCCATTATTGTCCCACTGCTGGGCACGGGTCTTCTCTCAGAACGAGAGAGTTTTTAGGCCTTAGTCCACCGCGCTGGCCAAGTGCGAATTGGTGGATTTCACACACTTCCGAGAACAGTTTTTTTTAAAGAACTCTCGGGTGTGTAGGTTTCCTCACGATGTTTTCCTTCACCGAAAAGCAGTGATAATTAATTTCTAATACGCACATAAATCATCTGGTGCGTGCCTGGATTTGAACCTCAGACCTCCCGATCGAGAGGGCAAGTTCAAACCATTACCGTAAATACATTTTTTTTTTACTTGACTGAAGTAGCAAACAAGCATGCAGTCCACCTGATGGTAAATGGTCACTGCCGCCCATGGACATCTGTAATCAACTTCATACAGAACATGGGTTCTATCTGAAGTCAATCACAGATGCGTCGCTACTCCGAGGACTATGATGGTCGCCTCATGTGAAAGTGTGCCTCGTGACATATTAATGTATTTTGCGATATTATTAGCTTAAAACCAAGAAAAACATGGAATGTTATAAGAGCCACGTTTTAAAACAGTTTCTGCTTCATAACGGTAATATTAAATTATCTTAACTTACTGTGTCCAAGTCTGAAGGCTGTGGTATGGCAAAGGCAAACTAATCTAAAGTATCCCTCTAGGTAACGCACTACTAGCCGACTTTAGAATTAGAACTCAAACTCACATAGAATTGTAATCCTATTTGTCTGTCTACTAAGTACTACCTGTGAAGTTGGTAATTCAATTTTTGGTTATATCAACTTTATTTACAACGAGACTTCGGATTATTTATTTATATGTCAAGTTGATGTTTTCTGACGGACGTAAGGTTTGATTTAACTAATCAATATCGGTAGCAGAATATTCCTGTGTACTGTCGTTTCCTGTATCCGTCCCCCTGTATAGCCCCACACTAGGATTTCTCCTGTGTCGTGGGTATCATGGACACACACAAGACGAATACACAAATACCCAGACCCAGAACATTAATATAAACTCATCGTTCAGATACCTGTCTAGCCGGGAATCGAATACGGGACGCATTGTGCGTCAGACCGGTATGGTCACCGCTCCGCCACGCGGGTTAACTGCGTTAGTTAACCCGCGTGGCGGATTTCTTGCGATTCAATAGAAGGGTGTGGTTGCCGGCACACTTTCACATGAGGCGACCATCATAGTCCTCTTGAGTAGCAACGCATCTGTGACGTCAGATAGAACCCATGTTCTGTATGAAGTTGATTACAGATGTCCATGGGCGGCAGTGGCCACTTACGATCAGGCGGACGTGTTTATTTGCTACTTCAGTCAGATAAAAAAAAGAAATGGCGAAATTTCCACCAAAACTCCGGAGTTCTTGCCGTCAGTAGACGTAGCTTGGTATTCGTTTCTCTTAACTCTCTAGTACTGTAGCAAGTGCATAACGTTATCGAGTGTAACGACGTCATTATGCTGGCGGTGACTACCGAAGATATACGGTTTAATCAGTTTCAATCAGTTTGTGACGGAACTCCAAATAAAGCCGCCGTAGTAATTAAAATGGAGGTTTCAATCACTGTCGTACAGCAAGCACGTTTCGTACTACATATTTTAAGCAGACAAATGGAAACTTCTTCGTAAAAGTTAGTGATGAGATATAAAATAACTAATGCAGTTTTATGCAGTGAAAATGTAGTTTTTATTTATTAAAGAAATACAACTTGAACTGTTACCACAGTAGGCAAAGAGCATAGAGTAACAAGATACAAAAAAATAGAAGGCTTGTTGCCATCTTAAAATAATAATTATGGGTGAAATTACAATGTATATTTCCAACAGTTAGTTTATAATAAAAGTGGTAAAAGCAAGCAGGCATCGTAAGTGGTGATGTCGACTGCCTATTTCATACATAATAAACCATGCATTATAAGGCAAATTTTAGGTATATGGTTCGACCGAAAAAGTACCACCACCAAATTTATATCTGTAATGGTAACTCCGCGGTCGGCATTGATTTGAGTCAGTGTCGAATTTCATCGAATTTTGGTTAGTAGTTTCCGCGTAGTAGAAACGTACAAAACATCAATCCATCCATCCATCCTTAAAAACTTTAGCCTCTATGCGATTTCCAAGTTCATTCCAGTAGCTTCGCCTACTTCTACCAAAGTAATAACTATTCCATGTATTAATCTAGGTCATAGACTATGTGTGTGCGAAATCTCAGCGATTTCCGAATGTTATATTTTCCGTGAAAGGGTAACAAACACATACATCCTCACAAACCTTTTCATTTCTGTCTTTAATTAGATTTGATGTTAAAAAATGCAGTATTATTATGATATTAATACGTGAAGCAAAAACTTGTGACGTATTTTAGTATGGAATTTTGCACGGTTATAGTGGACGTAGAGAAGGAGTGCAGAATGTTAATATTTTTTCAAATAATGCATATATCATACATAAAAATCATAAAATCAACTAAAAACACATTACACACACTACAGTGCATTTGCCACAAACACATACAAAGAAAACAAAATAGAACATTTAATGTCTTACTATGAAAATACATAACGTCAAAAATGTCTGATGTCTTTGTCAAAATACCTCTATTTCTTTTAAATGCGGCTTGGATAATTAAACCTCTTTATATTCTGAGCGGGCGTGTTCAAAATTACTTAAAAATGATTACATTTTATTTGAATTTGAGAAATTCAAATAAAATGTAATCATTTTATTTGAATTATTCATACTACTTTGGACAATGTACCAGGTGGTAGAACCAGTGTAGTTCGACCGGGGACGTACCACCGCCACACCTATTTCTAGCGTGAAGCATTTCTTGCGCTTCGATGGAAGGGTGTGGTTGCTGGTACACTTTTATATGAGGCGACCATCTTAGTCCTCGGGAGTAGCAACACATCTGTGATTGACTTCCGATAGAACCCATGTTCTGTATGAAGTTGATTACAAATGTCCATGGGCGGCAGTGACCAATTACCATCAGGTGGACTGCATGCTCGTTTGCTACTTCAGTGAAATAAAAAAAATGTGAAGTTTAGTTTTTTTTAATTTAAATTGCGGTCGAATTTCGACCGATGCAACGGGTGACTAGTACAATTTAATCCACGAATGTAAAGGACTTAGTATACAAAAACTTAGGTAGCTACCCTTACAAGAAATTGCGTGGCTATTCCTAATCCGGGATGTTGTTTACGATAGTTTTACGAGTGTCCGCCATACTTGGCGCTTTGGTTTCGCGATGTTACTGTTATTGTTATGTTATAATATTGTTATGAAATACCAGAGAATAACAAATAAGGAAAGGACTAAAATGGAAAATACTTTAAACTCAACGCTGATGCCCAAGTAAAAATAACAAAAATAGATTATGAAATAGAAGGGCGCGGATTTCAATAGTTTACCTTTGAATTAACCAGTCGTATTTTTTTTAGATTGAGTTCTACTTCTGCCTTATAATAGCAGTATTATAAGGCAGAAGTAGAACTCAATCTTTAAAAGGTGGTAGAGCCAGTGTAGTTTCTCCGGGGAGGTACCACCACCACACCTATTTCTAGCGTGAAGCATTTCTTGCGTTTCGATAAAAGGATGTGGTTGCCGGCACACTTTTGTATGAGGCGACCATCATAGCCCTCCGAAGTAGCAACGCATCTCTGATTGACTTCAGATAAAACCTATGTTCTATTTGAAGTTGCTTACATAGTCCATTGGCGGCAGTGACCACTTACCATTAGGTGGACTGCATGCTTGTTTGCTACTTCAATATTATATAAAACAAGTATTAAGTTGTATCGTATTTTGATTGAAATAATCACGTAAAGAGGAAACATTTATAAATTTAATGAGGTGTTATTGTTAGCCCTGTTGCCTTTATAGCTTCATCGGGTTTTGGTAGCAAGCATTAACTGGAAAGGCAAGATAGCTATGCTATGCTATAATTAGCTGTCCAATGCTGGATTTGAAGATGTACTGATGTCTTTGATAGAGAGAAGGACGCGTGCGGTACCAGCTACTTCCAGCGTTCTGAGTATTCGTCTCTTATTAAATAGAGATATTAACGCAAAGGAACAACGTACATTTGTATTTCCGTTAGTAATAGTATGTATTTATATCTACACAAAAATGACATATAATATTATCAGATTATATGACGTTTTTATGCCACGTAATATATACACGTAATTTTATAAATGAACATGAATTATTATTGTATTTATTAAATTCAAAGTAGTAGAACGTCTGTAGTTTTACTGGAGCGAGTAGTAGTAGGGAGTTAGTAGAAGGGCGTAGTGGCCGGTTCACTTTTTATTTGAGTAGACCACCTTAGTCATCGGGAGGAGTTCGAAAGGAACCCGAGTTCTATGTTGTTGCTTACAGAAGTCCTTAAGCAGTGATCACGTATCTCTAGGTAGGCTTTGTGCCCCGTTACTATTTCAGTTGCATAATAATTAGAATTTTTATGCAATTGATATAACAACGAAACATTTAAACGTCTGATTTACAACTTCTATGGATGGAATTGGTTAGTAACGATCAGGAGAAATTGAGTATTGATCCTGTCTCTATTCTGTCACTGTCCCCTGTTCTATGTAAAGTTGTATAAAGATGTCCATGAGTGGAAGTGGCCAGTTACCCTCAGGCGGACTGCATCCCGTTTCCTACTTCTACGTGTATTAAAAAAACCTAATGTAAAGTGAAACACACAAAACACATGCTATGTGTATGCACGTTACATATCCCATTCGGGTATAGTAAGCGGCTCAGAGATAGCGGACCGTCCTCTCGCCGGATGTCATAACTCTCACCGCAGCATCCGCCGATACCGCTAATGAATCCTTTACCTACTCGAAAACCAATGAATTTCAGATTAAGCGAGCGTAATATTTTTATCTACTATGTATATAATACTAGGCATATAGTCGATTTTTGACAGCGACACATGAGAGGATAACGAAATATAAATTCACATGCTACAAATAATGGACAATTTTATTTAAAAAAAAAACACATGCTTTCTACACTCATAGCCCCACAGTAGGATTTTCTCCTGTATCATGGGTACCATGGACACATACAAGACGAATACATAAACACCCAGACCCAGAACATGAATCTAAACTCTTCATTCAGATACCTGTCTGGCCGGGAATCGAACCCGGGACCCATTGCGCGTCAGACCGGTATGGTAACCGCTCCGCCACGCGGGTCGTCAAATTTTACATGTAATATGCGTATAGTATAAGGTCCGACTGCTTGATTTCTAGTTCCGTCTGCCTTTTATTACAAGTTTTTAGGAGTATTTTTATGTAACCACTGAAAATAACTATATAGTAGAAGAAGAATGATGATGATTCTTTCCACATTTTTAAAAATAAACTTATTAGTAACCTTAGTTTGTTATTAGATTTATTAATAGAATATTGATATATTTCTTTATTTTTTTTTGCAATTATACGTCTAATGGCAAGTGTTGTACACACGTCTAATTGGTAAACATACCAGAAAATTGTTATATAATAACTTTTTATTAATGTCATGTACGTGTTAGCCTAATGGTTAAAACTTGCCCTCTCAATCGGGAGGTCCGAGGTTCAAACCCAGGCACGCACCACTGATTTATGTGCGTATTAGAAATTAATTATCACTGCTTTTCGGTGAAGGAAAACATCGTGAGGAAACCTACACACCCGAGAGTTCTTTAAAAAAAAAGTTCTCGAGGTGTGTGAAGTCCACCAATTCGCACTTGGCCAGCGCGGTGGACTATGGCCAAAAACTCTCTCATTCAGAGAGAAGACCCGTGCCCAGCAGTGGGACAATAATGGGTTGACGACGACGATGTACGTGTTACTGTTGGTGTGTCTTAAAATAAATGAAAAAAAAGAAGAAGCGATACATACAGCAGTATCTTAGCCTATACTGTAGGTAACTATAATATCGGAACGCCATCGTTTACGAACCGAAATATTGAAATCTTAAACGTTTTCAAATAGAACAATTTTAAACATTCTTCCACGTAAATGAATTTCCTGCAATTTTCTATGCAAAACTCATTATGTCCCCGGAATGGAAGTACAAAGGAAATTACAATAGGACACCTCATAAACGCGTTTTCCTGTCATTCCCCCAGTGATGAGGTAATTGTTGTTATACAATTCCTTTGAAGAAAATATATTTAATAACAAATGACAGCGTTGCAGGAGGAAGAATAAAGGAACGTCAAGGAATATACGAAAACGTATAAAATAAAACGTAATAAAATAATTTCTCGTCAACCCATTATTGTCCCACTGCTGGGCACGGGTCTTCTCTCAGAATGAGAGAGTTTAGGCCATAGTCCACCGCGCTGGCCAAGTGCGAATGGTGCGAGTGGACTTCACACACACCTCCGAAAACTTTTTTTTTTCAAGGGACTCTCGAGTGTGTAGGTTTTCTGGCGATGTTCTCCGTCACCGTAAAGCTAATGATAACTTATTTCTAATACGCACATTTTAGAAAAGACAGGGGTGCGTGCCTGGGTTTTAACCTCGGGCTTTCTGATCGAGAGGGCAAGTTTCAACTATTAGGCTATCACTGCTCAATAAAATAATATGAACATAATATCTGTTTCTGGTTTTGACTTTAATGTCCCTACATTTAGAATCGCGTAGCTTTACCTTAATTTCCTCTTTCACTAATTGTTGCGTGGAAATTAACTTTGAAAAAGCATTCATTCTATTAATACTACAGGTTTTGTTTGTCCTAATCCGGCAGTCGATAAAAATTGTGTGATTTTAGACTAGTATTATCGCGGATTGATACATTTTAATAATTGACGGGTACTCACGATATGAAGTATTAGAATTCTTGAAGAATTCTTTTGCC
Source organism: Spicauda simplicius (assembly GCA_949699795.1). Lineage (NCBI taxonomy): Eukaryota > Metazoa > Arthropoda > Insecta > Lepidoptera > Hesperiidae > Spicauda > Spicauda simplicius. The sequence continues at coordinate 925,337 of OX453061.1, read as the reverse complement.
GATATTTCGACTTACATGAAACGTGGTCACGGCGAAACTGGCATAAATATCGGCAAAAAGAATAATAAGGTATTCAAATACCGCATAGATATCGTGAGTACCCTTTAATTTTAAAAAAATATGATTAACAATTTTTCATTTACAGTTTTTTTATTTAAGCTGAATTAAATAAATAACTATTATTGATAAAGGCATATATAATAAATCTTTAAGTTCCTTCTATCATTTTCGCCTGATATGAAAATGAGCCTTCAACTTCACCGAAAGAAAAAATATGTATTATGCTAGGAATAGGTACGACCCTAACCCGCGCCTTCTTCTCGATATTAAAACATACAGATCATGTTATATATTACAAGGCAAGTCTAAAGTAGATATTAAAAACATTATAAACACACAACTATTAACATCCAAATTCACACACAAAACGCCTACGTAATAATTGTCTTGAAATCTTCATAATGAGACGCATTACAATGTAATAGGACCCGGTATTGTCGTAAAACTCAATTTAGGCATATTTACACAAAAGCCTTAATTTATTTGAAAATGTTTGCACGAGCATTGGCTACGGAGGGTGTGGACCTTTTGTAATTTTAAAATTTGACGACTCGTGTGGCAGAGCGGTTACCATATTGGTCTGACGTTCAATGGGTCTCGGGTTCGATTCCCGGCCAGAAAGGTATCTAAAAGATGAGTTTGGATTCATGTTCTGGGTCTGCGTGTTAGTGTATTCGCTTGTGTGTGTCCAGGGTACCCACAACACAGGAGAAAATCCTAGTGTGGGGCTATGAGTGTAGAAAGCGTGTGTGAGTTTGTTATTTGTTTATGAAATTTAGAAATCTTCATGAAACATAATGAGCCAGCGTGTAGTTCGTCGCTCATGGAAGTATGAAATCACCCTAAGACTAAGATGGAATGCTTCACGTATCGTTTTTTTATGACGGGGTTCCTCTTTGCCTCAGGAGGTGGAGCGGTAGTAGATATGCCGGACGTCTACGGGTACAACCCCACAGTGTTCCTCTGGACGCCATTTGTCGGAACCACGGGTATGCGAATATCACCTGTCTATCCCAATGGCGCTTGCACGCGTCCGGGCCCATCTCAGTTCGGGATGGAGCTGGACTTTCTTCAGCCTACGCTAGCCATGCTTTCATCCTTCTCGAGGTGGCGCATGGACCCTCGGGACTTGATCATTGCTTATTAGCCTACGCTAGCCTTATTCTTCACACCACCTACAAACTACACCAGCTGCAATGATACTATAAGCCAGGAAGGCCACGTGTAGCATTGTTTTTTTATCTGTTCAAAGTAGCAAACGAGCATGCAGTCCACCTGATGGTAAGTGGTCACTGCTGCTCATCGAAACCTATAAGCAACTTCAAATAGAACATGGGTTCTATCTGAAATAAATCACAAATTTGTTGCCACTCCCGAAGACTACGATGGTCGCCTCATATAAAACCACAACCTTTCATTGAAACGCAAAAAATACTTCACGCTAGAAATAGGTGCGTCGGTGGTACTTCCCAGGTTGAACTACACTGGTTCTACCTGTTAGTACCACCAGTGGACATCAAATCGTAAGTACATATAGGTAGGAAAGATAGAGTAAGTCTTTCATTTATTGAAATATAAAGCTCGGTTCTATTCCCTGGCTTCTATAAAGTGAGCAAAGCATTTTGGTGGCAAGAAACGATAGTGCAAAACTAGAATTCATAGATAGAGTGAGCTGAAAATTGAATTTTCGAATGAAGTCGGAAAATTCTTCGATGAAATGACATTTCGCTGAGCTTTTGAAAGCCCGTGGAAGACATGATCTTTTGTATGAAGGGGGACAATTGGATTTATATGTTACTCAAGTATCAAACTTCATGCAAAAGTAGGTATATTGATTTACATACAAGTATTAGGTAAGTAAGTATTTATTGTCTTGCAATTTATATTATGGTAGTAAAATTTATTAACATGAAATTAAAAACTTGGCTTCGTATTTTTTTCTTTTTTTTTATAAGATTGAAGTAGCAAACGAGCATGCAGTCCACCTGATGGTAAGTGATCACTGCCGCCCATGGACATCTGTAAGCAACTTCATACAGAACATGGGGTTCTATCTGAAGTCAATCACAGATGCGTTGCTACTCCCGAGGACTATGATGGTCGCCTCAAGTGAAAGTGTGCCGGCAACCACACTCTTCCATCGAAACGCAAGAAATGCTTCACGCTAGAAATAGGTTTTTCACGTACAATAAGCAAACGAGCGTGCAATCCTTCTGGTAAGTGACCACTGCCGTGCATGGACATCTGTAATCGATCCGAGAAAAGATTAAAGTCTTACTTGAGGTTACCTACAGATGCGTTGCTACTCCTAAGGATTGAATCTGAAATAAGTACTTCTCCTATTACTAATTTCAGACAAGGACACATCATCGTTAAAATTAAATTATATAGTACTCCTGTTATTGGGTTAAAATACGATCCGCGTTGCGTAGCAGTTACCATACCGGTGTGACGCGCTATGGGTTCCGGGTTCGATTCCCGGCCAGGCAGGTATGTGAATGATGACTTTATATTCATATTCTTGATCTGGAAATTACGTATTCGTCTTGTGTGTGTCCATGGTACGACATAAGAGAAAATACTAATCCTATGAGTCTAGAAAGCGTGTGTGTGTGTTTTTTTTAAATAGGTGTGAGTATAAGACATCAGGTTTGTCAGAGACGAGTTTCTACTGGAAGAATGTGGTTACTCTCTTTTATACGGTCGTCTCACATTAAAGTGTCTTAATCCTCGGGAGTAAATGCAGACCTGTGATCGACTTTGAAACCCCTGTTCAAATCCTAAGCACGCACCATTGATTTTTCTAACATTATATGCTTATTAGAAACCAGCTGACCCGGCGATCTTCGTACCACCTGAAGTAAACAATCTAAAATTATCAGTGTTCATTCACTGTGTGTCCATGGTACCCACGACACAGGAGAAAATTCTAGTGTGGGGCTATTAGTGTAGAAAGCGTGTCAAACTATAATAACTATATAAACTTTCAAAACATTGATGAAAGTTGGAGACATTTTATAAATGTATTCTTATCCTAAGTTCGTATGTAAATAGCAAGCTAAATCAAACGTTACAAGCCAAATTGGACGACGCTGCTCGTATTTTATTTTCCTTTTTATTCCCAAATCTTTCTTCGGAGCCTTATCACAATATGCCAAATAACTGGAGACATAAAATTCCGTGCATATTTTACACAAACCAATAAAACGGGAGGAAAGGAATCTGCATTTCTGTCGATTTGAGAACACAATCTTGGCTGCCCTCATTACAAAGAGAAATAAAAGGAAAAATACGTAGATACTAGCAGAATCTCGCAGCTTCGCCCGTGTTAAAAAAATTGATGTATCAATTGTCCCGTGGGAATAAGATATTTTCCGACAGTAAAAAGTAGCACATATGTTAATCCAGAGTGTCAGCTAACTTCCTGCCAAATTTAATGAAAATTGCTTTGGCTATTTAGACGTGAAGAAGTAACAAACGTACCTACATACTCACAAACTTCCGCCTTAATAATATTAGTATTATACGATTCGTAGCAATCCTTTAATATCTTTCTGCTGGGCACTAGTTTCACGACAAATTAAAACTTGATCAAACTTTCTTCTGTGTGAAAGTGGTAAAATCCGTATGGTTTGACCAGGGTGATACCATCGTAACACCATCTTTTTTTGATGTCCCATGACTTATATATAAGGGGATTTATTCCGCATATTTCACTAGTTTTCAAAATAGAAATAATCGACTTTATCTCCATCCCAACGACTTTAGTACAACTCAAGCTGAGCTCAAGAACTAAAGATGAGCTCAAGGTCCAAAAGCGTTCACCGTTGAATTCACACGAGCAAAAGTAGGTCCATTTCTTATTTCAGCGGCGCCAAACCTTTCCCAGCTATTGGAGAACGACAAAAGACCTTTATTATGCAAAACAGCAACGGATTGGACTGACGACCAACTTGCGGTAAATTGTGGAATGGAAAAATGAACTCAAAGAATTGTTGCCTTACTTTGCTCATTACTAATTCTGTACCTATTTGGAGTAATTTTTAATAATAATATCGTCTCTAAACTCATAACTCCACACTTTAATTTGCCTTGTAGACTTTTTTTATTTATCTGACTGAAGTAGTGCATCCCCCTGATGGTAAGTAGTCACTGCCGCCCATGGACATCCGTAATTATCTTCATACAGAACATGGGTTGTATCTAAAGTCAATCACAGATGCGTTGCTACTCCCGAGGACTATGACGGTCGCCTCATATAAAATTGTGACAGAAACCACACCCTTCCATCGAAACGCAAGAAATGCTTCACGCTAGAAAAAGACTGTTTTGTGTATCCATGGCACTGAGATACATACGAGAGCAGAATAGGAATATAACTTCATGATTCAGATATCTTTCTGTCCTTGGATCGAACACAGAATCTTTAAGATATCAGCTTGGTATGGAGAATACTATTTTCTGCTTAGACTAATTAATATTACGATTTCAAAACTACCCAGATCTAAAAACAATTACAAAAACAGAAGGCTAATATCAAAGCACTTTAAGCCCTACGGCACGACAAATCGTAGACACGTCGTAACTCTTCAGACGTTATCATTTTTATCGTGGAAATTGTCATGACAATGTACATCCAAAATATTATTACAGCCATTGAGGAAAACGATACTCGTATAGCACTTATTTACCCAAGCCATTGTTATCCCCGGTTCCCACGTTACGACGAGTTATAACAATTTTGTATGGAAAATTGCCATTTTGGGTCAATACACACCATTTATTCACGGAATTAATATTACAGAGAATATTATAAAGGGTACTTACGTTAAAGGAAAGTAAAATAAAAGCATGCTTTTTGTTTAGCTTAAATAACTTTTTATGAAGTTAAAAAATCTAACTACAACTTGTACATCGACACATTTTGTTTTAATATTCACGTAAAACACATTTATTAACATAAAATCAGATATTTTTTGATAAGATTGAGGTAGCAAACGAGCTTACAGTTCACCTGTTTGTGGTCACTACTCATGAAAATCTGTAAGCAATTTCACGTACAACATGGGTCCTATTTGAAGTTAATCACAGATGCGTTGCTACTCTCGAAGACTAAAATGGTTGCCTCATATAAAAGAGTCTCGGCAACCACACCCTTCCGTAAAAACGCAAAACTGCTTCACGCTAGAAAAAATTTGCTGTGGTACCTCCCCAGTCGAACTACCAAGGGTCTACCACCTGGTAAAACCCCACATGTATTTCAAATATACTTTTACTTACTTAAACACTGACTTTCTTAAACAGAAAGTAACATTTTAGAACCTAGGGGGTAGTTAATAAATTCCGGTTGAAGTCGTTTCGAGATCCCGGAGTCCTCCTTTTCAGCGCCGAGGACGGCCACCGGGGGGTTTTAGTGCGGTAAAAATCCCACATACCCTACGTCGCTCCCACGGCGTCGGGTACCTTTGGAAGGTTTCCCCCTCGAAAAAAAAGGGGGGTAGTTAATAAAACAAAAGTAATTTTAGTAATTATTTTATTGACAGTGAGATAATTTATTTATTCTGTACAATAGACAATTTATTTCATAATTTAAGTGCCTTTCGTTGAGGGCCTTTACAAAACATAATATTTGTAACTTACTTATATTTAAATTAAACAAAGAGAAAATAAAATAGCTATTCAGATTTGAGATTATCTTATTTACAGAAACTATTTACAATGAGTAAATTACAAATAATTACGTCAAATTTACAAAATACGATTAAGAGCTTTTAAAGTCAACGAGACGATGAGGATAGTACACATTTATTTATAAGTATTTTTATTATTACAGTATTAAGGAGGTTTTTTTAATATTTGTAGGTTTAATTTTATTTGACAACACATTTTTTTATCTGACTGAAGTAGCAAACGAGCATGCAGTCCACCTGATGGTAAGTGGTCACTGCCGCCCATGGACATCTGTAATCAACTTCTTACAGAACATGGGTTCCATCTGAAGTTAATCACAGATGCATTGCTACTCCCGAGGACTATGATGGTCGCCTCATATAAAAGTGTGCCGGTAACCACACCCTTCCATCGAAACGCATGAAATGCTTTACGGTAGAAATAGGTGTAGCGGTGGTACTTCCCCGGTCGAACTACACTGGTTCTACCACCTGATAAACAATACGTTGCTGAAATTTTAAAACATTTTTGATCTCGAATAACAATAAATTATAAGCGCTTTTCAACGTTTGTATAATGCAAAATATAAGTCTTATTATTTAAATTGCCTACGAGAATTAGGTTATACCTTCGTCAATAACAAAAGAAGAAAATATAGGTAGCTATGTTTTATATAACACATAATTATAATGATCTAAGTGTATTGAAAATTGGTTCTCAATAAATATTAAAGAGAACATGAAAAGATTGGTGTCATTATAATTTGTCAATGTCGAAACGTCGTTTGTCGGACGTGACGACAATGATAAATATTAATGATTAGATTCCCAACGATCTGGGTCTAGATCTGTTTGTGTAAAAAATAAAATTTATTCTTATTGTCACAAGTAACAAATGAATGTAGCCGTCAGGGACATAATTGGGGCGAAAATAAATTGATATTGAAAAAGATATCGCGTTTTTTGTATATTATTATGTATTAGTGTGTATAGTTTCTTTATTTCTTTTAAATATTACCACTGTCTTGTACAATGTAGGATTGTTTTGTTCTAGTTTTAAAAGTTTGATGAGACAGATTTGTTTTAGTTATTTTTAGGGTTCCTTACCTAAAGGGTAAAAATGGAACCCTATTACTCTGCTTCCCATCTGTCTGTCTGTCACTAGCCCGTTGAAAATCGCAGATGATGTATTTCTGATGATAACAAAAAATACCATAAACAGAATAAAATTAATAAGTTACTTAAATAATTAACGTGATATTTTAGCCGCTTTTATAGATAATGGTGCGGAACCCTTCTTGTGCGCGTCCGAATCGCACTTAGCCGGTTATTTTAAACAACGTCTCTAAATTTGTTACATTAAAATTATAAACTGTTATCTCTTTTTTATTTTGGACTGCCTCCTCCTGGTACTGAATATCTTCAATATTTTCCAAAGTTTGTATTCTATTTTAATCTTTAAAGTGTTATTTGCGTCTTACTTATTTTTTCCTATCTTTATTTCTTTCTATCTTTTCCGCACGGAAAGTTTGCCTTCAATAAATTTGTGTTTCGTAATAAGACTGTCCTTTGTATTATTGAAAATTATATCTTTTATTGTAATTTATATTCTTTGTGCAGAATAATTTAACTATTTCTATTATTCATTATTACATTGTTGATAACAATTGCAAATTAGAAGGTCTACTTTCATCTGTAGTTCCGAAGTTTCAGATAATTAATGCGTCGTTTATTTACAAATGTCGTAAGGTGGTCTTGACGAAGATTATGATTTCGGATGTATTATAATTATTATTCTATTAAGCCGTGTGCAATTTTGAAGATAGTCATTTCAATGGATCGAAATATTAAAACTTATGATAGAAAAAAGCCTTTCAGACGGATCCGACATTTATTTAACGGTGACAAAGCATATTCTTAAAAATTCGGCCAATCTTCATCTTCATCTTCACTAATAAATCAATCTGTAGAGAGTTAAGTTCTGTACATGAAATATATTTCCAAAATAACTATCAGGGGGCGATTAGGGATCGATACTGATGCCAAAAATGCAATCAGTAAAAATTTTGTCTGTCTGCCTGTCTGTATAACCGTTATAGAAACAAAAACTACTCGAGGAATTTAAACAAAACTTGGTACAATTATTTTTCATACTGAGCTGGCTATAGTATACTTTTCATCACGCTACAATCAATAGGAGCAGAGCAGTAAAGAGAAATGTTGCCAAAACGGGAGAACTTACTCCATTTTTTAAGCTTCCGTCGCGTGTGCAACCTTAATGGTTAAAGCTACGCAGAAATCATGTATGGCGGAAATGTTCTCCTTAAAAGTATATAAGTAAAAAAAAATCCCAGGACAGGATATGTGTATCTTTTATGGTTGACTCACAATAACACGTGTAACTCCTGATAGCTTAGCAGTTCGAAGCATGTGACTATATTTGTCTACTCTTACATTTATAACACTCTCAGTCATCCCTAATCAAAAAAGTTAATATTATTTAGGCGGAACTAAGTTCGCCGAGTCAACTAGTAGCAAATAAAAAAGTTGTTTTCGATTAAGTTCAAACATACGCTAACTTTAACACTATAACAGATGAGACCAAAATTGCGATCATAAACAAAACTAGCGTAGGTAAGTTAGTTCAACAAACGCCATCCTATATTCATCGCGGAGTGCCTAAACTAATAAATATTAAATGAAAAGAAAACTCACCCGTTTTGGGGTAACGTTTAAACGAACCTCGCCCGGGGGAGATGTTTAAAGAATGGGGAAACGCCGTAAATCTTGTATGTCTTTCGCAGATTTTGTTTGAAAAATGCAAATTTCTGCCTTCAGTGGCTAACTTGTCAGTGGTGTTTATACAATTCAGTTTGCATTGTTTTAGTTTAAAACTCTTCACTTAAAGACTTATGCATCATTAGCTATATATTTTTTCTTTCGTTTGTTTGTATTCGCTGATGTAGAAAAGTAGTCAATGAATCGAAAATTGTATTTAAGGCTGCATTTTTAATATGATCTCAGTAATACACGAGCATTCAGTCCAACTGATAGTAAGTAATCATTGCCACCCATCGATACTTTTTTTAGCTGACTGAAGTAGCAAACGAACATGCAGTCTACATGATGGTAAGTGGTCACTGCCGCCCATATATGTCCATAGGCAGCAGTGACCATGTTCTGTATGTATAATCAACTACATACAGAACATGGGTTCTATCTGAAGTCAATCACAGATGCGTTGCTAATCCCAACGATAATGATGGTCGCCTCGTGTGAAAGTGTGCCGGCAACCATACCCTTCTATCGAAACACAAGAAATGTTTCACGCTAGAAATAGGTGTGGCGGTGGTACTTCCCCGGTCGAACTACACTGATTCTACCACCTTGCAAGCAATTGTATTATATCTAGGCTCAAAAATGTAGAACATGGCTTCTACATGAAGTTGATCACTGCTGCGTTGCAACTCTTGAGCATCCAAGACCAAGCATAAACCGCGCTGGATCTACAACATTTCTAGATATTTTTATACAGCCATAAAGTTATGATATTATCATATTATTTTATGATTGTGAAGGAAAGACTTCATTGTATTAACGTACCTACTTTTCTATGTTATAATTATTATCCGTGACACCAAGCCATAATTAATGGGTCATGTGCTTATAATATCACAATATATTTACCAAAATTATCAGCAATTTCGTTGTTTAGATTTAAATATTTAAATTATTGTTTTGTCAAATGTACACACTGTACATATTTTTGACACGATGACTAATGGGCTACTTTAAGTGTTTACCATGATGAAGTGGCTTAGTACACGAGTGTTTAACTATAGTTTAAAATTATTTCGAATATTAATACAATTTTTAATTAAATTTGGTAAAATAAAATGTATTACATGTGGTGAAATGGATATGATCCTTTTTAATTATCGAATACCTAATAAATTACATTATCTTAAAAACAAGTAAATTTAAATAGTGAACTAATTTATACTATTCAGTTAACGACACATATATTTTTTTTTAATTAAAAAAACGTTGGGACCTTGCCCAGGGACTGCGATGGTAATAATATTTCATGGTAGTGTTTTTGTTTATATATTTTTCTTTTTCTTTATTGTATAGGTATATGTACATTAGGTAAATAGTTTTTTCTTTTTATATTTTGTTAAATTAAATAATTAGTATTTTAATTCAATTAACTGCTTTTATTCCGAATAAATACGCGCTTACAAATACTACGAACTGAAACTAAAGTGCATATTTGCTTTTCAAAACGGCGAATCACTTGCATTGTGGCATAAGGCGCTTACACACGCTGGGAATTTCCAGCGGATAATCCTCGGAACACGAACTGCGACTGAGACCGTAACTCCGGATCGAAGCCGCAAAACTTGGGCGGAATTCCCACTTTCGACATTTGACTGGCGATAGGCATTCTTTGCAGGCTTCGCTGGACTTTGGCCGAAAGCAATTTTCAGGGGAATTGGAATTGAAATAAAAATGTAGCTTTGTCGTGGGATCGTGAGCGGGAAATAAGATCAAAATGTTTTTGTACATATTATATATGTCGGCGCGACACCGCGTATTTATGAAAAACACGTCACCGAAAATAATTATTTTAGTTTAAAGATCGAAAATTGATTGTTTATTAAATTAGCAATGTTTGGTGATTTTAAGAATTGTAATTTAGTTTACCCTCCATAAATTTGTTATTGTCACCTCACCCAACTTTAAAAAGGTGAGCGCCTGCCTGTAGAAAAAGAGACTTGTATAACCGTCGAAACGATCGGACCTCCACGAGTGTGAATAAATCGAAGAAGTTTACTCCTGTGTTTTACTTGAAATTTTCAGGAATGGACAGTATGAAGACCCAGACCTTCTTGACCTCACGCACTCACTTCGTTATATACATTCGTTTAAACCATCATTTGAATCGTTCTATTTCTTGATTCAATTACGCCAATGGGTTTTTTGTAGAATCTGTTGACTTTAAAAACTCTTATGTGCATTAACAATAACTATAATAAAAATATAAATCGACGGGCCACTAGAACAAAATCGTATATGAAAAATTACCAATTTACAGTATGAAACTTAGAAGTTTTGTGGACATACAAACATTGATTACTTACAAGAAAGACAATCTATGGAAAATCATTGTAATAGCTATTTAGGAACTTATTAAATAATTTCTGAATTTTTTTTTTTTTTTTTTATTTGACTGAAGTAGCAAACGAGCATGCAGTCCACCTGATGGTAAGTGGTCACTGCCGCCCATGGACATCTGTAATCAACTTCATACAGAACATGGGTTCCATCTGAAGTCAATCACAGATACGTCGCTACTCCCGAGGACTATGATGGTCGCCTCATGTGAAAGTGTGCCGGCAACCACACCCTTCTATCTAAACGCAAGAACTGCTTCACGCTAGAAATAGGTGTGGCGGTGGTACTTCCCCGGTCGAACTACACTGGTTCTACCACCTTTAAAATTGCTATTACAATCAAAAAAGCTTCGTACTGTAAACTGGTAATTTTTCATATACGTTTTTTTCTAGGAGCCCGTCGAAATATCAATGCATATGCATAATGAAATCTCTTTAATCATACACAGGTCTATTTACAAACTATACTGCAAAATCTACCGATTTAAACACAAAAATTAATACAAACTTCATAACACGAATGGAATTAATTGTGGAGAGATGATATTTTGTAGAAAATTGTCGTGGCGTATTTTTGCTTGTGTATTTAAATAATTACATGTTATTTTTGCTTAGCCATATATAAAATGAATCGCGAATATGATTGTAATAAGAAGATATTTTTCATTATAAATATGATACAATATTGTTGCTCACAGCCATCCATCAGCCTTTTGAGGTCCATAGCTGGACATACGAGTAGTCCATATTCAATCTTGTGTTTATACACAAACCAAAAATAAAACATTATGTATATTTTTTTACAATTCTTTAGTTTTTTTTATCCGATTGAAGTAGCAAACGAGCAGTCCACCTGATGGTAAATGGTCACTGCCGCCCATGGACATCGATAAGCAACTTCAAATAGAAAATAGGTTCTATCTGAAGTCAATCACAGATGCGTTGCTACTTGAGGACTATAACTATCCTAGTTATGTTGAAGTCAAAAGTAATTTGGTAAAAAGGTGTTATTTCGTATATACGTATATATTTAACAGTACGTGTTCATAACATTATTCACACAATAGCGCTACACAGGCTTTAAATGGAATTGCCTGTAAATGTTTAGCAATAAACAAAGTCTAATGTTGTGTGTACGCTGACGATAACAGATACCAGTATCATATATTATCGTACATATAACATAGGGTTCAAACTAACATCAAATAGGATTAAAGTTAGATAAACGATGTCACTAATGGATATGCTACCACGTAGCCTTGTCTCACAGTATATATATGTTAACTAGTTCTAACAACAATAACAACTTCTATAATTGTTTTGACTTTAGACACATTTATTTTGCATGAATAAATACAGCACAGCATAATTCAAAATTGATAAATTTTAAGTTGTGGATAAAACTATTTTGTCCTAAAAATGTCGTGCTCTAACTACTTATGCTTCAACGTGGTTAGTTGCCTTCTAATTAGTTTTCTCTAACTGAAATCGTTAGAAAGATAAAAGAAAAAGAAAAAGCATTGTTAATTTTACTTAGCATCTGTAAAATTTAGGTTTTTGAGTTGCGTTCTGATTAAATCCAACCTGCGATATATGTATAGGTACGTAACCTATATTTTACAGAGAAATTTGATTTGGCCTAATTACAAAAATAGGTGACAATATTACAAACACAGCTTGTTATAGTCTCTTGTCAACTTTCGAGATTGTATTGGATACAATAAGATCCGTTGTAAATTATACTCGAATTGGATAACGATAGGAATTAGATGAATTAATTGGATACGATTCCGGCACGTTTTCGATTAACCCTCCCATTTTGACGGTCTTTGAAATATGATAATTCGATATTATGTAAGGCTTGGTATTATTCTAAAATCTTAGTAGAATTTCTAAGCAGATGTTCGCTAAGACACGACAATATTGTTTATTGGTTTAGTGCTCTGAGGAACCTACTTCAGCTCAACTTCCTTTACTGAATAATATACTACTGTAGTTTTGGTACGATATTTATCAGTATCATCTATTTATGTACTCTAGACAAAACTGTTTTCTTCTAAATTTTGTTCAAGGCAAAGATAAATAATATAAATACATAACTTTTTACAGTACGCTTTTAATAAGTTAACATTCTACATTCAACATTATTACCACGAAAAGTAATGTGATTCTCGTCCACAATATTTTTATAACCAAAATAAAAAAAAACAGAGTTTACCAAATAAGTCAAGTTTTAATTAATGGATTTAACTTTGAGTTTGATTACCCAACTTAACGATTCAATATTTCTTGGTAGTCGGGGCAAAGGAAACCGCCTTGGGGAACGCCACGAATGAGCTATGGATGTCGTTAAACTTTCCAACTTTAGTTAAATCGGGGAGTGATTGCAATCAAATTTATTTTTCTTATTTATATTTGTGTTTATATAAATGTTATTCTAGTAAGTTATTAATTTATTTCTTTATAAAATGTTCCATTTAAATGCTTTTAAGTGAAATATCTTCAAAATATCGTCAATCCACAATAATATTTTAAATAAATAGAAAAAAATATATCGAATTTATGTTAATGAAAATATACTACATTACCAATGACTTAATATTAAATTGGCACATAGATATATTTACACCGTAGAAACAGGTAATATCACACTGCATCGTATTATACTATTATATATAACAAATATCTCTTACCCAATACTCCATATATTTTCCATCGTTGTCATACAATCGATTTTTATTAATGCAAAAAATTAACAACACTTAAAGCCAAGTAAATTTGAAAGTCTTATGTTATCCTTAGTTTAACTAACATAACAATTTATATTGTTCACATTTAATTAATTTACAAAATTATACGTGAAACTGATTAAATATAGTTTGGTGAAAATTTAATTGATAAAGGTGACTTATATTTATAATTCAAAGATTTACAGTTTATAATAACAATTAATTATAAAGAAAACGTCATAAAAGGAATGGTAATAGGTCAAAAAATCTGTGACAATAATACTCAAAAAGTGCATTAACTACCTTAAACTATAGGAGGGAATATCAGGAGGTATGACATGTGATTTGCGCACAGAAAATTCCCACTAACATAATTACGGTCAGGAAGAGGAATTGAGAGTGTTACGGTTACCTATTACTAAGACAGTTCGTAATTCGTTCAGTCACTTGTTATTTCACTAAAGGCACTTATCTTCGTAATAGTAAAAACAACGTCCAAACCAGCATTTCCATTCTGAAGCGAAGGGGGTTGCCCCTCCCCACAGCGTCTGGAAAAGAAAAGATGGTTAATGATGCGTCATATGTCGCCTTAATGGTGCAGTCGTAAGCATCTTTTTATATGCTTCTCTAAATGATCCAGGGTCGAGCTGGAGCGAAGATATATTAAAATGAATATGTGCGCTCTATCATTTAAATAAACAATAACGCTGAGCTATGTGAAAACTTTTATTCGTTCTTTATTGAAAGTATATTAATTTTATGCTCCATAAGTAGTTCGTTTGTATAAGTACCCAGTACTTGATTACATTTACCATTATATTAACATTAGAAACATATTTTTCTTTTATTGTTTTTTTCTTGAATCAGAAATAACGTAAAATAGTTCATAAAATCAATTATAATTAAACTTGAACCAAAAAGGTCTTTCATATAGCTTATGTAACACGCACAATTATACAACATGCTTTCGTACATAAGTACAATTAAGTTATTACTAATGTTTTACGTGGCAAATATCCAAATATGTTTCAGTCGTTTATTAAAATAAAATGAATGTAACCCCGTTTATTTAATGCCAACATAAAAATATAATTACAGCATCAGCAAGCATTGAAATCTGGGTAAACATCCACGTTGTTAAATTTTATATAGGCGTATACAAGCAAAAACGATCTACAGTAACAAAAAGAGCGTTAAATTCAAGCATATCTATTAACGGGGTTAAAATTCACATCGTTAGTCGCTTGCATGCTTTAAAGCGCTAAAGCTGCTACGTAACAGAAAAGATATTTTCATTCACAAAATTGTCATCATATTTAAATGTAATAAAACGGGAATTTTCCGCGAGCGAAAGTAACGTTTCACCCTGCGAAAATTCCCACGGGAAATGCAGGAATATGTTCCGGTTTATAGACCTAGTGCTTTTAATATTACGGGCTGAGCTTAAGTCTTTTATTTCCGTTTTTAGGGTTCCCTACCCAAAGAGTAAAAACGGAACCTTACTACTAAGACTCCGCTGCCCGTTTGTCCGTCTACTAGTCAGGCTGTATCTCATGAACCGTGATAGCTAGGCAATTTAAACTTCACGGATAATGTTTTTGTGTTGCAACTGTAGCGACCTCCCGCAACTCATCAAGAGATGGCGCTACTAGTATTCTGAAACACGCTTTTGAAGTATTCTCAATACCCTGTAAATATATACAAGTTCCGAACAACGCCTGTCGGACCACAGCCACTCCCCAGGCATGATCACTTAACCTGGCGGGGAGATCTCCCCTTGCCAAATAACTATAACGATAAATGCTAAAAACAAGATGAAAAAAATAGGGGGTTACAATAATATTTTTTATAACAAGTATTGAAGTATCAAACGAGCGAGCAATGCACATGATGCTCAGTGGTAACTGCCGCCTGGGGCACCTGTAAGCAACTTCATACAGAACAATGGTTCTGTCTGAAATCAAACATATGCGCTGTTACTTCCGAGCACTGAGATGTCCGCCTCATATAAACTGAAAACACAATCTTCTACCGAAACGCAAAAAATGCTTCACGCCTGAAATAGGTGTGGCAGTAGTACGTCCCCGGTCAAACTACATATATACATTCAACCTTTAAAGTGATAGGTAGTGGTAGTGATGATGCATGTCGTATGGGACACGACAGACGTGATTATTGTGCCGTTTTATATTAATAATGGTACAAAAAAAAACACGCTTTCTACATTCATAGCCACACACTAGGATTTTCTCCTGTGTCGTGGGTAGGTACCATGGACACACACAAGACGAATATACAAACACCCAGACCCAAAACAATCTAAATTCATCATTCAGATACCTGTGTGGCTGGGAATCGAACCCGGGACCAATTGTACGTTAGGCTGGTATGGTAACCGCTCCGCCACGCGGGTCGTCATACAGAACCCTTAGTTCGCGAGTCCAACTCGCACTTGGCCAGTTTTAATAGACATCGTTATGGCGGATGGAGTCAACATTCTGGCCTGTATTCAGCCGAGCATCAGAAATGATTAGCTGTATACGAGTATATTTCTCTCTTAATGTTAATGGCGGGCGATAATATCTTTGGCTTGTGTATGAATTGGTTATCATTACCGCTTCAAATATAGGTCAATTATACAAACATAAATATACAAGCATAAATGTGATAGTTAATTTTATGATAACATAGTAAAGCTTCCATACAAAAACTATTCCTACTAATCATTACATAGTATAAAACAAAGTCGCTTCTCGCTGTCTGTCCCTATGCAAGCTTAGATCTTTAAAACTAAGCTGAGAATTTTAATACAGTTTTTTTTAATAGATAGAGTGATTCTCAATCGGGAGGTCTGAGGTTCAAACCCAGGCACGCACCACTGATTTATGTGCGTATTAGAAATTAATTATCACTGCTTTTCGCTTAATGGATTGATGAGAGATACAAGCGTAAATATAAATGTCATAGTTAATTTTATGATAACATAATAAAGGCCATATTACAAAAACTAGGTATTTCTTCTAATCATTACATAGTATTAAACAAAGTCGCTTCTCGCTATGCTTAGATCTTTAAAACTATGCTACGGATTTTAATACAGTTTTTTTTATAATAGATCAAGTGATTCTCAATCGTGAGGCCCGAGATTCAAACCTAGGGACGCACCACTAGTTTTATGTGCATATTAGAAATTAATTATCACTGCTTGTCAAGGAAAATATCGCGAGGAAATCTACACAGCCAAGAGTTCTTTTAAAAAAAAAAAGTTCTGGGAGGTGTGTGAAGTTCACCAATTCGCACTTGGCCAGCGCGATGGACTATGGCCTAAAACTCTCTCCTTCCGAGAGAAGACCCGTGCCCAGCAGTGGAACAATAATGGGTTGACGATATTTGTAATGGTGGTGCAGAAATCGTAGAATAGAAATTTTGACCAACTTTAAATACCATTATATTTATTTTTAAGCTTTTTTTAAATAGTACTAGGTAATGTTAATAAAACAAAGATACTTACTATTTTTACTAAACATATAAGAGGATATGTGAGGCCGACTCGCAACGTATAACCGCACGGACATGCTGCGTACGTGCGGCGGTTTCGTTGCGACTGTCGCGCGACACCGCAGCGACAGGTAGCCCTTGTGTGTCGCATAGTCGTCCGGGAACACGTGAAGGGTTCTCCAGGACGCGCGGAGACCCTCGCTGTCGGCTCCCGATATGTGTGTCTCTGGGGTTATTACTGGATCCTGGGGGAAGAAAAACCAAATAATTAGCAGGATTAAATTACTCTTTGTCACTTGTCTCCGATAAAATTACCGCTATACTTTTCTGCCCTATAGTATTAGTGTAATGCTATAGTATATTTTTTGTAATATTAAAAACTACCTTCAGGACCTTCATTCTGAGAGGCTGAGATTGCAGACCGTCATTCAATGTGTTAATATACGTTTAAGAATTTAGGATCGGACTTGAAGTTAAATGACAGTAGGTATTACTAAAAAATGGTCAGTAAACTCAACTAAATAAGAAATAAAAATGAATGTATTATTCCTCAAATTAAAGTGTTAATGTGTTTTATGTTACGGTATTCTATTTATGATCCTATAAAATATGTAAGTAAAATCAAAGATTTAAAGATAATATAAACGGTTAAAATACTTCTTAAATTAAAATTATTTCTTTGTGATGATCTTAAATCCACTTATATTTCTTGGTAAAAATGAGCACATTATTTATTACTTCTTAATTATTTTCTTTTCTCAGAAGATATAAGGCATGAGATTTTAAATACATGCGAAGATATGAAATTCTGCTGATCAAATTATCTTCAAGCTTTTATTATAAACGGTTTACCTCTTAACTACATAATTATAATTTTACTCGTATTATAAAAATTAAAATCAAACATAGTAACTTAAAAGATTACTTTGAAAACAAATTTGACAGACGAAATCTAAATTATTTAGGTACTAAGAAATATTGTGATTTTATTTACATTCTAGCTAGATAAACAAAGTTTTAATGAAATATGTATAAGCAGGGTGGACTACCCTATATCAGTCATGGTAGCGTTCAATTGTGGGCGTAAGAATTACGGGCCGGGAGATAATTACGACACTGATTTATTTACTATCACACTTTACGGAATTAACATTTGGAATAACGCATAACTGGTATTAACAAGGATAACGTTCCGTTGAGCGCTGTAAGCGACAGCACGTACAACAAAGTAATCTTTTAGCTAACTCAAACGATCCACTTTTATGCATTCCGTTCGCACGGAATAATCTATACCTACCCGTTCCGCGTTGCGCAAAAAGAAGGTAGGTGCTACCCTCACTTGTCTGTTAATAGATTTCGAACTATAAAACTAAACGGCTTTAATCATGGAATGGACGTAGGTTTCCCGTCATCCACTGACATATACCTATAATATATCTTTTTTATTTTGTTGATGTTTGAATTGGTTGTTCTTAAAGCAACTATTAGAAAATTATTTTACCACGTTAAATTAAATTGTCGCAAACTTTCTCACAGCCATGTAAAGTCCCCCGCGACAAATTATGGTCTAAAGACCCGTTTGCTCTGAGGAGAAACACGTGTCCAAAGTAAGCTAATGATTTGAAGATGAACTATACATATTAATGGACTAATATTACTAAATTTATTATTTTATTTTAATTATTATTTTCGGTGAAGGAAAACATCGTGAGGAAACCTACACACCAGAGAGTTCTTTAAAAAAAAAGTTCTCGGAGGTGTGTGAAGTCCACCAATTCGCACTTGGCCAGTGCGGTGGACTATGGCCTAAACTCTCTCATTCTGAGGGAAGACCCGTGCCCAGCAGTGGGACAATAATGGGTTGACGACAAATATTACTAAATGAGCAGTAACTCTAGTCACGCTCGACTCGTCCAAAACTCGCTAAACTGGATTTTCATATTATATAATGTGTCAGGAAAGCTTAGGATTTCATTTAAACAATGGACATAAATACACAGTTCAATGCCTATGAAAGTGGCCACCATTGAAACAGGGTCAAAGCGTTTTAATTGTAGTTCGTAATTTACGTACGTAATTAACGTTTCTATGTAAATGTAGTGTAAGCGTCCGGCTAATTATCCCCACATACATTCGTATATTATGTTACAATGAAATCTAATTATGTTATAATAACTAATTTAAATTTACTAACCCATTATTATTGTGATAATTTGGAATGTGGTGAAGTGTACAACTAGTGCAGCTTGATAGAGAGGTGCCACTGCAACACTTATGTATAGTATGAAGCAGTTCTTGTAATTAAGTGCAAGTGTTTAATTGCCTCTAAACTAGCAACGCATCTGAGGTTTACTCCAGTTAGAACACCTGTATATATGAAGTTGCTTACAGTCGTCGGTCAGAAACAGTGGCGTAACTATACCATTCGAGGCCGTGGTACAAAATATGATGACCTTTTTTTTGGTGGTCAAGCTTAAAACAGTATGTATACGCTTGACGACCTTTTTTTAGGAATATGAATGAGCGAACTAAAAGTACAAACTGCGAAATATTTTGCCCAATATAATAATAATAATAATAATAATAAAGCCCATTTATTTCCAATCTACATTTTTTTTACACTTAGGAAAATGGTAGTTCTAATTTCTAATTCATTCGCTATCATTATTTTCTTCTTTTTCACTACCGTTGATTGGCACCCCTTCTCGGGTAAAGGCCTCCTCCAGCTTTTTCCAAGCCTCCCTATCCATAGCTTTCTTTCTCCACTCTCTTCCTGCTATGGCTTTTATATCTGCTATCCACCTTTTTCTCGGTCGCCCTCTTTTCCTTTTTCCATGTGGACCTTCCCATATGGTTGTCTCTAAAGTCCATCTTTTGTCTGTACATCTTGCTATATGTCCTGCCCACTGCCATTTCTGTTTTAGAGCATGTTGTAGGGCGTCTATAACTTTAATTTTTCGTCTTATTTTTTTGCTTTTTATTTTTTGTAGTTTTCTTGTTTTAAGTACGCTTCTCTCCATTGCTTTCTGGCATGCTACTATTTTAGTTTTTATTTTTGAGTTATATGTCCACGTATGGCATCCATATGTAAGAGTAGGTAGAATGCAGGAATCCAAAACAATTTTCTTCAGGTGGTGGGGAAATTCGCCTTTTAATATTTCCTTTTGAGTCCAAAATTTTTTCCAGCTCATATTAATGCGTCTATCGACTTCTGCCCAATATAATAATATATTAATATATCACCACGTTTCGGCAACAGGAGTACAGGTCGATCTCCTACCAGTTGGACCGATGACCTGAAGAAGACAGCGGGAAACCGTTGAATTCAGAGGGCAAAGGACCGGTTAGAGTGGCGCCATTTAGGGGACGCCTATCTTCAGCAGTGGACATCAAAAGGCTGATGGGTGGATGGAATAATATATGTTGGGAGTTGAGATTCTCCTCTGACCAGGAGCCCCTTCCGACTTGGGCCCGTGGGATTTTACCCATTTTCCACCATTTGCCACTGGTCAGAAATGACCCCTTATCGGTGGTTGGACTACAACCATTGTTATTTTCAAATGAATAAAAAAACTATGACTATTTTTAATATCTCTCTGAAGATAATGCTATTTGTGATTCGACTTTATAGGTACCAACGCCACATGATTTTTTAGCAAATTCATTTAGATTGATTACAGGAGTCTATGGTAGGTAATAGTCGATTGCCATCAGAGGGATTGCTTATGAGGTTGCTACATCTGCACTAGATATAAAAATATATGAGTAATACAAATGTGTGGTTTATTACCGGAACTAACAAAGAATTTTGTTTTTCTTGAGGGTCGGAAAAATAGTTGGGAACATAATAACGATTTGGATATCCGCTCCAATATAAATGATTTGTAGCTTTTTGAGATAATTTTCTTTCTTTCTTTAAGTATAACTAACTTTTGGATCTATTCGATATTTCGTTTAGAAACTTACGAATATTTGGGTCGTCCGGAAAATACAACGTAAAATTTAAGTAAATAGTTGCGTATTTAAATACGTTGTAGTAGACTTTGAACAATTTTGACAACTTAGCGAATTTGAAAAGCTCTGATTTTGTTTTCAAAATATAATTCCTTCTTATAAATCACTTCTAACCTGATTTTTCTAAAACACGTGTGTCGTAAAATTAATTATATTTCAGTGGAGAAATAAAATGAGGGAACCCAAACCTGAGAGCAGTAAATTTTTTTTTCAAAGATTTTTGAAGTCATCTAATTCATTTTTGGCTAGGGTGATAGAGTATAGCTAAAAACTCCTATATTCTGAGAGGATATCTGAGCGCAGAAGTGGAACAATATTGAATTTACAATAAAATATTTCTAATCTAGTTTTTCATATGTATTATCTTATACATATGAAAAACTAAAAGTGAGAACCATGTCCAATGTGAGGTACACCTGGAGTCAAGGAAAATTTAACCAAATGACAGTACAACTACGCTAAAACCGCATACCCGTTAATAAAAATAGTGTCAATTTGTACGAGGCACATTAAAAACCTGTTTTTCAGAATTCGAAGCTAATTCCCACAATGGTCTTATCTTTACATCCATCGATATAATATCGCACATTCGCGGTGCGCGCTCGTTTATGACGTCAGCGCGCATAATGGACGAACCGCGAGCAGTTTGCTGATAAGCTGATAACATCGGCGCCGTTACTCTTACAGTTATTACTCTGTTTGTAATTAACGTGCTTTTTAACTGTTCGATTAAAGCCATTGTAGTTGACTGTTATGTGACTTTAAATTTTAAATGTGGTGCGTATTTGCATTGGAAATATGAAACCGGAGTTCAAATCATAGTCGAGTAAAAATTTTTGTCACACCCTACAAATATTTAAAATTATGTGCCACTTAGAAATTCATTACATTTCGGTGAAAATAAAAACTCGAGTAATTATAGAAACCTGAGAGTACCTACTCTAAAAATCTTCTCAAATGTATATAAAGTCTACCAATTCACCTTTGACCAGCGCGGTTGACTAGGACGAAAAATTTTTTTAATGTGAAAGATTTGGACCCAACAGTGAGACAATTATGGGTTGACGATGAAATGATTTCTAATGAGAATAATATATATTACAACCACGCTAAAACTGTACTACCATTGATAAGAATACCATAACAACTTTTTACAGAACTTACTTAAACTTTTTTCAATACATTACTTATTCCTTCAATGGTTTATCATTGAATCCATCGATATAATATCGCATATTCGCGGTGCGCGCTCATTTATGACGTCAGCGCTCATAATGGACGAGCCGCGAGCAGTTTGCTGATAAGCTGATAACATCGGCGCCGTTACTCTTACAGTTATTACTCTGTTTGTAATTAACGTGCTTTTTAACTGTTCGATTAAAGCCATTGTAGTTGACTGTTATGTGACTTTAAATTTTAAATGTGGTGCGTATTTGCATTGGAAATATGAAACCGGAGTTCAAATCATAGTCGAGTAAAAATGTTTGACATACCTTACAAATATTTAAAATTATGTGCCACTTAGAAATTCATTACATTTCGCTGAAAACAAAAACTCGAGTAATTATAGAAACCTGAGAGTACCTACTCTAAAGATCTTCTCATATGTATATAAAGTCTACCAATTCACCTTTGACCAGCGCGGTTGACTAGGACGAAAAATTTTTTTAATGTGAAAGATTTGGGCCCATAGTGAGACAATTATGGGTTGACGATGAAATGATTTCTAATGAGAATATTATATATTACAACCACGCTAAAACTGCACTACCATTGATAAGAATACCATAACAACTTTTTACAGAACTTACTTAACCTTTTTTTCAATACATTACTTATTCCTTCAATGGTTTATCATTGAATCCATCGATATAATATCGCATATTCGCGGTGCGCGCTCATTTATGACGTCAGCGCTCATAATGGACGAGCCGCGAGCAGTTTGCTGATAAGCTGATAACATCGGCGCCGTTACTCTTACAGTTATTACTCTGTTTGTAATTAACGTGCTTTTTAACTGTTCGTTTATGGCAATTATGGATAACTGTTATGTGACTTCAAATTTAAAATGTGGAACGTATTTTGATTGGAATAGTGTCGGGCCAAAAAAAGAGGCCAGGATTAAAGTCATTCGATTTTTTTCTTTATGAGATTTGCCTATTTTATTTTTTTATTTTTTATTTGACTGAAGTAGCAAACGAGCATGCAGTCCACCTGATGGTAGGTAAGTGGTCACTGCCGCCCATTGACATCTGTAATCAACTTCTTACAGAACATGGGTTCCATCTGAGGTCAATCACAGATGCGTTGCAACAGAACTATGATGGTCGCCTCATGTGAAAGTGTGCCGGCAACCACACCGTTCTATCGAAACGCAAGAAATGCTTCACGCTAGAAATAGGTGTGGCGGTGGTACTTCCCCGGTGGAACTACACTGGTTCTACCACCTTAATGTAAAAATAAGTAAGTTACTTATGAATAAATAATAAATGTTATAAATAAATAAATGTTATTTATTATACACAGGCCACATGACATTAGGTAATCAGCTTTTTGTAATGCCAAAGCAGTCATTGATGTGTTAAATTTGAAAATCTTGATCAGAGGTCAATATTAAAACACATAAATAAGTGTTAATATGTATTATATGAGTATGTCACTCAAGTCAAAACGTATTTTAAATAAATATGAAAGGTCGGACTTACCAGAATATATTTTACAAATATAATATTAGTGAGGTTTGAAGTCTTTTTTTACAGAATAAAAATCAACCTTTATTTTTGGTGGGATCTTGTTGTTGAGAGTTAATACTACTTTACAAGATCTCACCATAAATAAAGGTGACATGGTTTTTGTTCTATAAAAAAAGACTTCAATCCTCACTAACCACAAATGATATTTTGGCGATTTAGCATTATTTCCTTTCCACTGATGATCTGAAAGATTTTTAATATTGATATGGTCACTTTAAGATGTTGTTAGGTTAGAACATTACGTATCTACAAGACCGAAAGTTCCTTTAAGCAGGGACTGAATAAATTTATAATCGACTTGGTATTACATGGATCTCACAACTATTTTCGGTAGAAAAACTGACTTGCGAGGCTTGGATTTTTTTTTCAAGTATTGATTTTTATTCCATATGTATTACGAGATAAATATACCCACCACGTCTAAAAAAGCATAACATAAAAAAGATAATAGCTTAATCACTGTCAAAAAAATCCCAGTTTTACATTTAAATAGGTATAGAATCCATCAAGCAGCTACATGAAGCCTCACGGCCCGATCGGGCGTGACGGCCGCTAATGGACCGGAAGTCCGTTGAATTGAGTGCGATAATCAGAGCAAAAACTGCTTAAACTCTTAATTGATTACGCTTTATAAGGGAATCATAATACGAGTGCTGTGGAGGGTTCCATTTTTATCTGTAAGACTAAATTTTATGTTATATTTATAAAATTAGATACTTTTAAACTACATAATTGAATTTTTATTACCACTCAATATATAATATATTATATATCAGCTTATAGAAACTCAGCCAAAAGGTGGTAGAACCAGCGTAGTTCGGCCCGGGAGGTACCACTGCCACACCTACTTCCAACGTGAATCATTTATTGCGTTTCGATGGAAGGGTGTGGTTGCCGGCACAATTTTATATGAGGCGATTACTTTTGGCAACTTTCCACAATTTATCTAATTTATATAGAAAAAAATATTAACAACAAACGTTGTTTAATTTCCCCTTGCTTCCTGTAAAATTACCGTTTTTGTGATGCGTTTCTCTCTATCATCGTTCTCTCTATAGTCCTTAATGAAGCGTAATACAAAAAATCTCGTAACTTATTCATTGTCAAAAAATCCCAGTTTAGCATTTATATATAGAATCCATCAAGCAAGCTACATGAAGCCTCACGGCCCCATCGGGCGTGACGGCCGCTAATGGACCGGAAGTTCGTTGAATTGAGTGCGATAATCAGAGCAAAAACTGCTTCAACTCTTAATTGATTACGCTTTATAAGGGAATTATAATACGAGTGCTATGGAAGGTTCAACTAACGTATGCAAGACCAAAATTTGTAATGACTAGACATCGGATTATGTGCACTATTAAAATGCTAAAATTTGCACAATAAAATGGTGAATATGCACCAAAATGGTTGAATATACACAAAATGTGCACTATGAAAGAAACAATTATCTCATTTTTGGACTACAAACTGACGTCGATATAGATTTGATGACCTTTTTTTATTTTAGGTTGTCAAGCAAAGTAGTCTACTAATGAAACTAATGAAAAATGGCCAAAATATGTAATAACGCTTAAAAACTGTCATTATATGCATTTGCATATGCAAATATGCAAACGCATATAATACAAATTAAGTTAACCTTTCAAAACTCAAAATAAAACATCAAAATAATAATGAAAAGTAATAATTTTTCATCTAATTGAAGTAGCAAACGAGCATGTAGTCTACTTGATGGGAATTGGTCACTGCCGCCCATGGACATCTGTAAACAACTTTATATAGAACATGGGTTCTATCTGAAGTCAATCACAGATGCGTTGCTACTCCCGAGGACTAAGATGGTCGCCTCATATAAAAGTGTGCCGGCATCCACAACCACCCCATTTTATAAATATTTTTAGTAGATTTATTTCTCAATTTACTGACGAAATTAAAAATAGGATTTAGAGAAGGATTACCCTTTTGGCAACTTTCCGCAAATTAAATATTAAAAACAAGCGTCGTAATTTTCCCTTACTTTTTAGAATTTTTTTCGTTTTTGCGTTGTGTTATTATGGTTTATGGTTTAAGACATTTATTTCTCATTCGAATACAATTCATTTAACATGAGAAATACAAATTACAAATAATGTAGGTACGGTACAGACGTAGATTGGAATAACATTATTGTGAAGGTATTAAAAGAAATTATTCAATTCAGAAAGCGATATATGCAAAGCATTGTTAAAATACGGACACTTCACGTACGAGTATGATCTTTCTGACCCAAATTCTCGAAATTAGAATAAGTTTAAAAAACTTCATTGCAAAATGTTTACCACCATTCGAATACACAGTGACAATTTATAGTCTTTGCTATTTACTTTTATTGCCTATGTTAAAAGATGATTTAAAAAAGTTAAATAAATATGTGTACCAAAAGAAAAACAAACACACACAACACAACTCGGTCATTTTCTTGCCAGATCTTCTTACTTATGGCCTTGTTCTCAACCGGTGAGAATACAGGAAAAATATATTGTAACTGACAATTTGTAAGTGCCCCCGAAGGCCTTGACAAAACAAAGACATTTCATTTAATTTTCTGTTGAAAACCGATCTCTCTCTATCTGATATGCCATTATTGTAACCAATTTTATGTACACAAAAATTTTGAAATTTATATACATTTTTAATATACTAAACAAAGAGGAGATGCTGTCAGCATCTTGGGAACCTTGCCCAAAGACTGCGATGGTGATATTTTTTTTGGTAGTGTTTTTGTTCATGTGTTTTTCGTTTTCTTTTTTGTATATATGTACATTTTGTAAATAGTTTTTCTTTTTATATTTAGTCAATTTAAATAATTAATATTTTAATTGAAAAAGTAATTTGTGAATTAAAAAACGAAATATATACTATATACTAAACGACCACGTTTATCTTATGTAGATACTTTTAATAGAAATGAGGATACGCATATAATAATATTTAGTTTCTAATGCGTTCTAGTGCATTAGAAAATAAAAGGAATGTTAGCCGCCCATAAATTTTATATCAAGTTAATAAAAGTTTCCATCCACTTTCCGCTTCGCTCCGCAAGACAAACTCTTGTGTGAAGGGTTTCGAGGGGCCCTACACTGACCTACTACTAGTGGGAACTGATATTTTTTAACCGTAATATTATTATCATATTTTCAAGTGTATCGGAAAAGCGTGTGCTTATTGGTTTATACTATAGCTTTTCTTTTCTTTTTCCTACCTGACTGAAGTAGCAAACGAGCATGCAGTCCATCTGATGGTAAGTGGTCATTACCGCTCATGGACATCTGTAATCAACTTCATACAGAACATGGATTCTATCTGAAGTCAATCACAGATGCAATGTTACTCCCGAAGAATGGTCGCCTCATAGGTATAAAAGCGCCCCGGCAATCACACCCTTCCATCGAAACGCAAGACATGCTTCACGCTAGAAATAGGTGTGGCGGTGGTACTTCCCCGGTTGAACTCCACTGGTTCTACCTTCAAAAAGCTTTATCTTAGTTATCCATTTCACGTGTATAAGAGCCGGAAAAGAGCTATTTATTTTTGCAATCTAAGGATATTCAAACAAGCATATCATTTATTTCATATCGTATATTTCAATGACACGTCAAACATATGTACATGCTAATCACGTATGAATTCGAAAGATATACCGATATTTAGCAAAATATTTTATGACTGAAAGGTGTTGCTGTCTATATTCGTCATCAGCTCACCACCGATTTAACATTGTATAATTTTGTATAATGTACTACGTTATACGGGGGCTATACAAACACATGCTGCAACCAACCTCAAACATTTTCCCAACCAAATATTATAAGCGTTTCATGCAAATTTCCAACGTATTCAATGTTTATCCAGAAGAACACGTTCTTTACTTTAAAGTTTCAACATCTGAAGTTGCTCGGAACATTCTGGCGGAAGGAAATTCCGCTTGTTAGAAGTCTGAATAGTGTGGAATGAAATGAGATGCCTTTTGTCGACGATGCTTGAGATTTTGTCGTCTCACGTACTTGTGAATATCTTGTTTTTGAATTCATTAATATAACAAACTACTTAAATGAAATTACACACCTTAAAGCGTAGCGCGAAGTTTGTAAAAGTTGCTTAAGTACAAAGCAAATGTAACTTATTAAATAGACGGTAATGTTGTGTTGTTTGAAATAATTAACCTAATTTGTTAAATATTAAATATTTCTCTTTTTTACTTTACAGAAGTAACTAATGAGCATGCAGTCC
Source organism: Spicauda simplicius (assembly GCA_949699795.1). Taxonomy (NCBI): domain Eukaryota; kingdom Metazoa; phylum Arthropoda; class Insecta; order Lepidoptera; family Hesperiidae; genus Spicauda; species Spicauda simplicius. Next base: position 897,165 of record OX453061.1, on the reverse strand, counting down.
ACCTGATGATAAAAGTAGCTGTCGCACACGAACACCTCTTTTGAAAGTGAGCCTTTTTTTCGTTCTAGGGGGGGGAAACATTCCAAAGGTACCCGACGCCGTGGAAGCGACGCAGGGTTATGTGGGATTTTTAACGCACTAAAACCCCCCAGGTGGCCGTCCTCGGCGCTACAAAGAGGACCCCGGGAACTCCAAGGAACGCAACCGGAATTCTCTGAGCGCGTTGCCCCATCGGGCTCTCACCAGATGGGCCGCTGGGACCACCGCTCGATATCGTCTTTACGACGATATGCGACCACACGTACCGCCGTCCTTCCCAGGATCGCCTGGCTGGACGGTTCAAGCTCCCACTATAGCCGCCTGCAACCCCGGAAGCCCCTTTTAGTCGCCTTTTACGACAGGCAGAGGATACCGTAGCTCTATTTTGAGCCCGGAACTACAGGGACGTTTGAAAGTGGGCCTGCAATCATACTCTTACACCGAAACGCAAGGGAGGTTTCACGCCAGAAATAGGTGTGACGGTGATATGTCTTCGGTCAAACCATACTCTTGCTTCCACTTAGCAAAATAACTGGTAACACCTATTGTTCTACTAACTTCAAAGAAAATTAAGAAATTCATAACCTATAAATTGTGATAAAATCATTCACAAAACCTCATTCCATTATTAAAAAGGCTTACCTTTTAATACGTTTATGTTCAACATAAGGACGGGAACCCTAATTTAAAAATTATTACGTATTGTTCCAGAAGCGATGATTTATGGTTACGACATAACAGTATAACCCTCAACATGATACCTTTAACTGGCTTTAATTTCCTTTATCGACCCCAACCCTTCCCATTATCTTGTTTAATAATTCCCTTTAATAAAATGGAATTCGGATGATTAGATTTTGAATTTATCTTTAATTAAATTGACTTATTTTGTTCCGATTCCTGGAGGTACGGGTTCGTCGAAATAAATTTGTGATTTCGTGGAATTAAATTTGTAATTTAAGTCAATGAGCTGAGTTCTTCTTTTTATAGTGTTAAGGCTAAACGAATTTGTACTTAAGTCGTTTTTATGAAAAAAAAATACGTACATGCTATTCGTGTGTCGGTAAGTACCAATTTTTTGTCGCCCATGATCACGTAAGATCATGTATTAGCCAAAATTAGGGCTGTGAATTACTTATTGTTGTGTGGTAAACTGTTTACTACAAAGTATATATATATTGTTACATCTGGTAGTTCGTCTGTTTGTTTGTTTTTTGAACAGAATGACAAATAAAAAAATAAAAAAACATGTAATAAGTTTTAATCCAACGTTTTAAAGCAGGTAAAATTCGCGTTCAAAAATTGCGTTACATAGATATGTACATAGAAAAGTAGATATACATACACCAAGTAAGGTAGATGCAAACTAAGGTATACACAACCTAAGTTAACAGCGTGTTAATAGAATAAGCACATTTTATGTTACGACCGACAGAAATGCTATTACCAATATTATAGCAAGCTCAATTTAAGTAAAGAATAGACAGCCTGTTTGGGGACAAACATATACATAGAAGATAGACGAAGGAATATTGGATATAGTTTAGTAGCGAGTGAAATTGATTGATATGGCATGGTGTGGCACTTGAATTGACGGATAGCCTCGCGACGGTGTAGACGATAGGTAATTGGTTTGCGGGCTGCCGACTAGTCGGTATCAATTTCCATATCCTGGCTACACATTTCATCATCCATTACTATATTACAAGGAGGTTTGCATTTAAAATTGAGTAAATTAGCACGCAGTCCTAATAAAATCACTAGATGTAAATCTAATGTAAATCTGACCGAAAATGTATTGTTTTAAAAGCTTTTATGTAACTTTAACTTTTAAATCCCACTCAACACACACACGCTCACTAACACACACACGCACATGCACGTACACACACACACACACACACACACGCACGCACACACACACACACACACACACACACACACACACACGTACGCACACACGCACGAACACACGCACGCACGCGCACACACACACACACACACACACACAAATACGTATACTCAAATTTCTTTTTTCGGTAATTGTTTATTTGTAAAATTCTTCAAATTAAATGTTACGTGTAAAATAATAATTACAATACTGTATCTACATAGTTACATACCATATAATTATATATAAGGAAGAGTGGGACGTCCTGGTACAGGCGTTTTGATAATGTTTAATAGGATGGTCCCTGCCACGGAATATAGGAAGGAAAATGGAAATGTAAAATACTAAAGTGCTACACACGTTATGTAACGTATTTCCAAAATAAATGAATTTTTAACCGACTTCCCAAAGGAAAGAGGTTATCTATTCGTCACGTATATTTTTTTTTTTTTTTTTATGTATGTTCGGGCGAAATGGCTAGAACTCGTCGACCTACCGACACGATTCATACGACATTGTATGCGACTAGTTTTACAGGCAGTCCCATATTGAGGAAAATGAAAACCTTCCAGCGGTTTTCCCGGAAAATTGGAAAATGTCGGTTTCTTAAAATCTTGAATAACTTGGGTGTTTATAAACCGATTTCCATTTTCTTTCTTTCATTTGATAGGAAATTTCGTCACGCAACTTTTTCTCTTGGACATGGGTATGCTGTGATGCTTAACTCTTTGAGTTATGGGGTGGAAACCACCACCACTCCTCAAGTTTTTTAGATAATTTGAGATAACTCGGCTTCTGCCGAATCGATTCTTATGAAACTTGGAATATGTATTATATATCTATGCTTATATAGGTTGACGAAAAATTTGACCTTCAACTCTTCGATCCTGATGATGCAGGATTACAGCTATCCTAAACTATAACATTAGCTATTTGGTGCTTACATATATGTAACAAGACTACTAAGCAGAGACATGTGATGAAAAATTTGACCTTCAACTCCTCAATCCTGATGATGCAGGGGTGCCTCAAGCCAAAACTATTGGGGTTGACCATTTGGTGCTTATGGGTATGTTATAACAATACTAAGCAAAGACATATTATAAAAAATATGACCTTCAACTCCTCAACCCTGATGATGCAGGGTGCTGTAAGCCCAAGCCGTAGGTGATGGCCATTTAGTGCTTACGGATATATAATAAGATAGTAAGGCAAAGATGTACGATGACAAATTTGACCTTCAACTCCTCAATCCTGATGATGCAGGGGTATTGAATGCCTAAGCCATAAAACTTAGCTATTTTAATCTTACGCATTCAAAATGATATTTAAAAAAATGTAAGGTAAAACATTAGAAAAATAGTTGTATACGGTGGAAATTTGGACCTTCAACTCCTCAATCCTGATGATGCTGGGGTGCTTCAAGCTTAAACTATAGGCGTTAGCTACATGATCGCTACGTATATCTGATAAGATTACTAAGCAAAGATATAAGATGAAAAATTTGACCTTCAACTCCTCAACTCTGATGATGCAGGGGTACTTCAGGCTTAAACTATAGGCGTTGGCCATTTGATGCTTATGGGTATGTAATATATTTACAAAGCGAAGACGTATGATAAAAAAGTTGACCTTCAACTCCTCAACCCTGATGATGCAGGGTACTGTAAGCCCAAGCCATAGAAGTTGGGGATCTGTTGCTTACGTGCATGCGATGAGATTACATAGAAAAGATATGACATGATAATTTTGACCTTCAACTCTTCGGCCCTGATGATGCAGGGGTACTTCAGGCTTAAACCATAGGCGTTGGCCATTTGATACTTATGGATATGTAATATATTTACAAAGCAAAGACGTATGATAAGAAAATTGACCTTCAACTCCTCAACCCTGATGATGCAGGGTACTGCAAGTTAACCATAAGCATCGGCCATATGGTGCTTACGTATATGTAATGAGATTACTAAGCAAAGATATGACATGATAATTTTGACCTTCAACTCCTCAACCCTGATAATGCTGGGGTCCTTCAAGTTTAAACCGTAGGCATCGGCCATATTGTGCTTACGTATACATAATGTTGTTGTTCACAATACCAACAATGAGTTTCGGAGAGGATATAATTATGATCAAAAATTCCACTTTGAATACAATTACCTGAAAGATGCAAGAGTACCACCAACCTTTTTAAATTGGATGGGTTATTTTTATCAGTATCAGTTGAATTATACTCTTAGTTATAAGGTTTATATTACTTTTTCTACTTTAAATATTGATAATTATAGGTCTATTCTTTAAATAAATGTTTACTCAGAAAAAGTTGTTTTATTCGGTTAGGTTAGGTTCGAACAGATTTTTCCAATTCAGAATCTAAGGGAGGGGGCGCGGTAGCGCCCCCGACCGGTTGTGTCAAAGAAGTCTATTTTTATATGATGACGTCAGCACATAATTTTATTCATCCGAAAATCGGACGAATAATTAATTTTATTCATCCGGTTAGCGGACGACTAGCAACAGCCATAACTGATTTTATCGTGACTGAAAAGCGTGAAAAAAAAAATTTTAAACAAAAAATACAACCGACTTCCATGCCACATAAAAGTAAAAAATAATTTAAATACATGTTGGTTTAGAGCAAACACAGTTCTTAGTACATACATAGTCCCGAAGTCGGCGCTCATATAAGATACATGTAGTTTCGTCATGATCCAGCAAAATATGGTGAGCGCCGACTTCGGGACTATGTACTAAGAACTGTGTTTGCTCTAAACCAACATGTATTTAAATTATTTTTTACTTTTATGTGGCATGGAAGTCGGTTGTATTTTTTGTTTAAAATTTTTTTTAATTTGAACTTGCAATGTTCGTGGGTAAGGTGTAGAATGTAAGTATGTAAGTACGTGTGTTTAGGTCAAACCTTGCAACCTCAATTTAACCCACTCTTCAATGTTCGACTGAACTGAAATTTGAAGTACACTTATAGTTCTGATGACAAATCATATATAAACAATATTGTTATTAATCCTTAATGGCCGTCGCAACAAAATGGCGGATTATATATTTTAACCGACTTCCCAAAGGTATTCGTCGTGTATTTTTTTATGTATGTTCAGGAGTTGTGGCCAGACCCCGCCAACCTACCGACGCGATTCATATGACATTGTATGCGGCTAGTTTCACAGGTAGTCCTATATTGAGGAAATTGAAAAATTTTTAGCGGTTTTCTCAGAAAATTGGAAAATGTCAGTTTCATAACATTTTGAATAACTTGAGTACTTCTGAACCGATTTCAATTTTTTTTCATTCATTTGACAGGGAATTTTATCATACTACATTTTATCTGCGGCAGGGGTATGATGACACCCCTGTCATCGTATCCCTGCCACAGAGAACTGATGATACTGATGATTCACTATTCGATTATGAGGTGGAAACCACTACCACTCCTCATGTTTTTTAGATAATTTGAGATAACTCGGTTTCTGCCAATTCGATTATTATGAAACTTGAATTGCGCATTATATATGTATGGCAATATAGTTTGACGAAAAATTTGACCTTCAACTCCTCAACCCTGATAATGCAGGTATGCTTCAAACCTAAATTATAGGGGTTGGTCATTTGGTGTTTATGGGTATGTAATAAAATTGCTAAGCAGAGACACATGATGGAAGAATTGAACTTTTAACTCCTCAACCCTGATCATGCAGGGTGCTGCAAGCCCAAGATATAGAAGTTGACCATCTGGTGCTTAAGTATATCTAATAAGATTACTAAGCAAAGATATAAAATTAAACATTTGACCTTCAACTCCTCAACCCTGATAATGCAGCATACTACAGGCCTTAACAACAGGAGTTGGCCATTTTGTGCTTACGGATATATCATAAAATGACACAGCAGAGGTATCAATTTTTTTTTTTATTGATTCAACTCCTCAGTGATTTGGCAGGGCCACTGAAATCAAAAATAAAAAAGGGAGCCATTTAGTGCATACGGATTTATCAGAGAAATGGAAAGAAGAGATGACATATGAAAACCTTTATCTTTAACTCCTCGTCTTTCATTCAGTGGTACGGTCTATCTAGTTCCATCGAATTCGATCTACAAAAGTTTTAACCGCATATACAAACTCCAAATTAGCTCTTTCATAAAACCATTTCTCTGATAAATAAATTTAATAGACAGTTCTTCATCTCTAGATTTACGTAATACAAAATATTCAAACCGTAATAGTACTTAAGGCCGTAAACATTGGGATTAGCGCGACCGTTAGATTTTATGAAATTGACCTTTACAAAATTGCCTGAGGTCTATTAAACTGTTATAACTTTGCGAAGTAACAAAATTTAATGAAACTAACTAAATCGTGATAGACCAAATAAGAAAGCAAAGAAAAAACAACTATTAACCAAATCGTATAAAATATTATTATTTTACAAAATTAAAATCTGCTTGTAGCAATTAACGTGCAGACGGAAGGTACCACTGTCACTTATTTCTAGCGTGAAGTAGTTCTTGTGTTTCGATGGAAGGAGTTCGCCTGATCACTTTCCTATGAGGCGACGATCTTCTCATCGTCATGTCATTCTCGTGTTCAGGTATAACTTCCTTTCTACAAGAACTCACATATATCCATGGGCGACAGTCAAACACTTACCACCAGGTTGCATATAGGACTGCATGCTTGACAAGCGGCTACTACCGGCATTGACATCTATGATCAATTATATACGAGTAGGACAGAGATACGAAGATTCGGATAGAAATCTGAAGTCACAAACGTGTTGCCACTCCTGAAGACTGCGAATTTAGATAAGTCACTTTATTAATAAAACGCATGAACTGCTTCTCATTAAAATGGTACTATATATCTATTCGATACAGGTTCCATCTTTCATAAAATTGTAAGAATTTTCTAGAAACACTACCTTCAATATTGTTTTTGTAGCCAACTCCAATAAACCGTTATTGTAAGCCACTCAACCACAAATTACATTTTACTGCCACCTTTCAACAAAAATTTGGCATCGAAAACTCAATACCTTAATTTCCGGTACATGACTCCACAGAAAAATTGTATAGAAGCGACGTGTCATATAAAAAGGAATTTCATGTTACATACGAGTGGCCAGCCCTGAGAAAATAAGGGTACGAGTACATTAAAGACGAGACAGCGGAATTGAAAAACCCTTTTACTGTAACCTTTTGATCCCTTACTTTATTATTAATAGTCCGTCTAGCAGAATGGTGTGAATTTGGCAAATTGATTTGACTGTAACCCTTTTTATGTTCACTACTGTACATGGGGCTATCTCCTCACATCCCGGCTGTAGCCTTTAGTTAACCCACATCGGTGCGTTGATTTCAAGATCATGAAGATTCCGTACACACCTAGTGAGGCCACTAAGAGAGTTTTGATTTTGATAAGTAGAAAACTCATATAACCCGATCTGTCACCCAAGAGGTCCAGTTCACTTAGAAAACTCAATTTGAGACCAAAAAATATATAGCATTGAAATGCCATTGATATTTCGTCAATTTCGATTTTTTTCAAACCATCTATAACGCTGTAAAATAAGACACCAGAAAATACTTTTAACCAACATTTTATTCTCAACTCTTTTTAATAATGACAGCTCTGCGTCACGTCAATCATCGCACCTCTTCTCTCCTCACCTCACCCCCTCGCCTCACCGCACCTCCTTCGTCACCACACCGCACCTCCTTTGTCACCGCGCCACGCCACATTAAAGCATCTCATCACGGCTGCGTTATCATCAATTAGCCTCCGAAAAATTTAAAAACTTTTATCTAAGTATTCTAGATCCCTGATAATAATATGCCATCATCCCACTCATCCTACACTCCGCCCCTTACTTACCTGAATTCTCGTTTCCTAACCACAAGTGGAATGCTTTCCGTGAATATTTACGTAAAAAGACCCGAAAATCAAAAATTACCAATCCGAATTGCATTACGAGCAGTTATAAAGAGTATGCAAAGGTCGACATGTAAAAGAGGTTGACGAACTACTTCAATAAATTGGACATGTAGTCACAATATTTGTCCATTCCAGACATAAACGCAACAAAATAATCTAATGAAGGATATATTATAGTCAACCTATTTTTTAACTTTCGATAGTGTGTTCAAAACTTTACCATACATGTGGGCCAACGTTAAAATAGGGCTGGCAAATATTTTTACACCATTTTTCTTAAAGCTTTCAGGAGGCTTTCATTATGTGTGGTTTTTCTTTGTTTTTATGTCAGCAGTGCTTCGTTTATACATTTTTCGTTTTATTTACTCGGTTTTATTTGGCAACTGAAATAGTTTAGTAAGTCTTTACTTGGCAAAGGCCAATTTTGTTGGCTTATTGTTTTTAAAATGCAACATTGTAAACCTAACTCTAGTACATACATCTTTATGTTATTTTTAATATAGTGAACTATATTGTATAGTATCAATAATATTTTAATAAAATACACATGAACTGTAAATTTAAATACTCGCTATTTAAATAATGTAAGTACAAGGTACATTAGTTAAAGGTATTTTTGTGAGATTATAAATTTGATGTCCCTCAGAATCAGTATTTTAGACTGTAGACTACAGCACCGGTTAAATGTAAATAGAAACACGTCATACCTACGCCTTATTTTTTTTTGCTTTTTTGGGAACTGTTAGGTATGTAGGTCTCTTTACGATGATTTCCTTCGCCACACAGCAGTGGTAATTAATTTCTACACACATAGTTCTAGAAATATCGTAGGTCAAATCAAATCTAAACTCAAATCTCGGATCCTCGCTTGACCCTCCCTTGTCGACTCCTTGAAGCCGTGTTTGAACGTTAACACTACTCTGAATTCTATGGAAAAAAATTCAGAGTAGTGTTAACGGGTTAAAAAGTTCCATTGAATTGCTCTTATTATTATGGACATAATAATAAGAGCAGTGATAATGGTTGAAACTTGCTCTCTCAATTGGGATGTCCGACGTTCAAACCCAGGCACGCACCACTGATTTATCTGCGTATTAGAAATTAATTATTACTGCTTTCCGGTGAAGAAAAACGTCGTGACGAAATCTACACACCCGAGGGTTCTATAAAAAAAAAGTTCTCGGAAATGTCATCAAAAATCTTGGCCAGTGCGATGGACTATGGCCTAAAACTCTCTCATTCCGAGAAAAGACTCTTGCCCAGCAGTGGGACAATAATGGGTTGACGACGAATGAAACGTTCCAGTATATTATAAATACAAGTAATAGGAGATAGATAAATCCAAAATTATTATGCAGAAATGAATGAGTTGACAGCGGAAACTGCTTTAAAATATTTCACATATTCCGTATTCTACATGAAAATTCATTTTGAAGTAAAATATTGACAGGAAATAACGTATTCAATGACATACTTGCGTTCTACTTCCAAAGTTTAGTATTAGCCTATTTCCGAGGTGGAATTCTCAGTACTTGTGTAGACTACGAAACAGAACCACGGGCAATTTACCTATCGGTCTCACAGCGCCAGGTAAACGATATGCGAGTATTTTTTTATCTGACTGAAATAGCAAATGAGCGTGTAGTCCGCCTGATGGTAAGTGGTCACTGCCGCCCATGGACATCTGTAGTCAATTTCATAAAGAACATGGGTTCATTCTGAATTCAATCACAGATGCGTTGCTACTCCCGAGGACTATGATGGTCGCTTCATGTGAACCACACCCTTCCATCGAAATGCAAGAAATGCTTCACGCTAGAAACGGGCGTGGCGATGGTACTTCACCGTTAGAACTACACTGATTCTACCGCCTTAAAATTGAGTTAAGTTGACGTTGACTAGTTGACACTAGTTGACGATCTAATTTCAAAGTCAGTTTTAATTGTTTTCCTTGTTCTAGTGAAATTTTAAGATACAATAAAATTGTTTTCTGGCGTCGATATTTACGTCGTGTGTCGTCGTTATCGTTATGTGCTATATTTAGAACAGTAACTTATAAAAGAGTGCTTCTACTATTTAAAGGAGTAGTTCGAAAAGTAAACCAATCAACTGTATATAAACATGATCGGTGTGCTCCTACTAAATTGCTATACCCTAACAGGGTTCATACTATGTGTGACTCTAAATAATATTTACCACCTAATTATAACATTCACTGTGTATGTAAGTAATAAAGTATTGAGTATAGTATTTCTTATTTTAAAGATTCACCCAAATTATTCGACTTGGAGCAGAATCTACAAACTATTTTCACGCTAGCGCTAAAACACGTGCCTTAGCCCATTTCCAAGGCAAAAGTTCTGTTACTTTGCCACACTACGAAATAAAAGCAGCAGCATTTTATTCTAGATCGGTACCTAGCGAACATCACATTAACTTTCTACTTTCGAAATTCAACGATACGACTAGTGGCATATCGATTTGTACTCGATTGACGTCATATCGCACACCTAGATCTAAAGGGAGCTAACTCAAAAATCTGTGTATTTGAGTTATGGTCACCATTTAATTTCCTGAACGGATACGTATCTAGCAATAGAACAGATTTAAAAATAAGTGCAAAGCTAGGCTAGGTGCCTTTGCACTTATTTTTAAATCTGTTCTATTGCTAGATAGGTATCCGTTCAGGAAATTAAATGGTGACCATAACTCAAATACACAGATTTTTGAGTTAGCTCCCTTTAGATCTAGGTGTGCGATATGCTCTAACATTGCTACTCAGTTAAATATACCTTTTGTACGAGGAGGAAACCTTCTAAAGGTACCCGACGCCGTGGGAGCGATGCGGGTTATGAAGGATTCTTACCGCACTAAAACCCACCTCGGTGGTCGTCGACAGCGCTGCGAGAGGGGCTCCGGGATCTCCATCGGAACATAACCGGAGTCCTCCGAGCGCGATGCCTATTTCAGGCTCATCCCTTGTAAGCGAATATGCACACCGCACCTTCTATGATGTACGGCGGCGTGCAACCACACATGCCACCGTCCTTCCCGGTGTCGCTTGGTTGAACGGTTCGAGCTCTCACTCTAGCCGCCCGCAACCCCGAAAGCCCCTTTAGTCGCCTCTTACAACAGGCAGGGGACACCGTAGCCCTATTAAAGGTTCAGGGACTACCGGGCCACACAGTTAAATATACCATTTTTTTTTTCGAGGGGAAAACTTCCAAAGGTACCTGACGCCGTGGGAGCGACGCAAGGTTATGTGGGATTTTTACCGCACTTAAACCCTCCCCGGTGGCCGTCCTCGGCGCTGAAAAGGAGGACTCCGGGATCTCGAAACGACTTCAACCGGAATCCTCCGAGCGCGCTGCCCCATCGGGCTCCTCCCAGAAGGCCGGCTGGGCCCACCGCTCCGTCTAGTCTTTACGACGGTATGCGACCACGCATACCGCCTTCCTTCCCGGGATTGCCTGACCGAACGGTTCGAGCTCCCACTCTAGCCGTCTGCAACGCCGGAAGCCCCTTTTAGTCGCCTCTTACGACAGGCAGGGGATACCGTAGCCCTATTCTGACCCCGAGGCTACAGGGACGAGTTAAATATACCTACTGTTCCTTTTTACATGACTGCTTGTGAAGAATGGAAGTGTTTTTCGAGCGTATGTATGTTTGTTTGTATCTGCATGATTCGTTGTAACGCGCTACAGCCCATACGGCTTGACTTGATCACTGCCGCCCATGGACAACTTTGTAGAAACAAAGTTTCTATCGGAAAGTTGTGTTTCTACTCTGAAGACTAAGGAGGGTGAGGTGAAGACTTTTGAAGGTGGTAGAACCAGTGTTGTTCGACCCGGGAACCACACACCTATTCCTAGCGTAAAACAGTTCTTGCGTTTTGTTGGAAGAGTGTGGTTGCCGGCACACTTCTATATCAGGCGACCATCTTAGTACTTGGGAGTAACAGCGCATTTGTGATTGACTTCAGATAGAACCCATGTTCTGTATAAAGTTCTGTTTACAGATGTCCATGGGTGACAGTGACCACTTACTATCAAGTGGACTGCATGGTCGATGGGTACCTCAATCAGATAAAAAAAATGCTAGATAAGGTGTAGCGCGACCGTCGGACAGCTACGACTAGCTGTGTGACTGAACCATAAACGTTCTACCAACATTTTATGCTAAAATTTCCAAATTTTTATAATGTTTCTTACAAAATTGTTTTGTTTTTTCTTTCGTACACCACAAAATTATATACCTATAATACCTACAAGACGTTCAGCACGTTTACTAAGCCGATATAAGCATTATATCCCGTTTCGACATTTCCTTCGAAACGTGTTGTCCCGAACGCGTAATGGAAAAGGGCCTTACAGCATTATTGTAATATCACATCAGTATCCCAGGGAAAACGGTTATAAGATAGATTTTAATCAAAACTTAACTTATTTAGGTAGTGCGAGTCAAACTCACGCACATGGGGTTCCATGCCATTATATAAAAAAACGGCAGAAAAAACTGTTTTTGTTTCGTTTTATTCAACTTTCTGTATTTCTTGTTGTTAAGGCAACAGAAATACATCAATAAAAAATTCAACTGTCTATAATAGAATCCCGGTTTCACTCTTTAAACAAAGATCCCTAAAAAAACGGAGATATATTTAACAATTTCTTAGAAGAAGTCAATGTGGACCAAACCAGTCTTATACCCTTTTTCACTGGGCATAGATATTTGCCCCCATTATGTACTGTCACGGAACATAATTCTGCTCTGCGTAAATAAAACAGCATTACCGATCTAAGCGATGTTTACTTCATCAATATTCATGAATAACGAGAACGATATAACGGAAGTAATTTTAATAAATCTAAAAATTTTGGCGTTCCGGTCGGAAGAACGCGAAAATTGATTAATAGCGCTTCACACTCACTGTACGGCCACGAAACACGCAGCAATATAAGTCTTGGCGTAAAGCAAATTTTGCTACAATTTACAACGAATTTTTGAGGCCTTGCAAGAACGGATACATGTTTGTAAGATCTCGGGACCCTTTCGCTTGCGGGCCACAACCAATAGTGAATTTTTACAGATCCCGAAAACAAAGATTAAACACCTCTAGAAAGGGTATTCTCTTTTCAAAAGATAGTAGCATCTTACACAGACGAAATATGATAGAAATAGGAGGTGACGGCTCACAATTCAAACCACGAAGTGTTGTTTCATTTTTGTAACATTACAATGCCTATGATGCCGATCTAAGAGAATCTCTGATTTTTAAATCGTTATAAAGTATTTCAAATATATCTCCAAATTTAATTATTTCAAAACACGTACCTCCTGAGGCTCTGAGTCCACGAACCAGTCGATGGTGGCTCCCGGTAGCGAGTAGTCAGACGTACAGTTGATCAGCGCCTGCTCACCAGCCTGGACTATCGTCGGTAGACCCGTGATCAGCGGGTCGTACTCTGGTAGAACTAAAAGGAAAAACATATTGCTGAAATGCATGTTGCATGATTATTTGTAATCAATGAAATTATTTTAGTTGTTGAAAATAGATTTAAATAAGCACTTTTTTATATGACTGAAGTAGCAAACGAGCATGCAGTCCACCTGATAGTGAGTGGTCACTGCCGCCCATCGACATCTGTAATCGACTTTAAAAAGAACATGGGTTCTATTTGAAGTCAATCTCATATGCGTTGCTACTTCCGAGGACTATGATGGTCGCCTCATGTGAAAGTGTGCCGGCAACCACACCCTTCCATCTAACCGCAAGAAATGCTTCTCACTAGAAATAGGTGTGGCGGTGATACTTCTCCGATCGAACTTCACTGGCTCTGCCACCTTTAAATAATAGTAGCATCCGCTTTTGATTACGTTCAATATAGTAATAAATATATCCTGTGTAAATAAAGGTAATAAACGATGTGTGAGCCAAATGTCAACGAAATCCGAGAGGTAGCTTTTGTGCAAAAAAATAATAAGCACACGTACATACATCTTCAAAAACTATTAAATTAATGACATTAATAAGGATAAAATAAACAAAATAATAATATATTTTCGTTTTGTAATTTTAATCTTGCAGCAGATTTCATTAAAACGAATCGAGAAAGTTAATTAAACTAACGTGCGCTCTCACTCAAACTTTGCCCGCTGTTGGGTCGGTAAATAAATTCACAAGTTCAATTGACAATAAATAATTTACGAGTAGGTATCTGCTAAATTGCTTTTGGGAATATTCTGTAAAAGATTTGATAATACGTAATGAAAATTTATATTACAATTAAGGATGACAACGAAAGTTAATATGAAAGGTATTTGATTCGGAGTAATAAAGGGACGTTTTTTATAATTCGCATAATATAAATGCTTCAACGTTTTGTTAGACATTAGTAGGACAAAAATCAATATTAAAAAAATACCTGAGTGGTAGGATCAAACTTAGCAGTATGTGTGGTCTGTATGTATTAGTCTATTCACTAGCTTTAGTCTAATATCCATATTATTATGCTTTTATTTGTTTTTTTTTTGTTTTCGAGGGGGGAAACCTTCAAAGGTACCCGACCCCGTGGGAGCGACGCAGGGTTATGTGGGATTTTTACCTCACTGAAACCTCCCCGGCCGTCCTCGGCGCTAAAAAGAGGACTCTGCAAGAATCCCAGTGCAGGTGAAGGCCTCCTCCAAGGTTGTCCAAAATTCTCCAGATTTGGTTTACGACATATTTGCCTAAAATATAAAAAGGATATTTACCAGCCAACGTCATATTAGCAAATTTCCTGTCAACAGCAAACCGCGGGCCTTCGCTGGAGACCTCGCAGGTGTACTTCCCGGTGCCCCGGTCTGGCCGCACCGTGATCACGCAAGACCTGGAGTCACACGAGCTGTTGGTGACGGCGGCGCCGCTGCTGTTGAACGCTCTGCTTTCGGGCTGCAAGAGAAATTTTGCTTTAAGTGGAGATATGACTAGAAATCTGTCATTGGTAATATAGGTTATATTGATTATTTATTATTTGGATTTAGCAAACGAGCATGCATTCCATCTGATGGTAAGTAGCCTCTGACTTTAGCTAGTAGACATTTGTAGTCAATCACAGGTATGATAAGGGTCTTCTCGAGGTTAGCCACAGATGCGTTGCTACCCCTGGAGACTAAGTTGTAACGCTCGGATAAGTATGTCTTCACAGTCTTCATGGACATCTGTGATCAACATCATATAAAACAAAGGCTCTATCTGAAGCAATAAAAGATACGTTGCTACTCCCAAAGCTGCTAATCGCCTTACATTATGAAAATGTGCCGGCAAACATACTCTTTAAACGCTAAAACTACTTCTCGATATCAACAAGTTTGGGGGTTATACTCGACTCTCTTTGCAACCAATATCAATAAAGTGGGAGTTATCAACACACTGTGTCAACTTTTACAACATATTCCTATCTTATTAGTAGACAACTACGACATCCTTTACACATTTTTATACCCTAAGGGTCACACATATGAGTAACGGAAGGATTCGTCTGCGGGAGTTATTTTTCAATAAAGGCTCCCAGGTAAAAGACTGCAGTGGACACTCTTCGGAATTTAATTTCCGTATATCTGAAGCGAATACGTTGATGCTATGACATGAGAAACTAAATATTGTAATTACCTATTAAATCTGCAATCTATAAAGAACATACTGGTAAATTTATTAAAGTGAAATTATATTCAACCGTTTTAAGATTTAATATTTTTCATTGATATAAATCAGCGTAAAACAATTCGTAAAACGCCTAAGATTTTAAGATTACGTATCTTTCAATCTCTTTTAGGAAGTCAATGTCAAAAATCTTAAGTACTTATAACAAATACATTTTATTGAAGTGGTTATTTAAAATGCCAAATTAAAATCTAATATATTTTTTTTATTTTATTTGTTGTCAATTTCTAGATACTCGTATATGAAAAAAGGCAATAAGCAGGAATTCTGTATTATAAATGACTAGCTTTTGCCCGCGGCTTCGCTCGCGTGGAATTTAGTCTGCCACATAAAGTTTGCAAGATGGTAGAGCAATGGTTCAACCAGGGAGTTATCACCGCCGCACCTAATTCTACCGTGAAGCAGTTCTTGTGTTTCATTAGAAGGGTGTGGCTGCCGGCTCGCTTTTATATGAGGCGATCATCAAAGTCCTCGAGAGTAGCAACGCATCTGTGATTGACTTCAGATTGAACCCTTGCCCTACTTCCTAAATCTGTGTGTTCAAATTTCAAATCACAGGCACGTATATTAATTTGAATTAGTTTTGTCGACAACGGATATTAATACTTATTCTGAAATTAAAAGTTTTAAGAAAGGGTCTCAAAACGCGTGACGGTTACCAACGCGCAGTTGGCTAGCGTGGTCAACTACGACCTAAACTACTGCTAATCTGACTTATGTGCCGAGTTGTGTAACATTAAAAGGTCGATGACGATTGAATGACATATCTAACCTTTTCCACTGTTTCATTTTTATTGACCTTTTTTTTGTCGAGGGGGAAACCTTCAAAAGGTACCATACGCCGTGGGAGCGACGCAGGGTTATGTGGGATTCTTATCGCACCAGGACTCCGGGATCTTCAAAGGAACGCAACTGGAGTCCTCTGAGTGCATTGCCCCATCGGGCTCCTCCCAAGTGAGCGGCTGGGCCCACCACTCCATCTAGTCTTTACCACGATATGCGACCACACGTATACCACCATCTTTCCCGGGATCGCCTGGCTGGACTGTTCAAGCTTCTTGCATCCTGGCTCTCACGACAGCATGCGACCACACATGCTGACATCTTTCCCGAAGCTGCTGACTGGGTGTTTCGAGCTCCCAGTCTAGCCGCCCGCAACCCCGAAAGCCCCCTTTTAGTCGCCTCTTACTACAGACAGGGGATACCGTAGCCTTATTCTGATCCCGGAACTACAGGGACGTCATTCACATCGACCTTTCCCATTTTGCTCCGTGATTTATAACCATTTAAATATTAATTTTATAGAACTTCGTTGTATACGGCGGCGGCGCACGGCGCGTACTGCCGGTCAATCAATTGAGTACGCAATATGTTATACTCGTAATATCTTCACAACTACTTATCCAATTTACATGGTGTAAAAAGTAGATTTAATCTGTATTAGATGCTTGATTTTTTGAAATCATTTATTTTGATAAGGATTAATATTTAGTTTGTATAAAACCGATGGAAACATCAACTTCATATTTTTTAAATTTTCAAAGTATAAAAAATGTTATTGTGGGTTATACATAAAATATAGATATATGCTGTCGCGGACTTTTATTTAGATCTATGTGAGCCAAACAATCCCACCATACATTATATTTGGATATCTCCAACGGTTTAGGCAGCGTACGCGAAGATAGCTCTCAGAGGACAACTTTTTTTGCGACTAATCTGATATTTCTCGTTATAGTATAACCTTATTACAAAAAAATCGGTATAAATTATAGTCCATGTGTTATTCTGATGTATAACCTATACTACTGTAAAGTTTCAACCAAATCCGTTCAGTAGTTTTTGCGTGAAAGAATAACAAACACACATACATCCTCACAAACTTTCGCATTTATAATATTAGTAGGATAGGATTACTTTTCAACAAAATTTGTATCGTATGATTTTCTAATTTCTGTTTGTGGCTTCCATAGTTGTGGATGATTTTTTCCATCTACTTCTATCTAGATCACGAGTCTAGTAAGCCCAGTGTACTCATATTAGAAACTTTTTTCATATCGTGATACGAAGCGCTTACTCCAAGCAAGTGACCCGTACTGTTAGTCGTTGTATTGTCTTAACTTAGACAATCTCTAGAAGATTGGTGAAGTACACTTAGACATATGTATGTTCGTAGACAACCTAGTTGTAATCATCTATGTGCATTAGTGGTTGTATCTTATCGACAAGTGAACGCAATGTCTTGAAAAAAAGCTTAACAAAAAATTATTCGACTTTCACGCTACGAATAAGTAAAAAAAAAAGTAGGATGAATTTAATAATTCATCCTAAGTTCTATATTAATATATAGCTTGAATTTATCCTTGGATTATAGAATTGAATTTAGCCTAAAAAGACAATAATTCGACAACTGTAAGCTTAGAGTTAGTAAAAATGGGGCGTTACACTATAGAACAACGTGTCATCGTTAATAAACAATATTTCAAAAATAATGAAACCTTGGCGGCCAATTAGAGACTTTCATACAAAATATGGTCGGAATAGTGATTTAACTTCGTCAACTGTGAAAAGATTAATTGAAAATTCATGGAGACTGAATTCGCTGGAGACGTCAATCACACTGATCGGCAAAAAACAAGCCGTTCAAACGTCAATAGTGAATACATGGTCACGGTAATCCAGGAACGTCAATTCGGCGAAGGAAATTCAACGCTTGAACTACACAATTCAGCCATATTTAAGCAAAATGGTCATGCAAAATTTCGACAAACGAGTGCGTACGAGTGCAAAGCGATTTAATTCATTTGGCCGATGTTCTATGCTATAATAACCCTATACTATGTACTTTATGAATCAATAAGAAAATAACAATCAAAAGACTTAAAACTGTGTTTTCTGTCTAATTTAAATGTTGCGTTAATTTTGCGACACCTTTATATGTTGATTTAGAAGTCGGCTAAAAGAATCGATTGCACTAATATTATATTAGTTTCATAGGTTAGATGTAACATGTCCCTGTAGTTCCGAGACTAGAATAAGGCTACGGTATCCTCTGCCTGTCGTAAGAGGCGACTAAAAGGGGCTTCCGGGGTTACTGGTGGTACGAATGGGAGCTCGGACTGTCCAGCCAAGTGACCCCGGGAAGGATGATGGCATGTGTGGCCGCATGCCGTCGTAAACACCGAGAGGCGCGGTGAGTATCAATCAGTCACCGGGGAAGGGCCCAAAAAGGGCATTGCGCTTTCTCAGAGGACTCCGGTTGTGTTCCGTTGGAGATCCCGGATTCCTCCACGTAGCACTGAGGACGGCCACTTGTTTAGTGGGGTAAAAATCCCCCATAACCCGAAATTGCTCTCACGGTGGTACCTTTTGAAGGTTTCCCCCTCGGTGACAAAAAAAAAAGTATTAGAAGTAACAATTTGTTTTGTAATAAGTGGTCACTGCCATTCATAGACATCTGTTAGTTTTTCTTTCTTTCTTTCTTTCAATTTCATACAGATGGAATATGGGTTCTATTTGAAGTTAACACATGCGTTGCTACTCCAGAGGAATAAAAGAGTCTCCTCATATAAAAGGAGTTTATTAGCTCTGGTTTGAAATTGCATTTTTGAGATACAACGAGATTGCTTTTCGCCGATGTTCAACCATGTAATTAAAGTGTCTCTGTGCTTCCGAAGGCATGCATTATTAAATGTTACGCTTTGATATTGACATTTTTAGATTTTTGTAGGATAATAATCACTACATAGTATAAAACAAAGTCGCTTCTCGCTGTCTGTCTCTATGTATGCTTAGATCCTTAAAACGACGCTACGGATTTTAATGCAGTTTTTTTAATTGGTAGACTGATTTAAGAGTAAGGTTTCTATGTATACATATAGGTACAATATAGTGAAGAAACACTGATAATTTTTGATTTTTAACTTTAAGGTGGAATGAAGTTCGGTGGGTCAACTAGAGATATAATATAACGGCGCAATGTCAGACGTAGAAATCATTAATAGACTCCAGGATAGTAGTTTCTTCTAGATGGACTTGGTTACAAATGTAAATCGGCAGCAGTAATTAGTTGTATTTCGATGGTGGTGGTGGCACTTTGATCACTTTAATATTATGAAAAAAACATCAGCGAGCGGTAATTATTTCATAGCACAGGTTGATACCAAAAACATACTAAAAATGTTTAATGTAAATTATATATATACACATGTGTCCACCAATTTGCACTTGGTTTGCGCGGTAGACTATGGCCTAAACTATCTCAATCTGAGAGAAGACCCGTGCCCAGCAGTGGGCTAATAATGGGTTGATGAGATATACATACATATTTACGTAATGTATTAGTTGTAAAAGTGTAACGTACGAGTATCTTGGCTAATTCTGTTTAGTCAAATGTAACACAAAATATTGGTGCTAAGTTTTATTTTCCAAAAGAATTTTATGAAGAGAAAGAAGCTCGCTATTTTTCTTCCTGGATCTTGTTACTTGCTTCGTATTCGTTGTGATAATGTAAAGACAATATTATAACTGACAACTAGTAAATATCCCATTATAAAATAAAGACATTAAATTTAATTAAATTTATTCTCTCACTTATTCAATTTCAATGAAGTAAGTTACTTCATCTACACTTAATTTCGCAAAGCGATATTACATGTTTTAATTCACAAAATCAAAATCCATAATAATTACGAATTCGTTCCTTGAATAACATCGGAATACTTACCACGAATATCTATTCTATTCTTATAATATTCTTAGAATATCTTTTCTAAGAATATCTATTCTTAGAAATAAGACCAGAATTGTTTTTTTTTAAAACAAATTTACTATTACAGCGAAAGAAAATATTTTCATATGGAATAAGATAACTTGAACACAAATGAATTTTAACAAACCAAAAATTAACAATATACAAAATTAATAATTACCAGACGAAACCTAACAACGTAACCTCTAAAATAATTGCGGACCAAATAAATAACAATCCAACGGACAGAGAAATGTCGCAAAGTTGACTCGTTGACAGTCGGACAGCAAAAGTTTTCCCACTCGTCTACCTGCTTTTCTACCTGCTATCTTCTACAACATATAATATTCAGCTCTATGTTATGGAAAAGATCACACAATTTTATATGTTTAAGTTAATATTTTATTTAAGTAAAAATTTGCTCGTATCCCTTTCGTGGAATAATACCGAAAATTCAGAGACAAAGAAAAAGCGACAAAAGTAAATTTTACAATTCAGAACTCGCATTTAATATAAACGCTCCACATTTTACAGTCTTGATCATATTTTGTGCCAAGCTTTAATAGATTTTAGAACTGAAATATTAAGGGAATAATTTAGTTCTCCAAACTTGCTGTACACTGAAGTGTAAATTATTTAGCCGTTTTGAATAGATCCGGTCCTAAATTTTAATTATTCAACGCTGAGCTATCCCTAAAACATGTTTTATAAAGAATTTACATGTAAACATATTTTTCATTAGAGCCTCCATCCATCAGCCTTTTTAGGTCGACTGCTGGACATGGCCTTAGTAAGGCTTATATACCTATGATGTATGACATTAGTGCCTACTTTAGTTTATTCGAAATCTCTTTGAACTTAATTCTGTATTTGATTAAAAGTATAGGTATATATTACAATCAATTTTTATAATTTATATATTTATTTATTTACATCCACTTAAGCTATAAACATTACAGATATAAATCCAATTCGTTTATAGGCTTGCAATGTACATTCCTGCCGTCTCGCGAAATTCAGCAAGGGATGTGCAAAAAATGTCAACACTTGGATTCCACTCCACTAAGCCATTGAGCAAGGTCAGTGCTCGCATTATAAAATGATAATAAAATAATAATAAAATTAGTAGGCTATTTCCGCAGCTTCACTCTCTTTGGCCTTGTCTGTTACGATATTTTTTTATACATACGTTTAGTACATACGTGAGTGAAAGTCTTTTAACTTAATCTTAATATAGTTATATAAAATAATATAAATATATTAAGATTAATTTTGAACTACATAGTATATTATTAGTAAGTTATACAGTTGGTTTTAGTTATCAAAAGACTAATATTGTTCATTCCTCACGGAGCCCGTCCGAAACAGACTTAAGTATTTCGTACGTCTGTAACTAATCCATACGAAATCTCCGAGACTTTGGACAAAATTGCGAATTTAGTTCGTCCAGAGCAGTTTGTTGTCTAAAAGAATTTTAGTAAATAAATTTCTTTATTGAATAAATAGTAGATATGAATTGTTATATGTTTGCGTGACAGTTCTCTCAAATTGGGTTTTGTCGTTTATAGAAAGTAGGCTATGATTGGTATTACACTATAGAGACATTTAAGGATAATCTAGCCTTAGGATTTAAAAAAAATACTTAATCTTAAAATATTACATTTAAGTACACAAGAAGTATTATAGTTTCGTAGATGGTTACTACGAAATTTTATTATCTGATAACGAATTTTAGAAGACGAAATAAAAATATCTCAGTAGGTGTTAAGAGATTTACGATCTGAATTTTTGATTTCACAATTCCCAAACCAATTTTTGAATTGGAATGGATCGTTTGATCATAATTGCCTTTGTATTCAAACATTCAAATGAAATTTTAATTACTTGTGGGAACAAGTAAAACCAAAATTGTAATAAAACATGATTTAGAGCGTCCGCTTTTACGTTTGGTTTATTTTTAACAAATTTCTAAGGATGTATTTTTTTGCAGGTATATAATTATTTAAAGTTATAAGTTTAGCATTTTAAAAAAGATTTTAATGAGTTTGAATAGAAAAAACGGACGTCCAAATGTAATTTATGTGTGTGTACAAATAAATCACGAGCATTGAAACCTACTACTCGGCCTCTCAATCGAGGGACCTTTACTTTGAAGGAAAATATCCTGAAGAAACCTGTACACTGAGAGTTCTCTAAAACAGTTCTAGAAGGTGTCTAGAAGGTGTCTTCCCAATATGCACTTAGCTAGCGCGTTGGAATATGGTCTAAATTTTTATCTTACTAATACACCCCAGGTGGTCGTCCTCAGCGCGGAGTGGAGTGGAACTCAAACAAACATTGCTTACATTTATTGCCCATACGTTACAATGCATAAGCGATGTTGGGTGAAAACGTAAAAAGATTATTATGACGAAACTCAATAAAGACGGAGGACTTACTAAAGCTAACGTAGGATTACAATGATAATTCTTCAAAATTGAAGCAGATATGTCCTTACAGGTCAGCGACATTTAATGTCCGGTCCTATTTGTTTAAACGGGAGTAATGGGAGCATTCGGGTCGTAATTATAAGGGTTCAGGAATGTGAAAAGGTGAGATGTGGAATGTCCCTTTGGAATCGTTATTAGTTATTACTCGGTAAAGGGGAAATACGGAGCGTGAATTCGTCATAAAGTTATAAGAGAATTTACATGTATAGAGTTGATGCTCTATAAATGTAAATTCAAATATAAATTTACTATTAGGTTTATTCAAATTCAAATTCAAATTCATTTATTAATTAGACAACTAAGATCCATTTGTTAGTAAAGAACACTTATACCTATTGTTAGTAGAAATTAGCATATAATTAATTAAATCAATCCTATCCTACTAATATTATAAATGCGAAAGTTTGTGAGGATGTATGTGTATTTGTTATTCTTTCACGCAAAAACTACTCAACGGATTTGGTTGAAACTTTACAGTAGTATAGGTTATACATCAGAATAACACATGGACTATAATTTATACCGATTTTTTTGTAATTAGGTTATAATATAACGAGAAATACCAGGTTAGTCGCAAAAAAAGTTGTCCTCTGAGAGCTATCTTCGCGTACGCTGCCTAAACCGTTGGAGATATCCAAATATAATGTACCCTGGAATTGTTTGGCTCACATAGATCTAAATAAAAGTCCGCGACAGCATATGTCTATATTTTACGTATAACTCACAATAACTCTTTTTGTACTTTGAAAATTTAAAAAATATGAAGTTGATGTTTCCATGGGTTTTATACAAACTAAATATAAATCCTTATCAAAATAAATGATTTCAAAAAATCAAGCATCTAATGAAGATTGAATCTGCCTTTTACTCCATGTAAATTGGATAAGTAGTTTCGAAGATATTACGAGTATAACATATTGCGTAGTCAATTGATTGACCGGCAGTACGCGCCGTGCGCCGCCGCCGTATACAATGAGTTGTATGATATCATTATTTGAATGGTTATAAAACACGGAGCAAAATGTGAAAGGTAAATGACGGCCCTGTAGTTCCGGGAATAAGGCTATGGTATCCCCTGTCTGTGGTAAGAGACAACTAAAAGGGGGCTTTCGGGGTTGCGAGCGGCTAGACTGGGAGCTCCAAACACCCAGTCAGCAACTTCGGGAAAGATGTCAGCATGTGTGGTCGCATGCTATCGTGAAAGCCAGGATGGGCAGAGCTTGAACCGTCCAGGCAGGAGATCCCGGGAAGGACGGTGGTATACGTGTGGTCGCATATCGTGGTAAAGACCAGATGGAGTGGTGGGCACAGCCGCTCACTTGGGAGGAGCCCGATGGGGCAATGCACTCAGAGGACTCCAGTTGTGTTACTTTGAAGTTCCCGGAGTCCTGGTGCTATAAGAATCCCTCATAACCCTGCGTCGCTCCCACGGCTCATGGTACCTTTTGAAGGTTTCTCCCTCGACAAAAAAGAGAAAAAAGGTCAATGAGAATGAAACAGTGGAAAGGTTAAATATGTTATTCAATCGTCATCGACCTTTTAATGTTACAGAACTCGGCACATACCTATGTCAGATTAGCAGTAGTTTAGGTCGTAGTTGACCACGCTAGCCAACTGCGCGTTGGTAACCGTCACGCGTTTTGAGACCCTTTCTTAAAACTTTTAACTTCAGAGTAAGCATTAATATCTGTTGCCGACAAAACTAATTCAAGTTAATATACGTGCCTGTGATTTGAAATTAGAACACACTGATTTAGGCGATTAGCACACGGCACCGCGCACCGCCGCGAATAGCGGTGCCCCGCGCGGTAAGGTGGTTTACGCACCTGTACGCGCGGATGGACCGATCATCAAAATAAACTTTTCGACATCGAAATTCATTTTATTAAATTGCAACACGGCCTGCATCAACGATGACCCGGTTAGGCGCCAGCCCGTGTGTGAGGCGCCGACCCTCCGCATTGTCGTTCGCGCGGAGACATGGTGGTGATGAGAACACCGCTGGACCGCGCGGTCGGTCGGTGTACGTGTGTGAGGCATCAACGGATTTATTAGACCCCAATACAACATGAGATCCGCTTCACCGCCTACGGCGGCAGTGAGCGGTACCGTATGTTAATCGCCTTAGGAAGTAGGGCAAGGGTTAAATCTGAAGTCAATCACAGTGCGTTGCTACTCCCGAGGACTATGATGATCGCATCATATAAAAGTGAGCCGGCAGACACACCCTTCTAATGAAACACAAGAACTGCTTCACGGTAGAAATAGGTGCGGCGGTGATGCCTCCCTGGTTGAACCATTGCTCTTCCACCTTGGAAACTTTATGTGGCAGACTAAATTCCACGCGAGCGAAGCCGCGGGCAAAGGCTAGTATATAATAAATCAATAAATTCTAAATTCTAAAATCGTAAATTCAATAAAATAAAAAATTCAATAAGATAAGTCAGTTTCGTAATAATAATTATTATTTAAGTGGCCTAGGCTATGTCAGAACCACCCTTTTCACAAAACTACGCCACATTAAGGCTCTACAATCTTCTGCTACTATTTTTAGTATGGTGTTGCGACTTGCCCTTACAGTACTCATCAGAGCTGCAGTTTTTTTGCGCAGGATCGCAGCAAAACCATCCGTTCGATTCTGCGCAAACATTTCTGAGGCACTACAAAATCGAGGGAGTCCCAACACCATCCTAAAAATGTTGTTGTATTGGACACGTAGGGCATCTATTTGCTTTCTGGCGTAGTTGACCCATAGATGGCCGGTGTAGATGCTCTGACAGTATGCTTTGAAAAGGGTGATTTTGACTTCCCTAGAGCAGCGAGCAAATCTACGGGCCAACATATTACCCCTCACAGTCAAAGCCCTACGCTCCCTTTCAATATCAGTATTGTCCTTGGAGTCATCGGTAAGGAAATGTCCCAAATATTTAAATTTATGGGCTCTTCTTATTTCTATGCCATTTAACATTAACTGTTGTTCAGGTTGTTCTTTTTCCTTACCCACAACTCCAAAGACCATATACTCACACTTTTTAACGTTGTACGTTAGGCCATGAGCTTCAGCAAACCTCTCACAGACCCTTAGCATCTTCCCGATCGACGCCCTGGTCGGGCCCAGCAGCACCATATCGTCAGCGTGGCTGATGTTATTCACGCTGACACCACCAATGCAACATCCGACACGCATGCTGCTGAGCTCGACCAGCAAGTCGTCAACATAAAGATTGAAGAGCCTGGGAGAGGTCAGACCACCCTGTCTCACGCCGCACTCCAGTCTGTATGGCT
Source organism: Spicauda simplicius (assembly GCA_949699795.1). Lineage (NCBI taxonomy): Eukaryota > Metazoa > Arthropoda > Insecta > Lepidoptera > Hesperiidae > Spicauda > Spicauda simplicius. Next base: position 871,065 of record OX453061.1, on the reverse strand, counting down.
CAGAGAAGTCGTTGGCCCACTTAACCATATTTTTCTGGGTCGCATACCAATATTTCAGGATGTTAACAATTTCCTTGGACACTCCTCTGTTCTCCAGCTTTCCCCAGAGCAGATCATATGAGACTAGATCAAATGCCCTGGAGAGATCCAGGAAACAGGCATACACAGCTGTTTTACGGCTGGTATAATACTGGACAGTGTGCTTGAAGCTCACAATTGCAGTTTGGGTTGGAAGCCAAACTGTGCATCACTTACTTGAATAAAGGGATCTAGATACGAGTCAAGCAACCTATTTTTGCCATCGTTGTAGCCAGGGAGATCGGCCGGTAATTTCCCTTATCAGTGATGTCACCTGTCCTACTTTTCACTATGGGGATAACTACTGTTTTCATAAACTCTTCCGGAAGATACGAGTGTCTAATACACATAGTAAAAAGCAAGGACAGTACTCTTGGTAGATGCGACCCAGCATTTTTTAAAGTGCTCTATACTGAGTTCGTCATGTCCAGGGGATTTGCCTCTACTCATGTTCCTTATAACACTTTTAACCTGGTTAGCGGTGAAAGATACCATTGGCTTCTCCCCGTGATTCGCAGGCTCATTATCATTCCAGACCGACGAGGGACCCAGCGATGATTGCACCTGGAAATGTTTCGCAAACATATTGGCGATATCCTTAGGATCTGTTTTTCCATCTACACCTACAGATAGACCAGGCCTAGGATCAAGCTTGCTAGTAGATTTCCAGAATTTTCTAAAATTTTTATCTACTCTTTGTTTGGCTATTTCATCCATTTTTATTTGGTCCTGGTGGTTCTGGCACCACTTAAGGCGACTTTTAAAAACTTTTCGCGCCTTGCGCATTTGTTCATAGACCACGCCAGAGGATGGTCTGTTATGCAAAATCCATCTTTGGAAACTAAGCCTGGCCTCTCTGTAAGAGTCCTTGACGTGCTTGTTCCACCCACATAGCACTTTACCCTTTCCAGGTCCACTCACCCCCCGGTCACTCGTCAATCTGGCCGCTTCCGTCAATACACCCACAATGTCCCGATGTAACTCATTAATAATGAGTTTATGTTTGACAGAGTTGCAGAAGCCATAATTGCACTTACAAAGCTCAGGGGGAAATATAATTTTGCGCAATCTTTCGTGACAGATTTCGTGGTATCTATTTATTTGCAACTCGTTTCTTTCTCCCCATATAATTTCACTCCTAATTGTTTTTCTAGGAGACAACTTAGGCTTCACTATAAACAAGTCACACTCAATGTACAGAGGTAGGTGATCCGACACATAATAATAAATAAATAATAATAATTTATTTTCTCAAAGAAGTTGTACAATTTGAACTTATGATAATTAACACAATGATTTATATGTAGCAATGTGATTTTTGATCCCTGGTATCCATTTTAAGAATTAACTTGTGTTATGGATAACAGTTTTCAACAATACATTTGAACGGTTGCACTCTATATCAAAGTGGTTCTTATGTGCACTTTTCAGATATAATTTTAAATGTAACAAGCAGCTTAACATTGAAACCAAAAATACATCTTTTATGTAAACAAAAATCTGTAAACCTAAACTTAAAACTAAACAAAGTATAACAAAAATATATTAACAATAGGAAAATAAAATGAGTAGTTGTATATTTGGTACTTGGTAAGTATGTGCTTATATTTGTGTCAATACTAGTGTGTGTCTTTCTAATTAGAACTTAAAATGCTGAAATTTTAATTAAGCTTTCGACCTCGTTATAGTTTTTTGTTTGTAACCATTTATAGACTTCTGTTTTACAGTGTTGTCTACGGAGAGAGTATATCTTGCAGTATTTGTTAACTTTGTTATAGAGGTGACTACTAAGTCCAGGGAAATGTCGTCTAGCAAGGGCTGTTTTAAAACAAGGAGTAGGACATACTGAGTAAAATCGGCGTTTGAGTGAAATATTTGCATCGTACCGTAGGGAGACGTGTTTTCGAAGAATTGTTTGCAGTACAAACAGTTGTCTGACTGAGAGAACTTGACAGACACGGAAAAGTTCTTTGGTGGGATACCTGAATGGTTTAAACGACATAACTTTTAAAACAGCTCTTTGTGCTCGTTCCAATTTCAAAATATGTGATTTTAGTGCACCACCCCAAACCGTGATACAGTATGTCAATATTGACTGGCATATAGCATAATAGACGGATTTCAAAATACTGAAATCAGCAGAGTGTCTTAACTTTTTAAAAATATATATCACTTTACGGACACGTGTTGTGAGAATCTCAATATGTGGTTTCCAGTTTAGCAAGCTATCAATAGTTATTCCAAGGTATTTGGTAGCAGATAAGCCAGTCAGTTGTGGGCAATGACATGGGATTGCATTGGAGTATGGGGGTGAACAAGAGTGTGCTTTAAGTCTGAAAGTGTTTAGGGTAGGTAAAGTTGACGATTGCAACGAGAATGGCAGGTAAACTGTTTTGTTTAGATTGATTGTAAGTAGATTATTTGATAACCAGTGCATCACTGACTTAAGAGCTACTTCAGCGTGTTTAAATGTCTCCGGCCAATCGGAACCATGTAGTAGTAAGGCGGTATCATCTGCGTACGTAAATATTGAGCAGTTGGTAAGGGCTAAGTTACAGAGGTTATTAATATAAATCAAAAACATGGTTGCGCCTAATACTGAGCCTTGAGGGACTCCAAATTTTAGTTTCTTACTATCGCTGTATATGTTATTTATTTTAACGCATTGAGTACGATCACAGAGGTAATCTTGGAAAATTTTATGAGCATGTCCACGTACACCAATAATTTCGAGTTTGCGTAGAAGGTGAGATACTGATACAGTGTCAAACGCTTTTGAAATATCTAGGAAAATTCCTAGACATTTGAATTTTTTATCTAATTTCTCGACAATGTGATCGGTTAGAGAAGAGACAGCATCTTCAGTAGACCTACCGCGTCGGAATCCAAATTGGTTTTTAGACAAGATATTAAATGACTCTAAGTAATTGACTAAGCGATTGTTAAGTACCTTTTCAAGAATTTTTGATATAGCAGGCAAGATTGATATAGGTCTATAGTTACTGGCGTTGAATTTGTCACCACTTTTGAAAATCGGATGTACAACGGCTTTTTTTAAAACCTTTGGAAAACAACCAGAGGATATAGAGATGTTACAGATGTGCGTGATTACTGGTACTAAAATAGATATACAGGATTTTAATAGTTTTGCTGATATTCCATCCCAGCCCGCCGCAGCATCTGTACGCATCTCGACGATAAGTCTGTGAACTTCTTTATCGTCCGTAGGTAATATCACAAATGAATTATTATGTTCTGTACAATTTGGCCTATCCTTGAGGCGTAATTTACTGACAAATTTTTCAGCTAAGTTTTCTCCTATATTAGCAAAGAAATCGTTAATATTGTTAATAGTGGTAATATAGTTCAAAGAATTATTAAGTAATTCAGACGAGAAATTAATAATGCAATTTGTATTCGTTATATTTTTTATAGTTTTCCAGATCGCTTTAGGGTTATTTTTATTTTTTTGTAACTCAGATTGTTCAAAAGCAATTTTTAATTTTTTAAGAAGCTTGTTGCAAAAATTCCGATATCTTGTATAAATGAGTTTAAGAGTATAATTTTCAGGTTCTTTTTTTGACTTGCGGGATAATTTATCTCTATTACGAATACACTTTAACAGGCCTTTAGTTATCCAAGGTTTGAGTATTTTTTCTTTGGACGTAACGTAAAGTATTTTAGAATGTTTCTTAATAATAGCGACAATAGTAGAGATTAGTAATTCAGTCGCTATGTTAGCATCTTGAATACTGATTATAAAACTAAAATCCATGGACGAGATTTCAGCGACGACTGAAATGTAGTCAGTTACTGTTCGTGGTGAATTACTTCTCGAGAGTTGGTTTTCAGACTCTATGCTAATAAATGTGGGCTTATGATCAGTAATATATGTATCAAAAACTAATGTCACAGTTTTTAGATAAGATTTCACCATAACATGGTCAATACAAGAGCTACCACGAGTAGGCAAGGAGTTTGTTGAATAAAAACCGTGAGATGCGATGAGATTTAGATAGTCATTCGCTTTTGGAGTTATATGGTCTGAACTCACATCAATATTAATGTCTCCCATAATAACTACATTCTGTTGAGCCGCTAGTGATGTGAGAACATCATTTAAAGCATTGAAAAAGTTTTCGACATTATGTGCTGCAGGGGATCTGTAAATTGCTACGAAAGAAATGTTATGACAAGTTAAGTTACAAATTAAACAGCTAGCTTCAACCATAGAGGGTTCTAGGATGGTATGAGGTATTGACGATTTAACAAATATTGTGATCCCATCGTTTTGATTTCTAAGTTTACTTGATTTGTAACTTGTGTACCCTTCTAACATGGGGATGGTTAAGGATACAGTTAGCCAGCATTCAGTGAGAATGATAACATCAAAAGATATTTTTGTGCTAGCAAGAAACACTCTAAAATTGTCAAAATTGCAATTTATGCTACGGATGTTTAAGTGTATCACATTTAGAGATTTACCGTTCTCACTAATAAATTCTTTGCAATTTTCAGATGTGCATAAATAAGACTGTACAGTTGCGAATGAATCAATTTCGTCCAAAGCGGTTTTATCAATCATGTTTACACTGGTATTAAAGTAGCCTATAATATGTGGTAGATAAGTTCAACGCATCTACTGTTAAAAGACTAAATGCAGTTTAAATGGTTTAATTGTTTGCATTAAACAAACAGGATAAACGTTTATATTACGGAAACATGACCATTAACTTATCAAGATATCAAGGATAGTGTATCTGAAAAACAGAAGAACATAAAAAAGAAGGATAGGTATGATGTGTACGGCAGAAAATATACTTGTTCAGGATTCTGTGCATATAATTAAAGTATGAATTACTGAATAAAGTGTAGATGTAGTAGTGACGTTTTGTATGTAAATATTAAGATGATAGTTATGTAAATATTACTTTATGGAACACTATTATAAACATGGTAGGTATATCATTAGTTCATCAATTTCTTTAGACAGTTTGCAGTTTTTATCGTAATAGATTCACTCCCTTCTATTTTTCGTAAATAGATTTTACCATTTCGACTCCAGCAATAATTATAATTATTGTTTTTAGCAAAAAGGCGTGCCTCGTAGAATAATTGGCGTTGACTACCAGGTAGGTGATCGTCTACATAAATTGCTGTAAGCACACCAGGTATTCCAATGTGTCCAGTGTTCAATTTTTCACCGGGTGGCAGTCCTTTATTAAATGTGCGAGATGCTTCTAAGATTTGATTTTTTGTTTGTACAGATAGGAATTCTGCCACTATTGGTCTATTTACGCCTTTTTTTCCTGGAAGTCGATAAACATCCCGGAGTTCAGGCGTGATGTTAGTCGGTAGAATGGTGCTGCAGATTTTATTAACAGTAGAAATTAAGTGGGTTGTACTTTCCTTCTCACTTGTAGGGACATTTCTTATTTCGATGCTGGCTGATCGAGATGAAAACTGTAAGTCTGACACTTTCTTTTCTAGTTCCAGGATATATTCTCGTTGCTCGGTATTTTCGTTTTCTAATTTTTGTAGTGAGTTTTTGAAACACTCGTAATCCTTTTTTAGTGTTTCTATTGACTTAAGTGTTTCTGTGTTTGTTTGCTTAATCTCGGTGTTTTGATTTTTTATATCATTTATTTCGGATGTTAGTTTACCAAACAACGTATCTTGTTCAGCTTTCCAGTTGGTTAGTAGACTTAATATTTTATCCTCAAACGATTTCCATTCGCACTCTGGAGAGAACTCGGGACGTAGGCGCTTAGCTCTGGCAGTCACATTAGCGGTTTCTGTTTCAACAGGTGTAGAGAACAAAAGCTGCCTTTCTGTGTCCGGAACTGGGGTCGTAGGTGGTGAGCGCGGCAGTCTTGGCATGCCTCCTGTTTGTTTGTAATTTGTACGTAAAACAGCAGAGACGTAGCAGCACAAAACTGGATCTCTTCCAGCAATTAATCGCAATCCAATTTATGGCCGCCTTTGTCGCTGGCCGTCCGCGGGTTGTCGTAGGTCAGGTATAAGTAGCCACTGGTGGGTATATTATAAGAAATATATACTGACTTAGTTAAAACAATTTTGATTTATCACTTTATATTGTCCAAAATAGATGTTATTGTGATCGAAGATATTATGCAATATATAAACTGATGTTACACTATAATTATTAGATAAATTTACAACGAATAGTGCGCACTTTCCGGGATAGAAACTTTATTTCACTTGAGACCGTTAGCAAAACAGTGCAACCGTGCGAACGTGCGGTGACCTATCGTATATACATTCTCTATGATGCCAACATTAGTAATGGACCGAGCTGCAGCTGCAGATACGACACAATGGTCCAACCACCTCCTCGAGCCATGAGCGTCACTGACGAAAGTGTAGGTGTCCGAATTTATTCCTAATCTCTCTATATCAGCACAGATCCAGGATTGATCTGTGGCAAAATCAATTAGCTCTTTAAAAAACAATTCCTGAGGATGAGCATTAAAGTCACCTAATATGTATACACTTTCGACATTAACGCTCTCTGCGATCGCTGTAATTTCTCCCAAAACCTCCGTGAACATCGGAAGGTTTTCTGGGGAGTCCGTTGGCATGTAAACACAGAATACAACAATAAGCCTTCCATCTATCGATGCTTTGATAGCGGTGAGGCGAGAACTATTACAATTTAAAACAGATACATTTTCAAAAATATTTTTTTGCCATAGTATGGCCACCCCACCATATGGCCTGCCTACTAATAATCTTTCAGATGTATCAACAGAAGACTTACCAGTATACTCGAAGTGACTACAGATGCTACCTAAGAATGATAAATCATGGGGTAGAAGCCAGGTCTCTTGTAAAGCCACTATATCTGAATCTGCTCATATGTCACGTACGCTATCAATGGAACGTTTTATGGATTTGCAATTAAAGCTAGTAATCTTAACATGTTTTTTGTCATTATGCATAATTCAATTTTATTACAAAGCTATAACTATCATTTCGTTCTGTACTTAAAACGCACAAATCGTCTAAACATAATGCCGTGAGGCCAAAATTTGTCGTCCAAAAATATATCTAATTTCGTTTTTGGTACTAGCAATTTATAGGCACAATATTTTTTGTTTTCTCTCATATTTATTCTTTTAAGCATCACATCTTCATTAGTTTTGTCTTTAATATAATTAATTATATCCTGTTCATTCGTTTCAACACTCACATTGGATATAAACAGAGGAATCTTAACGTCCGCGGCTCTAAATTTAACGTCCGGAGCGGTACTCGCACACCCTTTTTGTCCTAACAACTTGTAATGTTTTGTTGTCTTATTCCGCACTATCGACCATTCGCCACTATCTTCCCGTACCACTGGCTCACATCTCACAACGTTCGACATCATTGCACTATTGCACCTCATTTCCGCTGTCAACCGTGTGTCTTTCGACTTCTCACTACGCGATACTGTAGAATCAACAGGTGGTAGACTTCCAATAGTAGGGACCGTGCTGGCTGCTCGTCGCACCGGTGTGTTCGAAACCGCGGTGGCCTCAACCGGTTTGTTCGAAACCGCAGTGGCCTCCACGCGCACACGCTTATTCTCCATCACCTTCACTCCTACCACGGCCTCCTGACTATCTGTCGCATTCATAGGTTTATGAAGATGACCGTTGCTCTCTTCATGTTTGGGGTCATCGAACTTGCAACCAGTAACAGGGCTCATATGATGCGCTATCTCGCTCACTACTTGTTCTGCGGTGCAGTTTTCGCTTACGCTCGTGCATTCCGAAGCCAATGTAATGGTGTAGGCTGTATTGCACCCATTGTCCTCCGTCTCATTAATTGCCTCTTGAGGAACAGAGAGAACATTATTACGCGGTATGTGTGACGTAGTTTTCACATCTAACGGACAAGTGTTAAACCTTGAATCAGCTGATCTTTGCAATGGGCTTGTTTGTAGATAATTTAAACCAATCGGTCCACTATCCGGCGGACTATCCTGTAAACAAGCTCCTCTTTTCTTGTTGATGTTAATACTTGACGAAAAAGCATTTATTACAGTCGTAACCTTTTCTTCTAACACATTAAGTTGATTTTGCATTTTTAACATATCTTTTAAAAGTCTGGTAACGTCAACCTGATCAAAGGTTACCGGCAGGAGTTTATGAAGTTCTTTTGCCAAAAATATAGGAAATAATTCAGGGTTAGTGCTCTTCATTAGGCAGATGATGTTCTCTAAGTCCCGCGATAACTTCTTCTTGCTGTCTTTTCGACGAACGGGCATTTTTTTACCTTTAGGAAGCGATTCATATATCAACGTCTTGACGTTTCATATATCAACGTTTTGACGACCCGCGTGGCGCAGCGGTTAGCGTACCGGTCTGACATGCAGTGGGTCCCGGGTTCGATTCCCGGCCAGACAGGTATCTGAATGATGAGTTTAGATTCTTGTTCTGGGTCTGGGTGTTTGTGTATTCGTCTTTGTGTGTGTCCATGGCACCCACGACACAGGAGAAAATCCTACTGTGGGGCTATGAGTGTAGAAAGCGTTTCAAGTTTACGTCTTAGCTTTCACCACTTCTTCAGCTGAAAACGAGGTCATGCACAACTGATGTATGCTTTCCTCATCCATAAAATCCAGGACATTATGTAAAAACGCTAATAGTTCGTTTATCACTATGTTACAGTTAACACACTTTACTGTATTAGAGGCCATTGCTCTCTGCGATGAGTCATTCGACTCACGCGCAACGCGTCCGTACCTTGTCAAGCACGACGCGACACGTTTAGTGTGTATGTAACCAGCCTTTGGCCTCCAAAGGCCCGGTGCTGGGAGTGTTGGAGTAGAATGACCCCAAGCCGATCCAACAGCACCTCATATATTAAGGTGGAGAGGGCAAATATAATGCAAGATACTGGAGCCAACTTTTATAACCAATGTAAGAACACCATGGCAAAAAAAGATATACAAAGACAAACCCACTGAGTTACTTGCCGGATCTTCTCAGTTGAGGTCGTGTTCCGATCCGGTGGTAGTGTAAAAAAAAATATTTGTAACCGACAATTTGTGAGTGCTTCCGTAGGCCTATGCAAAATAAAGACATTTCATTTCATTTCAAACGTTAGGTTTTAGTGTGTAGTCTGGCTTCTCGGTAGTCCCACATACCCATCGGACTCCCCCGTGTTTGGTGGGATACGTAAAGGCATTTTCCTGATATAAAAAAGGTTTAGTGTGTATGTAGGTAGTATTAAGGAACCAATACACCAGTATGAATAACACTACCAAAGTATTTATGAGTTCCCTTCAAAATTCGGGACGGTTTCAAAATGATCTGGAGTTGCAAATGGCCATATGCGACGGTAATCACTTTCACACATAACTTGCTTTGTCGCAACCTTAGTTCAGTAGAAACAGCTCAGTATCTACAACCAAAACATTTACTTCTAAAATAATTGTGATTAAACAAATTTTGTAATTATTTTTTATTTGAGAAACTGGTGTTTTGCGTATGGTTTTATATGAAGTTATTGTAAAGAAATGATTTAATATAGGTCACGCTTACCATCAATGTTCACAAAAAATGTATGTGGTAGAATTTGCAGGTGATGGAATCAGTGTAATTCGACCGGTAAAGTACCATCGCCACACCTATTTCTAGCGTGAAGCATTTCTTGCGTTTCGATGGAAGGCTGTGGTTGCTAGCACACTTTTACATGAGGCGACCATCATAGTCCTCGGGAGTAACAACGCATCTGTGATTAACATCACACAGAATCCATATTCCATTTGAAGTTGCTTACAGATGTCTATTGGCAGCAGTAACCACTTACCATCAGGTGGAAAGCATACTCGTCTGCTGTTTCGATTAGATAAAAAAAATGTATTTCTTCTTCAGTAGTTAGAAAATGTGGCCGGGTGTCGTCTTACATTCTCAAAGACATTCAAAACCTCATTCACGTTAGACATTGAAGAGACAAATGAACGTATGAGCCTTTACAACTACATTCGAGTGAAATGTAACCGAATTTCATCGGGTATTCAAGGCTTCTCTATTAAGTTCCACCCGCTCTTTGTGCTTTTGAGGTCAGCAATGAACTCATTATAGCATTGAAACCGGTGCGGTAATACTGTACAAATTGAAAACGTATTTTGAGTAAAATAAACGTTTTTTACTCGTATAATTCAATACGAGTAGGTAACCAAACGTGTATGGAAATTAAAATGAACGAATTTTACACCTATAATACTACAGTACTAGTTGTATTGCTCTCCCAAATGAATTTGGAAATTAAAATGAACAACTTGGAAATTAAAATAAACACGTGTAGCCTTACAATAGATTTCCCTGTCTTATAAATGTTATCTTCGTTTAATAACAGAAGGACAATAAGCACACGATTCATGTGGTGGTACGTGGCCACTTCCACCCATGGATATCTGCAACCGATCCCAGATAAGTTCCGTATTACCTAAGATTAACCACATATGCGTTATTCCTCTGAGGACTAAATTGTACCACCTTATAAAAATATCATAGATTACTTACAATCAGGTGGACTGCATGCTCGTTTGCTACTTTAATAACATAGAAACGTTTTATACAACACCATAAATACCAGAATACAATAGCACTTAACTGACAATTTTAGGCAAATTAAAAAAAAAAAACAAAGTGTGCTTTCTACACTCATAGCCCCACACTAGGATTTCTCCTGTGTCGTGGGTAACATGGACACACACAAGAAGAATACCCAAAAACCCAGGCCCTGAAATATGAATCTAAACTCATCATTCAAATACCTGTCTGGCTGGGAATCGAACCCGGGACCCTTTGTGCATTAGACCGGTGTGGTAACCGCTCCGTCACGCGGGTCGTCAAAATAGGCGAGGCGTAAGTACCTGCGGAAACCACAGGGGTTCCCACGTTCAAAATAGATAATTAAACGTTACTGAGATAGTAAAGCTGATCATAAAGCGATGAAGGTTATACAGATCATTAATAACGGTCCTAAAGAGGCCTTTACGCTATGCTGGTCCCAACGAAGTCATAAAGAACCGATTCATCTCCTCATCTCGTCCTTTACCTGAGAATATTTATGAATACCTGTTTTAAGCAATAATCCTGAATTATGCATCATTCATCTATTATGAGGTCTCAAAGCGCTAAGAGCTAAGGTCACGCATTGAATTTCACTGTAAAACAGTGATAGAGTGACAACTACCCAAATCATTTTTTTATAGCCTTTAACTGATGTACTACCAGTAGTGTTAAGATCGAATGTATTCTGGCTAGCAATGTATAGCAACTATATTAAAATATCTTTAGGTACCCTTAGGTATTGCTGATCCTCTAGTGAACTATGCAGCTCAATATTTCAATAAAAATATCCAACAACCTTTACAAAATCGCATGAGAACAGTTTTACTTTCATTTTACATTCAACCTTGATTTATCAAGACGAGCCCAGAACAAAAGTATAATCTCCCTTTCAACCTCCGAAGTTAAAGGTTAGCGAGTTTACCTTTAACTCCGAAACAATGGTTCAAAAAGTCCGTAACTCCCGACTGAGCACTGGCCTAAATAGCAGCGAAATTTCAACGACAATAACCTTATTAATCTTCAGTAATAAGACTTCTCAATTATGAATAATTTATAAAACATTAAATCGTGGGGCCGCTGACGGCCTACAATGTAAACGTCTTGTTCCACACTTAATAGGTTGCGATAAGCGAATATAACGTTAGGTTTTCTATATACCAGGTGGTGGAACCAGTGTAGTTCGACCGGGGTGGTGACACCGCTACACTTATGTCTAGCAAAGAACAAATTTCGTTTCGGTGGATGGGTGTAATTGCTGACTTTTATATAAGGTGGCAATCTTAGTCTTCGGGAGTTCTATCCGAAGTCAATCACACATGCGTAGTAAAGCATTGATAGAACTCTTGTTCTGATGTGTGAGTAAGCTAGCATCACGTGAGCTGCAACCTTTGTTATTTCAATCAGAAAACAAAATAAAAAATAGTAGATTTAACATACGTAGGTTTTAAATAGATGTATTTTTAGTTTACTTACAGGAATACGACAATGACGCTACGCGGATTAAAGTTAAATTTTAATTTTATTGATGTTTATGGATTTGGGATCTTATTTATTTGTCTATGTGTGGGTCCATAACATGACTTATCAATCCTTTACCTAGTTTTCTATATTCTTTATACATTACGTATAAAGAATATAGAAAACTCACGTACGTGAGTCTCTTCTTAAGGCCATGAGAGTAGAAAATGATTTTTTTTTTTACTCTCAAGGTGGCAGAACCAGTGTGGTTCGCCTAGGGAGGTACTACCGCCAGACCTATTTCTTGCGTAAAGAATTTGTTGCGTTTCGATAGAAGGGTGTGGTTGCCGGCATACTTTCACACGAAGCGACCATAATAGTCCTCGGAAGTAGCAACGCATCTGTGATTGACTTCAGATGAAACCCATGTTCTGTATGAAGTTGATAACAGATGTCCATGGGCGGCAGTGACCACTTACCATCAGGTGGACTGCATGCTCGTTTGCTACTTCAGTCAGATAAAAACATGTTTAAGTGTTTCTAACGAATTTATTTTACGCTTCTCTTCACTCGCTCGAGATAGTACAAGTAGGTTAAGGGAACGTTTGAAATTTAGGGCGGTAATAAAATAAAGAGATTGAAACAAAACACCTGGAACGAAGAAATTTCTACAATTTTATAGTAGAGAAATAACAACAATGAATACGAAAAGCGAGCTTACCGTAAACACAAAATCCATTTTCTCGCTTAAAAAATGTTGGCAAAGTCGTTGAGCAAACAGTTTTTTAAGGCAAGCCTTTCACACTATTTCTTATTATTTTACAAGCCTTCCACATGATTCTGTAAAAATATTAAAATGGTTGTAGCGTAGAATAATGTGCTTAAAATGCATAATGCAACTTAAGTATTTTAATTATTATTATTTGAATTATTCGCGAATTCCGGTAGTCACAAAACAAGTAAATATTGACATTTTTAATGATAGCATTTACAAGTCTAAATATATTATTAATAAATTCATATATCATAAACAATATTGACAAATAAAAACTGTTTAATTTTAATTTTATTCCAGAAAAAATGTTTCTTTTCTCTTCTTTATTACTATTGTTATTATCATTGGACTTATTACTTGCTCCTTTTTGCAAGCAGTCTTCGCCTATAAATGTAGTTACACTTAGCTTTTCCGTATTGTATAATTGTGTTATTATTATTTTATAATTGGTGTAAACTGTGTAGGTGATCAAAAATAAATAAATAAATAATTGATAAGAATTGAATAGGTATTGCAGTCTATTTTTTATCTACTACTATAAAACTACAGTCTGAATTTTGTCTCAGGCTGGTTACAGGAGCCTTTGGATGGTACCATCATTTGGACTGTATATGCATTTGCCACTACGATTCTATACGGTAAATTTCTCTTTCTCTATAGTTGATTTTTATAAATGTACAATGTTCATTTACATCGAATGTTCTATACAAAATTGGGTTCCTAAAATTCGAACGAATTTCCCAAAATTCCTCATAACAATGTATTTATTCGAACAATCGCTTACAACAACAATATTTACACCATTCAACGAAAATACCAGAAGCGTTCAACACAAAAATAATATAAAATTACAAATTTGTTTCATAACGTCCCTGTTGTGTTTGTACTCACCATTCATAACTCATCTCTGCAAAAACTTCCTCCCTTTCACTCGCCATCTCAATTCCGATAAAGCATTTTCTAGTGGATGTTTCTATTATGAAAGGTCTTTCATAAAAGGTTGATGTATGAATAAAAGTGTCTATGGAAACTCGAATTTTATTAAAATCACCACCTGGGCCTAGTTCGCGATGTTTGCTTTTGTAGTTTATTCTACTATGTTTATGTAAAATTTGAGATTTCGAATGACTTTTGTTCATGGAGAATACAAAATTGAATAAATAACGATCTGTACCATAAATAATCAAAATATACTGGTGGTGGTAGAACTATTTTTTTTTTTGAGGGGGAAACCTTCAAGAGGTATCCGACGCTGTGGGAGCGACGCAGGGTTATGTGGGATTTTTACCGCACTAAAACCCCCCGGTGGCCGTCCTCGGCGCTAAAAAGAAGGACTCCGGGATCTCGAAACGACTTCAACCGGAATCCTCCGAGCGCGCTGCCCCATCGGGCTCCTCCCAGATGGGCGGGTGGTGGTAGAACTAGTGTAGTTCGATCGGGAAAGAACCGCTGCCATATATTTTTGGCGTGAAGCATTTTTACGTTTCGTTGGAAGGGTGTGGTTGCCGGCACACTTTTATATGACGCGACCATCTTAATCCTCGGGGGGAGCGACGCCTCTGTAATTGATTTTGGATAGAATCCATGTTCTATATAAAGTTGTTTGTGGATGTCCACCGGCGGCATTGACCACTTACCATCAGGTAGACTGCATGCTTGTTTGCTACTTCAATGAAATAGAAAAATATATATAATCAATATAGTTTTTTGTCCAAAATGGCGGTCCCAACAAAATGGCAGATTACTTATTTTTGTACCACCCGCCTTAGATGAATATCAAATGAAAGTGCTTAATCTGTAGAACACATACACTATGAAAGAAAAGAGATGTTGAGTAAATCTAATATGAACAATTTTGCGACAAGCTTTTATATGATAGAAAATTGTACCATGCAACAAAATGATGGGTTTGACTTCTACAAAGTTTTTTTTTCTTTTCAGTCCATTGAAATAAAAGTGTATTATAAAAATATTTTTTAATATTATTTTATTAACGCATGGACTTTAGCGCGTAAAAGTAATGTACATACAAACATGTGTACATACTTACGTTGGGTAAAATAGAAATAGCTACGTGTGGGAATATATTTGGTTTGTTTAATGTTAAGTAACATACTCGTACACAAAAGCCAGTCTTACAGCGAAAACAGCTCTCCTCCAAGCAACCTTAATTATTTATTTAATGATAATATACCTTATCTCTCTGGAGAACAGTGAAATTTTCATTAATTTAATACGACCTTAATTTCTGAATGCGTGACCTTAGCTCTTAGTGCTTTGAGACCTCATAATAGATGAATGATGCATAATTCAGGATTATTGCTTATAATAGGTATTCATAAATATTCTCAGGTAAAGGACGAGATGAGGAGATGAGTCGGTTCTTTATGACTTCGTTGGGACCAGCATAGCGTAGAGGCCTCTTTAGGACCGTTATTAATGATCTGTATAACCTTCATCGCTTTATGATCAGCTTTACTATCTAAGTAACGTTTAATTATCTATTTTGAACGTGGGAGAACCCCTGTGGTTTCCGCAGGTACTTACGCCTCGCCTATTTTGACGACCCGCGTGACGGAGCGGCTACCACACCACACCACGGTCTGACGCGCAAAGGGTCCCGGGTTCGATTCCCAGCCAGACAGGTATTTGAATGATGAGTTTAGATTCATGTTTCAAGGCCTGGGTTTTTGGGTATTCTTCTTGTGTGTGTCCATGTTACCCACGACACAGGAGAAAATCCTAGTGTGGGGCTATGAGTGTAGAAAGCATTCTTTGTTTTTTTTTAAATTTGCCTAAAATTATCAGTTTAGTGCTATTGGTATTTATGGTGTTGTATAAAACGTTTCTATCTTATTAAAGTAGCAGTAAACGAGCATGCAGTCCACTTGATGGAAAGTGGCTATGATATTATTATGAGGCTATGATTATGAGGCGGTACAATTTAGTCCTCAGGGCAATAACGCATATGTGGTTAACCTTAGCTAATACGGAACTTATCTGGGGTCGATTGCAGATGTCCATTGGAGAAAGTAACACGCACATGCTTACATGCTTTCTACACTCATAGCCCCACACTAGGATTTTCTCCTGTGTCGTGGGTACCATGTATACACAAATACGAATACACAAACACCCAGACTAAGAACATGAATTTAAACTTATCATTCAGATACCTGTCTGGTCGGGAATCGAACCCGGGACCGTCAGACCGGTATGGTAACCGCTCCGCCACGCGGGTTTGTCAGCGGAAGTGACCACGTACCACCACATGAATCGCATGCTTGTTGTCCTTCTGTTATAAAACGAAGATAACATTTACAAGACAGGGAAACCGACTGTAGGGCTACAGGTGTCTACACGGTTTTCCCAAATTAATTTGGAAAAACGTACTATAGTGATATAGATGGAAAATACGTTCATTTTAATTTGGTTACCTACTCGTATTGAATTATAAGAGTAAAAAACGTTTATTTTACTCAAAATACGTTTTCAATTTGTACAGTATTACCGCACCGGTTTCAATGCTATAATGAGTTCATTGCCGACCTCAAAAGCACAAAGAGCGGGTGGAACTTAATAGAGAAGCCTTGAATACCCGATGAAATTCGGTTACATTTCACTCGAATGTAGTTGTAAAGGCTCATACGTTCATTTGTCTCTTCAATGTCTAACGTGAATGAGGTTTTGAATGTCTTTGAGAACGTTAGGCGACAACCGGCGACATTTTCTAGCAAACGAGTATGCAATCCACCTGATGGCAAGTGGTACATCTTAGTACATCCGTACATCTGTACTTGAAGTTGCTTACAGATGTACTGTAATCAACTTAAAATAGAACATGGATTCTGTGTAAAGTCAATCACAGATGCGTTGCTACTCCCGAGGACTATGATGGTCACCTCAAACAAAAGTTTGCTGGTTCTGTCGAAACGCAAGAAATGATCACGATAGAAATAGGTGAGGCGGTGGTACTTCCCCGGTCGAACTACACTGGTCCTACCATCTGCAAGTTCTACCACATACAATTGATTGTAAGTGTGACCTATATAAAATAATTTCCTTACAATAACTTCATATAAAAGCACGCGCGAAACAACAAAGTTTCTCAAATTAAAAATAATTACACTATTTGTTTAATCTTAACTATTTTTAAAGTAAAATATATTTTTTTTGATTGTAGGTACTGAACTGTTTCTACGAAACTAAGCTTACAACAAAGCAAGTTATGTGTGAAAGTAATTACCGTCGCATATGGTCATTTGCAAGTCCAGATCATTTGAAACGGTCTCGAACATTGAAAGAAACTCATATATACTTTGGTAGTGTTATTTGTACTAGTGTATTGGTTCCTTAATACCACTTACATACACATTCAACCTTTTTTATATCAGGAAAATGCCTTTATGCATTCCACCGTACACGGGAGAGTCTGATGGGTATGTGGGACTCCTGAGAAGCCAGACTACCCACTAAAACCTGACGTTTGAAATGAAATGAAATGTCTTTATCATGCATAGGCCTACGGAAGCACTTACAAATTGTCGGTTACATATTTTTTTTACACTACCACCGGATCGGAACACGATCTCAACTGAGAAGATCCGGCAAGAAACCCAGTGGGTTTGTCTTTTTTCTTTGTATATCTTTTTTTATTGCCATATTGTTCTTACATTGGTTATAAAAGTTAGCTCCAGTATCTTGCATTATATTTGCCCTCCCCACGTTAATATATGAGGTGCTGTTGGATCAACTTGGGGTCATTCTACTTCAACACTCCCAGCACCGGGCCTTTGGAGGCCAAAGCCTGGTTACATACACACTAAACCTAATAGTAAAGTTATATTTGAATTTACATTTATAGAGCATCTACTCTATACATGTAAATTCTCTTATAACTTTATGACGAATTCGCGCTCCGTATTTCCCCTTTACCGAGTTATAACTAATAACGATTCCAAAGGGACATTCCACATCTCACCTTTTCACATTCCTGAACCCTTATAATTACGACCCGAATGCTCCCATTACTCCCGTTTAAACAAATAGGACCGGACATTAAATGTCGCTGACCCGTCAGGACATATCTGCTTCAAATTTGAAGAATTATCATTGTAATCCTACGTTAGCTGTAGTAAGTCCTCCGTCCTTATTGACTTTCGTCATAATTATCTTTTTAAGTTTTCATCCAACATCGATTATACATTGTAACGTATGGGCGATAAATTTAAGCATTGTTTGTTTGAGGACAGAGTATTGTACAAGCACGTTTACTACATTGTTCACGATTTTTTAGCAGTTATCAGAAATCACAGAATTCTGGTTTATCTCTATTTTCGTGGCATGCAAAATTGCAAGTAAAAATACAAAAAAAAGTTTGGAAGAATTAAATACTACATATCTTCAAAGTAGATAAATTCACGATATTTTCACGATAAAATAACGTAGGTATATAACGTAGGTATATACCTACGTTATTACATTTCTTGGGTGGAAGGGTCACCAGATTACTTTTATAGAGATGACCATCTTAGTCCTCTGAAGTAACAGGGCTGTTGTTGACTTAAGATAGAACCTCTTTATTATATGAAGTTGCTTACAGATGTCCACGGGCGGCATGACCACTTACCATCCGGCGGACAGCATACTCATTTGTTAGTTCAATATTATAAAAAGAAGGCCAGAACGAGAGAATAAGCTTATCATTATACCAGCTGGCCCGGAGAATTTCGTTCCGCCTAAAAGTCAAAAATCTACATTTATTAGTGTTCCTCCACATTTTGCATGTATTATAAAAACCTTCTTCTTGATCTATTTTATCTTTTAAAAAAACTGCCTTAAAATCAGTAGCGTAGTTTTAAAGATCTTTTTTTTTTTTGTTTTCGAGGGGGAAACCTTCCAAAGGTACCCGACGCCGTGGGAGCGACGCAAGGTTATGTGGGATTTTTACCGCACTAAAACCCCCCCGGTGGCCGTCCTCGGTGCTGAAAAGGAGGACTCCGGGATCTTGAAACGACTTCAACCGGAATCCTCCGAGCGCGCTGCCCCATCGGGCTCCTCCCAGATGGGTGGCTGGGCCCACCGCTCCGTCTAGTCTTTACGACGGTATGCGA
This sequence comes from Spicauda simplicius, assembly GCA_949699795.1. Lineage (NCBI taxonomy): Eukaryota > Metazoa > Arthropoda > Insecta > Lepidoptera > Hesperiidae > Spicauda > Spicauda simplicius. The sequence goes on along the minus strand of OX453061.1, from coordinate 852,049 downwards.
CCACACATACCGCCGTCCTTCCCGGGATTGCCTGACCGAACGGTTCGAGCTCCCACTCTAGCCGTCTGCAACCCCGGAAGCCCCTTTTAGTCGCCTCTTACGACAGGCAGGGGATACCGTAGCCCTACTCTGACCCCGAGGCTACAGGGACGAGTTTTAAAGATCTAAGCATACATATGGACAGACAGCGCGAACCCACTTTGTTTTATACTATGTAGTGATAACAAAACTATCAGGGATAAATTCTCTCCAATAGTTATTGAATACAAAAATAAATATTCCGCAACAACAAAAAATCCCATTAAGGTAGAAAAACGGTAAGTCAGATTAACTTCCGTCTGACAGCCGCCATTAATAATAAAGGATTTTGTTTCCGTTTCGTATCAATGAAGCAACAATAAATCGTTATTCTCGCGTTTATGGAGTTTACGGTGTTTCATTTGGCTCAGGAAGCAATTTATCTGCTGCCAAGTTAATGACGGCGTGGGCAGTGTTTTAAGTTATAAGTTATATTTCAAAGTGAGTTAGATACGAAACAATAGGCATTAGCTAAAAGGTAATTAAATATCTGCCTTTACAGGTACTTTTCTGTAAAACAGTTCTTAATGTTATAAATTTTCATTTGCTTCTCTTTATTCTTTCTCCTTTTTTATGTGACTGAAGTAGCAAACGAGCGTGCAGTCCACCTGATGGTAAGTGGTCACTGCCGCTCATGGACATATGTAATCAACTTCATACAGAACATGGGTTCTATCTGAAGTCAATCTCAGATGAGTTGTTACTCCCGAGGACTATGATGGTCGCCTCATATAAAGTGTGGCAGCAACCACACCCTTCCATCGAAACGTAAGAAATGCTTCATACTAGAAATAGGTGTGGCGGTGGTACTTCCCGGTCGAAGTACACTGATTCTACCATCTTGAATTTTCATTTTCATTTCTACTCTTATCTCATCTTCTCATCTATCTTACCTAAAATCGATGAGAGTTATATCGCTACCCCTGAGGACCTAGTTTAAACGATTCGAGTAAATAACTCCTTTACAAAGGTAAGACAGGAATAGTTGTTCAGGTTCTGAAGTCATATAACGATTAGCCTAAAATTTTTAAGCCTTCTCATTTTGTTAAATCTTTTACAGTATTTATTTATAAGTGGAAGCTTAAAGCTTATGTAGAATTCACTAAAATTGTAATAACATAATTAAAATCGATCACACAACAAAATCAGTTATGTATCTAGAATGGATTTTCGGGAAATACTATTTCTATAAGAAGTTGCTTACTTCTTATAGAAATAGTTGGATTGTAATAATTATTCAAAACTATAGACAGCCATGGTTTGCAAACTTATTTGTTTCTTCCTTTTATTACATTATTATTATAATATGTATGACTTAAGGCCAGAACGGTGATTGCTTCAAACTACATACAAAACCTTGGATCTATAAAGTATTCCATATCACCAAACAGTCAGCCTATATTTAAACTTTACTTATTCAAACTACCAAATGAACATTTATAACAAATAAACTAACACAGTGTACTAACATCATAAATACGAAACTCAACTTTAAACATTCATTTAGCAAAAACTCATGATCCGATTTTAATACAAACAGTTGGAAACTGGTGAAATTAAAATGTACTTTGTATACAGTATTGCGAAAACTGCGGTATTTTTGCTAGCAGTACACAGCTCAGTAATTAAAAACTAAATGAGATGTTACACAGTTAATTGAAGCATAATGACCTGGTTTGATTATTTAACTGTGAATTAACCAATTATATAAAATTATTGGAAGTGGTAGGGCCAATTGTGGTTTCATTGTTAACTAATAAAACACTTGTATACTTTTAGCTATTTATTTATTTATTTATTTAAAAAGGGCAGCCAACAAGACAATACATTACACTTACAATTAAAAACTACATTAGGCTTAAATTAAATGCTGTCTTAATAACAGGCCACCACGGCATGCATCGTGGTCGAGTTTATATTCTTAAGATTATATTAGATCACTTAATTGTACGTATTACAATAATAATTACGTATAGTATATGTATATGTAAATGTGGTATATATATATATATATATATATATGTATAGTAAAAAAAAGTGTTAATGATTACAAAAATATTGTAGTTAATTGAATGTCACTAATCCTGTATTAAACATTTTATAGAATTCTTAAATTTACTAATTTTATTATTAAATATGTCCAATGTAGGTTCTTTTGATAGGGCGTTGTATTGACGTTGAATTCTGTTCAATATGGAGTATTTACCCAGATTGCTCTTAGTCGGGCGTGTGACAAATGGCTGATATTTGGATGCTCTAGGTGCTTGGCTTGTCTTAGCTATGGAATGAAAAAGTTTATTGGATTAACTTCATATAGGAAAAGTATTTAGGCATAGCTTTTATCGCGGGCTTTGAGCGCGGTGACAGAATTTAGAAATCGACGGATATGTATGAAATGACAAATATGTACCCATTAGATAAGGAACTGTTTGTGAGAAAGTATATAGTATCAAAGTAAAAAAACTTGAATTTATATCAAAGAAAATAATACTGCACAAATAAATAAATAACTATAATTGCATAAGTTGATAAAAAAATGCTATGCTTTACAGCGGCAACCCCCGAGTGTCGCACGTTTTTTTTAATAATAATGTGGTAGCAAACGTGCACGCTGTCCTTCTTATGATATGTGGTCAGATAGAAAGATGATGATAGAAAAGTAAGCATGCAGAACAAACCTTTTATCTGAATTCAACCTCAAATGCTTTGCTACTGTCGTAGACTATTTATTATGAGTTCCTCAGGTGACACACAATCGGCAGTCATACCCATCTAGCGAAACACAACAACGGTGAACGACAAATAGGTGTGGCGGTAGCTTGCACTATTCGTTTTACCACCTTACATAGACCATATGTATAAATAGACACGTTATATAAGTATTGTCTGTTCCCTCTATTTAGTTTAATTGCATAAATTATCTTAGTTAATAGTACTAGGCCTTACTTTGCCAAAATCATAGTTATGTACGAGGTGTAATGAAAAAATACGGTGAATAAATTTATCGCGAGTAATGTAAGTTAAATCTTAAATGAATCTTTTATAAATAACCTTGTCTAGCGAAGCATATATCCCGACCTTGATTGCGCGATTCAAAGCACTTCTGTTCTGTCAACGCTCTTTCAATCGTATTTGTAATAATTGTATTATTGTAGTTTGACCTTTTTTTTGTTTTCGAGGGGGAAACCTTCAAAAGGTACCCGACGCCGTGGGAGCGACGCAGGGTTATGTGGGATTTTTACCGCACTAAAACCCCCCCGGTGGCCGTCCTCGGCGCTGAAAAGGAGGACTCCGGGATCTCGAAACGACTTCAACCGGAATCCTTTCGAGCGCGTTGCCCCATCGGGCTCCTCCCAGATGGGCGGCTGGGCCCACCGCTCCGTCTAGTCTTTACGACGGTATGCGACCACACATACCGCCGTCCTTCCCGGGATTGCCAGACCGAACGGTTCGAGCTCCCACTGTAGCCGTCTGCAACCCCAGAAGCCCCTTTTAGTCGCCTCTTACGACAGGCAGGGGATGCCGTAGCCCTATTCTGATTGTAGTTTGACCTAGCTTTATTAGGAGTCTTTGTACATTAATGATGGATACTACTATAATATAATTTAGAAAAGTTTGTCATAATCTCTCACAGCGAAATACAGAAACGACAATATCTACCGTTGAGACTTTTGACAAAAATCAAATCTAAGACAGTTTTAACAGGATAAACTAAAGTTTCGGTACCCTGGCGCCACCAAGACACATGCAATTCGGGTGTGGAATTGCCTTCCTGCTCCCAACTTGGGCCGTTTCGCGAACATAATGGCATTTTTATTCCGAATTCACAAACTTGTAAAGCTTTCGTACTGTTACTGTAAGACTTGTTAAAGCTATTGTGCCATATTTTATTCACGAAGTTTTAAAGTAGGTAACTATATATCATATGAATCTTGGGGGTAGCTAGAGGGGTATTAACCATTATTCCAAAAGAGGAGTAAAACATATATGTGTCGACTAAAAAACTAAAATTTATATTTGGAATTAGGATAATTAAAAATCCTATTTGGATTCCGTATAGGATTGTTAATTATACTATTTGGAGAATGTTTCCCTACTTTCACGTGCTAAAGGGAGTTTAGACTCTCCAAAGCGAATGATTTCAAGAAATGGATTCCAGTTTACCAACAGGAATATTCATGGGGAATGACTGTAACAAAACTCGATTACGGAATAAACAGTCCAGTACAATAGAAACTCGTCCTTTCTGATGAGGTCCAGAGGACTACGAAAGTGAATAGAACTTTCTTTTATAATATGGAACTAACAAACGATCTTGCAGTCCACCTTATGGAATTTCATGGCCGTTTTTTGCTTTGAAATCTTAACAGTTCTTGTATAAATAAATTGGCTTTAGCCGATTTCCCGTTTTGAGACAAAAAATAATTAGTCACGTTATTTTACATTTAACATACATTTTAATATGTGACGGACAATCATGGTACGTAGTTTCCAATTCCTTTTTGCCTTTAAAATTAATTGCAATCTCTGATTAACTTGAAATACAAACATTAATACAAGAACCGTATATCGTGAGTACGTTAATACACTGTGTTTTTATTATCACTACAATTTAAGAAGTTGCAATTATCTTTAGAACTGTATACTACACATGAAATTAAATGCAAACAACCATTAAATCAGCATATAAGAGCCAGCTCGTACAATGGATTGTTACGGAACAATCGCGAGTACTCGGATCTTGCGCTGAATACGCTATCATTGTATCAGCTGTAATTTCAATTCCGTAGTTGTTACAAGTACTTCCATTGAAGCCATGCTGACGGTCTCAAATAAATACGACTCATCCGACTGTCAGGAGGGTAATGTTTTTCGAGCGTATGTGGGTATGTATGTGTGTTTCCATATATTTATGTATGTATGTACCTTATTATTTAAATTTCTTTTGCAAGCTCTACAGCCCAAACAACTAAACAAATTTTAATATATCATCGAAATCGACCCAGTTAATAAAGATAGACAAGTTATTAGATTAGATATAATTTTAAAACAAGATGTCAATAAAGATATACAGAGAAAAGAAGACAAACTTGACAATTGTTAAGTGGCTCCATAGACCTATGCAAAATAAAGATGATTCATTTAAATTTAGAACATATCGCATGAGATTAGAGAATAATGGGTAAAAGGTAACTTTTTTATATTATTAAAACTATATCATCAAATGAAAGCTACTAAATAAACAACTACGAATATAATGTTGATTACTTTCAAAGGCAAAACGTAATACAAAAACCACATATCGAGAGTGGGTACTTAAATATTACCGTATATTTAATTGTTAATACACTACATTTTTGGTACTTGCAGGTATCTTTGAACTGTCCAGGATATACGAAATTAAATACAAACAACCATTAAATCAGCATATAAGAGCCAGCTCGTACAATGGATTGTTACGGAACAATCGCGAGTACTCGGATCTTGCGCTGAATACGCTATCATTGTATCAGCTGTAATTTCAATTCCGTAGTTGTTACAAGTACTTTCATTGAAGCCATGCTGACGTTATCAAATAAATACTGTTTGTCCGACTACGTCAGGAAGGTTTGTTTTTTCAACGCATGTATCTATGTATGTTTCAGTACATTTATGTTGGTATGGACAGTTTTAAGTCTATTTATTTTGCATACGCTGCGGCTCAAACTGTTTGTCGGATTTTAACATATGTCCTACCAGTATCTTTACATCATTTTAAAATATGGGATCTGTTTAGATAAAAAGGGGAGAAAAGATATTTATTTAATTAATTGACACGAAATTAAATGCAAACAGCCATTTAAATAAGCATATAACATCCTGCTCGTGCAATATACACTCTCATTGTATTAGCTGTAATTTTAATTCCGAAATTGTTACAAGTACTTCTATTTACGCCTAACGCGATCAGATAATTACTATTTCCCAGACTACTACCCGAGGGTGATTTTTTTTCGAGCGTATCGATCGTGCGCAGTATATCAAAGATATGTAACAATACGAGATGTTACATGTGCAAAGGAGTATGTTACTGCAGTCCTTAGATATCTGGTAGCAGCTTTATATACAGAACAGAGGTTCCATTTCACGTCAATAAGATGCAGCAGAAGCACTTCTAAAAATTAAGATGGTTGCCACATATGAACATAAGCCATATATGTTAGTACTACCCCTGTCGAACCATTTATATACGGTATACAATATAGTATGACATACACAGGAGAGCAGTAGATACACAGTATAGCCCAATGGTTGAAACTTGCCTTCTCGATCGGGAGGTCGGAGGTTCAAACCCAGGAACGCACTACTGATTTTTCTAAACTTATGTACGTATTAGAAATTAATTATCACTGCTTTTTGATGAAGGAAAACATCGTTAGGAAACCTACACACCAGAGAGTTATTTTAAAAAAAGTGGTCGGAGGTGCGTGAAGTCCGCTAATTCGCATTTGGCCAACGCAGTGGACTATGGCCTAAAACTCTCTCAATCTGAGAGAATACCTGTGTTCAGCAGTGAGACAATAAAGGGAAATGATACACGCTTATTACAAGGTGACATCTTATAAATGTAAGAAGTCGAGTAGACACTTCACTAGTTTGCACAGCAGTACAACCCAGTAATGAGGCAAAAACAGACTTATTCACCTAAATCTGGATAGAGAGACGAGTTACGTAATGAAAAATAGTCTCCGTCGACGTCTTGCAATGGCACTCTTTTTGTTTTTTTTGCACAACAGAATGTCAGGCCGTTCTGGTAATATTTCAATAGAAAATTCATGCTACGTCGCATAGTAAAAAAGGTGTGAATTGATGTTTAACTTGGCGAGCGGCACAAGTAGTACATATTAATGGTAGACTTTTATTGGGAGAGCCTCAGAAGTGTGGAATGACGTAAATATGAATTCCTTTTGTAAATATGAACTTGAGGAAATGTCGCCATGTTAAGACCCTTTGTATGGAAGAAACTATGTATATTTAAATTTTATAATAATTAAAAACACCTAATTGCGTAGTTACCATTGCGTCTTTATTTTATTCCCGAGTGAAAATTCAGACTGTCAAGCGACAATTGTTTTTTCTCGAATGTTCCATTTGCAACTTTTCTTTTTTATCTATAATGCTATTGTATATCTATGGCTATCGATACATTATTCACTAAATAAATAATAATAAACATATTTATTATGTTAAGATTCTTTCTTTTTTAACAGAGGTACTCCGATGTATATTTGTTCTTGAATATTTTTAACTATTTCATCAGGTGGTAGAACCAGTGTAGTTCGACCGGGTAAGTACCACCGCGATACGTATTTCTAGATTGAAGCAGTTCTTGCGTATCAATGGAAGGGTGTGGTTGCCGGCACACTTTGTTACGAGGTAACCATCATAGTCCTCGGGAGTAGCAATGCATCTGTGATTGACTTTAGATAGGACCCATGTTCTGTTTGAAGTTATATAGATGTCTATGGGCGGCAGTTACCATCAGGTGGGCTGCATGCTCCTTTGCTACTTCAATCAGATAAAAAGAAAAAAAACTTTAATAAGGTAGATTTAACCTATATTACATTATTTCTCTTTATGTGAATGTCGTAGGAGATAGCAGCTACTTTATAAGAATGACAAAACAAAAAAAAGACGTCGCGCAGCATTAAAATTGGAAGATAATAATACTATAGAGTTACATCGTCACCTATGGTTGATATATAAATCCAGCACAATTGTTTTTACTTCGAAGTAGCTGTGTCAATAAGTTTAGTATAGATATACTACGTTTCAGAAATCTCAGTGACGTTGATTACTAAGAAGTCATACATTCGTTTAACGCTATGAACAAAATAAGATCTTCCAAATTATAACTTATTCAATCCTTGTTTGTTGTGAAAAAGAAACTTGGTTACAGAATATGAAAAGGTTCGACGCAAATCCGATTCTCAGAAAACGCGGCACAATCTCGAAAGCCCGATCATAAAACCTACAAGTAAGTGCATAAAACTGACATCCAAATCCTCACTACACGCTCCAGTAGGACGAAAAAAATAATAAACTCGCTATGCAAAGCTTTATCATCTAAATGCAAACAATATTCCTGAATAAAAATGGGAAGCTTCAGGAGGTAATGCAACGCTTCCCCGGATACCTGTATGCGAGAGGAAAATGAATGTCGAATATCACTCCGAGGTTTGCTTGTAGCTCGTTCTTGTGGGTCAAGTCACAAGATTTTATGTGTTAAAGTCGCTTTGCGCTGTCTGTCGCTCTATGGATGCTTAGATACTTAAAACTACGCTAAGGATTTAATGCATTTTCTTTTAATAGATAGAGTGATTCAAGAAGAAGGTTTTTATGTATAATACATGCATAATATAGTAGAGGAACATTGATAATTTTAGATTTTTTAAATTATAGGCGGAACGAAGATCGCCGGGTCCGCTGGTATAAAAGGTTGTTTATTTACGGTGATGAAATAGTACATTCAAAGTAATTAAATCTACCTATTTTTCATGATCGATTAGTATTTTCTTTTCCTGGGAATCTACTTTCAATAAAAATAAGTCAGTGACTTAGAAACTGGTACCTCCAATATATTAAGCATGTGATGATGACAATATTGAATATACCATAATAATATCAATACGTACTTTCCTGTAAGGAAAATACCAGAAAAGAAGAACCCAGAGACACTATAAAATGGCAATTGTAAAATCATTAATAATCTGTTATTGATTCTTACGATTATGATTCACTTTTATATGAGGCGACCATCTCGTCCTTAGGAATTGCAACTCATCTGTTTTTGATTCTAGAACCCATGTGCTGTACAAAATTGCATAAAGCTGTCCATGGGCAGCAGTGACCACTAACCATCTGGACTGCATGTTCGCTTACCACTTCAATTTATACAAAACAATGTAATAAAATTTCATGTACATTCAAATTTGATACCCTATTCAAATTATAATCATCGGAATCGCTTCTCTTGTAACTTGTACCACACGTTTGCTCTTGGAAAGGACAATCCGTCAAAGGCTCAGGTAGATAAGTCCTGACAGGACAGCGATTTTTAACACGGGTCGGGCTATTTGTTCCGGGAGCGTAGGGGCAACCGAGCGGTAATTATGAGGGTTGAATGGGTAAAGATTTGTATTGAATTAGTTTCAGGATCTCTTATAACCTGAATAAATAATAGTATACGTTGTCTTGGCGCTGCAGCGCTTCAGGAATGTTTGCAGAAGCACGTTGCGATGGGTTCCATGCCATCATGCGCAAAAAAGCAGCCTCTCTACTACAGCGACTGTAAAACAGTGGTAACGGCATCCTGAGGATGATTGCTGCTAGGCCTGACTGTCCCATTCAAAGACGCTGGGTGGAAATCGCCTTGGGGTTGGCGGTATAACGTTTTTAATTAGGAAAATGTATATTACTAACGATACTAACATAGTTCTTTGGCCACACATTGTTACTAACATTCAACTAGCAATATTTGTAACGTATGGATTATGGAATCTTTATCCGAAATAAATAATAATAATTATTATATTATTATGTACCAACTGGTATTTTTGAACTATTAAGCTGATTTAACAAAGGGGTAAAAGAGTTCTCGTATGGAGACCACGTCTGGGCAAAGGAGTGTAGGACGCCTTCCGACCAGATGGACCAGGAGGTTGATGACCTGAAGAAGACGGCGGCTAACCGCTGGATTTAGATGGCTCGGGACCAGTCGAAGTGGCGCAGATTAGCAGAGGCCTATGTTCAGCGATGGCCTTTCAAAGGCTGATGAATGGATGACGATGGATGAAGCTGATTTGGATCATTGTATAATTATTATTTATTTGACTGAAGTAGCAAACGAGCATGCAGTCCACCTGATGGTAAGTGGTCACTGCCGCCCATGGACATCTGTAATCAACTTCATACAGAACATGGGTTCTATCTGAGGTCAAACACAGATGCGTTGCTACTCCCAAGGACTATACTTTAATTTGACTTAGAATCGTACACCACTGTTGATAGATTGGCATAGTCAATGTTTTAAAACAAGGGTCATTTATCCACGAAAAAGGCATCGATAATTGTTTTTGCATTAACATCAAATCTTCTGTGTTGGAAGATCGTTAATACTTACAGATTTACATAATGTAACCAAATAAGTCATCTATGCTAATATTATAAAGAGGAAAACTTTTTTTTGTATGTTTGTTATGTATTAACTTAAAAACTACTGAACCGATTTTAATAATTCCTTCACCATTACAATGCTATATTATCCCTGAATAACATAGGCTATAATGGTTGAATATATTATATTATGGTCTGCGCAAACAAAGTCGCGTGGATTCTGCTAGTCAGATATAAAGTGCTCCGTTTATACGATCACTTACATAATTATAACAAAAACGCAAATATTTCCCTCATATAAAATTAAATAGTGATTCTCAAGACGATCTTTTTAATTAAAGCTAGACGCGAGCGTAAACACTAGCAAACTTTCCAAAACATGTATTTAGCTTTGTATATCAAGCTATATTTTACATTCCGTTCATTGAACCCGTCTCTACGTTGTTCTTAATAGCTTCTCCCGTCGACGGTAACAATCCTTCACCGGATCAAGCAGATAAGTCCCGACAGGGTAGCAATTTTTAACGCGGGTCCGCTATTTGTTCCCGCACAAAGTGGGTATAATCATTATGGGGTTATAGGAAAGTGGATAAAGGTTCGCCACTTAGTATAAATCTTTTTGGCATTAATGTGCTTTTATTGGGAGCAGGTTTTGTGTTTATTTTTGACTAATAATAACAGCGTTAAGCGTTGTTTTCTGGTAACAAGGTGGTAAAGGCGACGTATTTTACGAAGTTGTTCCAATTTAGTCTTCAGGCGGTATCTGTCTGAAGTAGCAAACGGGCATGTAGTCCACATGGTTCACATGTGGTCACTGCCGCTAATTTATTTATTTATTTATTTATTCAGACTTACGTCTATCATTACAGGTAGCACCCAATACGATAGCGTAGACAATTATTCATTTTTTTAAAAGGTTAACATTCTTTTCTATTATTATTAAATATAACTATATATTATTGTAAGATAAAATATTATAAACAACTTTTGCGAATTCACTCAAGCTACATGAATTGACATCTAGTTTTTCATGTACCTGATTGAGTGTACAGAGAGCTTGGGTGAAAGGTGCCTTAGCTAAAAGGTTGGTCCTGGCTGTCGATACGACCAGCAGCGGAGGGCGCCGACGTCTCCATATGTACCAATCTGGGACACAGAGTTCAAGACGACACAAAACACTCGGATTATGAGCTATACCACGCAGTAATTTGACTAAGTAAGTGATAAGTGCATACTCTCGACGTACCCTTAATTCGTTATACCCCACCATTCCTAATACAAATAATGTTGACATCTGTAAGCAACTTCATACAGAACATGGGCCCGATCACAGATGCGTTGCTACTCTCGAGGACTATGGTGGTCGCCTCATATTAAAGTGCACCGGCAACCACACCCTTTCATCGAAACGCAAGAAATGCTTCACGCTAGGAATAGGTGTGGTGGTGGTACTTCCTCGGTCGAACTACACTGGTTCTCACCTTCAATGGTAAGACTTAGATAGACCTCAGGTGGATCTTATCGGCGACTGACTAGCAATGGACGGACATAAGTGGCCAACTACTTTGAGACAACTTAGCCTGCATGTTAGCTTACATTTAGCCTGGTGTAATTTTCACAAAATATCTCTTCTAAAAGCAATCTTTTGGCATGAAAAAGAAATTTTGTCTAAATGTTAGCAATACATCTTTGCTCCCTAGGGATCTTGAAGTAAGATTTATTTTTAAGAATAGATGCAAACGCTCCTTGTTTGAAACATGCGTTTAAGATTTATTTTATAGCAGTACATACTTAATTTTTTCTAAAGCTCCAATATAATGTACGAGAGGATGCTGTATTTCCAACACTCTATATAATTCCCCCGATAATTTCACACGCGAACAACTTCGGTACTCATCGCTTTCTCAAGTTGCCAGTCACCCCGTGATGGATGACGGTAATGGGATTCAATGAATCGTTATCCATATGAACTAATGTAGCCGTAATATACAGGTTTAATTTCATTACCGTAATCCCATAATGCATGTTAGCGTGTGCTTTTAAGCGAAAATAGTTTCATGTGAAGAGACACTTCCGCTACCTATTTGAACAAGAATACTTAATAGATTTCGCAAATGGTGACTTAAATTGAGAGTGTTTAATGGCTCTTAATGGCTTTAGTGAGTAAGAATTTTAGATAATCTGATATCGCTCTCATGACGATGGATACTTTTGAAGGTTTCTGTGACGAAAAAAAAATATTTTTAGGAATAGTTAAAGAGAAAATATACAGTTAAATATTGATTGTTGATAACTAAGGGCCGTCCGCGGTATAGTCGTATATCCTATATAATATATACCCTACATGCTACATATTATATAAATTCCGCACTTATAATCTAATATATAAAATTCTCGTGTCACAGTCGCCATACTCCTCCGAAACGGCTTGACCGATTTTTACCAAATTTTATATGCTTATTCAGTGGGTCTGAGAATCGTCCAACATCTATTTTTCATACCCCTTAAGGGTTGTCCACCCTTAACATTTTTTTTTATTTTTTATATGGCAAAACAACGTTTGTTGGGACAGCTAGTAATAATATTCTTTATTGTACCCATAAAATATACATAGCAAAGAAGTTACAAATTAAAAGAACGATACAAAAGGAGGCCTTATCGCTAAACAGCGATTTCTTCCAGGCAACCTTTGGATATGGAGTTAAAGTAATAATAAATATAAGAATAAGTAAGGTGCAATAGATTAATTTTAGAATTAGCTTGAAATTGCCGGCACACTTTTATATGAGGCGACCATCATAGTCCTCGGGAGTAGCAACGCATCTGTGTTTGACTTCAGATAGAACCCATGTTCTGTATGAAGTTGATTACAGATGTCCATGAGCGGCAGTGACACCTTACCATCAGGTGGACTGCATGCTCGTTTGCTACTTCAGTCAAATAAAAAAAAAATACTACTTTTACACTTATACAAAATTATTCGAAACTTTTATATCAGATTTGTTACGGTTTTGAGCTCCATCACCTCCTTGATATCTGACAGGGTTGGTAATGATAGCAAAAGTAATAGTTTATTTTAGCAGCACTTATTTTAAATGTAAAATAGAAAATAAGGATTGATCATGAATCTGATTTCGGCTGAAAGCTTCATTTAATTACTTTAAGTAGCTTTATTCTGCTCTGTAGGAGTACGTCAATTCCCCGAATGGTCTCGATTTCCTGACGAATTTACTCATGTAAGGTTTTCGAGGCTGCGGTGAGCTTTTTGTTACCTAAAGCTCAAACCATTTTGAGGAGCAAGTTGAAAGTAGCTTTCAATGGGTCTTTCTTTGGTTTTATTTGGAATATTCTCCTGAACGTATTTAGGGGTTCAATTACTGCCATTCGCACCTTATTTTTTCTTTTTAAGATGGAAAAGGCAATTGGTACTACAACTGATAGCAAGTGGTTACTGACGCCAATAGATATCTGTAACATAATCCATAGAGAACAAGTGTTCTATCTGAGGTCAGTCACAAATATTGCTTCTCCCGAGGGCTAAGGAGCTCACCTTATAATATTGTGAGCCAACAACCAGATAAAATGAGCTTGAAAGGGCATCTGCAGATGCAGATTTGGTCCTTGTTAACAGCGATGCATCTGTTGCCAAACTCTTAATCTTATCTAAAGATAATTAAGATCCCTTGCGCCACTTGCCATGAAGTGGACTGCATCCTCGTTTGCTACTTTATATTTTGAACGGAGGAATACCATTGACAAGCGCTACTAAGTGGTGCTTGTCAACACTTTCTCCCAACCACATTTTCGCTGTGACCATTCATGTAACTGGGTCGAAATATCAGCAAAAAAATAACAATTTTGCGAAAGTATTCGTCTAAAATCATATATAAAAAAGTCTCGCCGATAGTAGAACAAGTCATTGAGTACATGTTAGCTGTGCTTCGTGCAAAATTCCCTTGAATATTCCAACGTAAAATAATACATGAATATGCAGCAGTAATAGGAAAAGCGTGTTGAAATGCATGAAGTTATACCGGCGTGTACGTTGAATAGATTTGTTTCATGAAATTAAAGTAGCAAATGTATGCAGTTAATGTGATGGAAAGTAGGTTTTGCTGGATCGTAGAACAAGTAATTCGACATGGGAAGTTCCGCCCTTATACCAATTTCTAGCGTGAAGAAGTTCATGTGTTTTTACAAAATTTGTGTATTTCGGTAACTTAAATATAACATGATCATATTTGTTCTGAAAAAAAGACAAATCCACTGAGTTTATTGCTTGAACTTCTCTGTTAAGGTTGTATTTCGATCCGTTAAGTGTAAGAAAAAATTTTTACTGACAATTTGTAAGTGTCCCCATAGTCTTATGCAAAATAAACAGATTTAATTTTCATTACAAATGTGGCATCTGTGATTGTGGTTCTATTGTAATTAACATAATCTTCTTTAATGCATTATATTCTTACCTGAATTAAATTAAATATTAAGTAAACTGTCTGTATTGTGTATGAATTCTTTTATTTTTACAAACCATTACCCAGTAGATTTATAAATTAGAAATTAAGTGTTTATATAGAATATTTAAACTTTACTTTTGCTACTTTAGTCTTACAGAAAAACTACCACATGATAAGCGCAATAAGATGGCGGATCGATTACTTTTTATGCACCCTCATGAAACCCAGTTGAAATGACTTGAATGAATTACATATATCTTTTTTTTTCATTATAAACCAAAACAACAATATTCTATAAAACATACGTCCTTTCTTGTTTTCTGTAATGGAATTATGATAGGTATTGTTTAGTTTTCTAGTATGTCCTGAAATCCTTTGTATGTGACAGTTGACTGCTTTATCATATTGCGGTCAGCGTTACCTCTGTCATTGTCAGTGTTTAAGTGGAATACAAGGCATGTTTTAACGTATTTTTATAGGACTGAAGTAGCAAACGAGCACGCAGCCCACCTCATGGTAAGTTGTGACTGCCGCCCATGGGCACCACTTATAGAACATGGGTTCTATCTGAAGTCAATCACAGATGCATCGCTACTCCCGAGGACTATGATGGTCGCCTCATATAAAAGTGTGTCGGCATTCATAGTCTTCCATCGAAACGCAAGAAATGCTTCACGTTAGAAATAGGTGTAGCGATGGTACTTCCCCGGTCTTCACTAGTTCTACCACTGACAAAGACTAGAAATTATTTTGAAAAAATAAAATGAGTTAGGTGTTTTTTTTCCTTTTGACGCAGTTGGGTAATTGCTATAAATCACAAGGTGTTAGAATTAGTTACCGTATGCCTCTATATGAAGGTGGCTGTATCTATTTATCTATAGTATATTGTGTAGTTATATTTTATAGCTGTGGGGTATTTTAGTCTAGTAAGGCTGAAATAACAGGCGTATCAATATAATTCTCGAAGGCAGCCATACATTTGTGATTGAATTTATATTGGGCTCCAACTCTGTTTAAGGTCGATTTAAGGTATATACAATAGTCAAGTATAAATGGATATTACTTTTAACCGACTTCTTAGAGTATCGGTATAAAATACATATTAAAATATATTTATTTAATCTTACAATTTTTAAAGCGATTTCATTCCTGCGATGGTAGAATCTTTTGGCCGAATTTTGCTCGTTTATTTATTATTTATTTTTTTGTTTATTTATTTTTATTGTCTGACGATGTGATAAGTCGACTTTTTACTGATAAAAAAGTATAGATACTCTTTTATAATACAGAATTAGGAAACGAGTAAACAATCCACTCCTTAAAAAGTAGCCGCCCACATACATCTGTAGTCAAGTAAGATAGAGTCTTAATTGAGGCTAGTTGTAGATAAATGGCTACCCCTGAAGACTAGTCCTCCTTACCTTATCCATCAGGAAGAACCAGGTGGTAGAACCAGTGTAGTACGATCGGGGAAGTACCACCGCCACACCTATTTCTAGCGTAAAGCATTTCTTGCATTTCATTGGAAGGGTCTTGTTGCCGGCATACTTTTATATGAGGCTACCATCTCAGTCGTTGAAAGTAGCAACGTATCTGATTGACTTCAGATAGAACCTTTGTTCTCTATGAAGTTGGTCCATGGGTGGCAGCGACCACTTACCATCTTTCGGTGGACTGCATGCTCGTTTGCTACTTCAGTCAGATATATAAAAAAGAAAATATCAGAATTAGGTGTGGTGGTGGTTCTCTCGGAGTCGAACCACAAATATTTCTACAACCTTTAAATACAATGTATGTACATTATCATATAGTCTTGCCAAACAGTTCCTGTCTACACACAGAATTTTGAATCAATCTGATTGAGATAGAAATATTTTATTATTTACTTAAATTACGTCCCGTCTCAATTTTTGTTCGTTTTCCGATCATTTGTGTTAAATTAATATTAAACATAATAAACATCGACATCTTTTGTACGCAAAATCCTTTGACGTGCGACAGACCCTTATCAAGGAGGTAGCCATAGGTAATACAATGGTTAGAAATTATATTCGAAATATTTGTTTGTAAAATTCGTGTTTAATTTATTTCGTTACCAACTATATATACTAACTGTAAGTTTGACGTTTTAAAAAAGTGTTATTTATATACCTTTCATCTCATTTATACCTAATCCAAATGAATTTGCTTGAGATATTTGTCTGCATTATAATAATTGATAATTTTACTCAAACAACCGTCTATACTCGGATTGTTATATCAACTTAAAGTAAGACCTTACTGATGGATTATTTGGAAATTACTTTTATTTGTAAGCTCGAGCTAATGGTATGTATATTTGTATCAATTATTTCTCTAAAACTGTGGCCCTTCAAATTTATAATAAAAACACTTCACACTAACAAAAATCTAAAATTGGACCTAACGCACATAGTTATTTAAATCTCTATCGTCTATCGAGCCACGCAGGTCGCACATAACATGTCTACATATTACTCGCTCTGTGGTGACGATTCGCACATAATAATATTGTCGACACCATTTGGTGACAAAAGGAAAACCGCCCATTGTGCCCAGAAAGATAGCATTTTTTGTGGTGTGAACCCATTTGGCGGGCCTACATTGAAATTATCTTACTATGTATGTAACATTTTAATATTACAATTCTGTGTCTCTGGTGAAAAGGGTAAAGTTCTGATCCTTTCAAAATTTTCTTTCAGTAGGAAAATTTCTAGAAAAACAAAAATCTATCGATAGCTCGCTTAAAACAAAACTTAGAAATACCTGTCAATAGAATTAACGTTTTTGGTAAAAAAGAAAATTTGACTAAAATCAGAAATAGTCGTTCAAGCGAGCACACAGTCGACCAGACTGTGTGCTCGCTAATTTTTTCAACATTGAAGTAGCATACGACCATGCAGTCCACTTGATAATAGAACAGGGGTTTATTAGTGGTCAAATACATGTTGCTACTCGAAGCCTAAGATGGTTACCTCATATGAAAATGACCCGGCGACCAATACCTGATATCAAAAACAATTGTTTCACGCTTATGCTTTTTTACTGCTTTACATAATATTTTTTGAATTTTGCTTTAAATTAATAAAATGATGATTACACAAAAACATTGATCAAAAGTTATGTAAACAATTATTATTTAAATTTTATAGTGGTAGCAAAACGTATATAATACTTTATATACAAATTATCCCCGTCATATTATGATTTCTTGTTAAAAAGGAGATAGAATTGATGTTCTATATAAGTTTAGTATACGATAACGGAGAAAATCTAGCTTTTTTATTCAAGCAAAATAACGCATCCATTGTTGTGCTCAATCTCTATGCGAGTAAATATTATAAATAATCTAAGACAAGCAAGGAAGCGAGCTTATAACTATTTTATTAAAACAAGGGCTTAGTGATCTAGGAAGTTTATAATAACTAATTATAATTCAATAATTACATAATGCCACTACCAATTCTGTCTTGGCCAGTATGGTGGACTCCTAAAACTCTCATTTTGCCCAGCCATTTTGCCATGCCTAGCTTTGGGAAAATAATGACTGGATAACTACAAAACACATAATTGAAATAAGCACCGCAATCGTTTGCTTTGCCTAGAATTATTTTGATGTTATATGGTATTACACTCACAAAAATGAAATATAGCATAAAATAAACTAAGAATTGGAGGGAGTTAATCCGCTTATAAAATAAATATTAATATAGTTGTTATTTTTCTCCCACAACAATATATTCGTATTTATTTCCACTTACCTCTCTCAAAACATTTTATAGCAGTTTAAACACAATGCCAACATCTACGTCCGCTCAACAATTTTCCGGTATCTCAAAGTTTAAGCATCCTGTAGCAACGATGAAAATCTTTTTTAAAAATGCGATAAAAGTCGCTTTTAAAAGAAGATCGGTCTCAGAACGGCACCGGAATTGGATTAGACTCGATTTTAAAGAACTATCGCGAGCGGAAATAAAATAATAGGACACAAAGAGTAGGGTTATATATTTTCCGTGTACGTTGAAATGTTTTTATTAAAATGTAAGTCACGTCTTTTTCAGGACAACGGTTCACCTGGTGGGGGGGCGACCTGTACTCCTTTTGCCTAAACGTGGTCGCCACTCCAGGACCTTTCTTCCCCATCGGTTATCGGTCCTTCGAGCGTTGTGGCCGGCCCACTGTCACTTCAGCTTGCTGATTTTGAGAGCTACGTCGGTAACCTTCGTTCGTTCGGTAATCTCAAGAAGAAAGCGGGAAACCGTTGGATTCAGAGGGCACAGGGCCGGTTGGAGTGGCGCCATTTAGCTGATGGATGGATGGAAGTCATGTTTGGGATTAAGTTTTACTTTTTGTGAAAATACGGCAATACCTTTCATGCATAGAAGTCCATCGTAAAGCTTAAAATTTCTAAACAATTTTCTTTATCCATGACTTTGCGAGACTACATTTTAGGTTTTCCGAAGGCAAGATTTTTTTAAATCAGTAATAAATGATTTACCTATGGATTACGTACAGAGTTTACGAGTACTTACGGATTTTACTTTAAAGTTTATTTTACGAATATAATAATTAAAGGAAGGGGAAAGACAGAAAAACAGAGATAGAGACAACTACTAATTCGATACTTTTAGTGCCAGATCTATCTTTACAAATAAGATGAAAGTTTTTGTGTAAAAAATGGAATGAAAAAACTACTACGAAGATGAAAGACAAGCCCTCTGAGTTAGTGTAAGATAAATATTGTAACCGACAATTTGTAAGTGCCCCGTAGGCCTATACAAAATAAAGACATTTCATTTCATTTGTATGAAAAAACATGACGGATCATAACTCTATATTCTAAGGCCACAGACATCTTTATTATTTTGTTTTTATTTGTCTGTGTTTGTGACGTCTGCCACTCAAAATGTGTATATAAATTAAGCTTAAATTATTTCTGAAGAGGGTTGGTACGCGACTCTTTTGCCACATTAAAAGTCTTGGATTTAAAGTCTAAAGATTTAAACGTATTGAAAATCTTAGGTTTAATAAAGATTAAAACGCATTAAAAGTCTTAGATTTAAAATCTAAACATTAAATCGCATGAAAAGTCTTAGATTTAAACTCGCAACATTAAAACGTATTAAAAGTCTTAGATTTAAACTCTTAACAATAAAACGCATTAAAAGTCTTAGATTTAAACGCTAATTATTAAAACGCATTAAAAGTCTTAGATTTAAACGCTAATTATTAAAACGCATTAAAAGTCTTAAATTTAAACTCTAAACATTAAAACGCATAAAAGTCTTAGATCTAAACGGTAAACATTAAAACGCATTGAAAGTCTTAGATTTAAACGCTAATTATTAAAACGCATTAAAAGTCTTAAATTTAAACTCTAAACATTAAAACGCATCACAAGTCTCAGATTTATACTCTAAACATTAAAACGCATTAAAAGTCTTAGATTTAAACGGTAAACATTAAAACGCATTAAAAGTCTTAGATTTAAACGCTAATTATTAAAACGCATTAAAAGTCTTAGATTTAAACTCTAAACATTAAAACGCATCACAAGTCTCAGATTTATACTCTAAACATTAAAACGCATTAAAAGTCTTAGATTTAAACGGTAAACATTAAAACGCATTAAAAGTCTTAGATTTAAACGCTAATTATTAAAACACATTAAAAGTCTTAGATTTAAACTCTAAACATTAAAACGCATCACAAGTCTCAGATTTATACTCTAAACATTAAAACGCATTATAAGTCTTAGATTTAAATTTAGACCTACATTTCCCTGAAAAGGAGAAAAGATGACTTTGACTTTTTATTACCGTTATCGAATTTA
Source organism: Spicauda simplicius (assembly GCA_949699795.1). NCBI lineage: Eukaryota > Metazoa > Arthropoda > Insecta > Lepidoptera > Hesperiidae > Spicauda > Spicauda simplicius. Next base: position 831,508 of record OX453061.1, on the reverse strand, counting down.
TGTTTAGTTATTTCATATTTTAAAATACTCAAAGATTACTTGAACAAAAGAGCAGTTTAACTTGTCGAAGTAGACTTTCAAACATTAACTAGTAGATAAAGCTAAGAGATTTTGCTTGTTGATCTTTTAAATAGTACTGTTTATTGAGAAAATATAGCAAATGTATTGTTGCCAATGTGCGCAGTCTAAGGAAACAAAGGAAGCAATAACATCAAACCGGTGACTGCGGCTTTAACATCTTCTATTCCGTTTCGCGTAATGTTACCTTACGATGTACCATTACGGGCTTACTGTGATCTTATTTATAAACAGCTTTGTATTTTCCTTGGACGTGAGGTAAATTGTTTCGTAAATGATACCATTGAAGACATTATATATTAAAAGTGTTTTGGTGGTTGGTTTCGTTTTAGTTTAACATTTGTGTTCTTCGTACGAATTTTTATTATGTTTTCTTTAAAAATCGTTTAGATTTAGTCTGTAAAATGTACGGAAGAAACGTCAACGGTGTTCGTTTTGAGGCAAAGTAATTAACTCATGCTGAAGGCATAGACATTATTCAGTTTGAAACCGTATGCCGGTATAACCGTATGCCGATCGGTATGAAAATTAGCACTCCAAATAGTTTTTTCATTAAATATTTTTATATTCAAAGTGTAGCGTATCCTGCCAAACGTGCTCCTTGTTAGGCCAAATGTAGGGCAGGATACTGGAGCTAACTGTTGTTACCCATTAAAAACAAGATGGCAAATAAAAAAATATAAAAAAAGATATACAAAGAAAAAAGACAAACCCACTGAGTTTCTTGCCGGATCTTCTCAGTTGAGGTCGTGTTCTGATCCGGTGGTAGTGTAAAAAATATATATAAATGTAACTGACAATTTGTAAGCGCCCCCGAAGGCCTATGCAAAATAAAGACATTTCATTTCATTTCATTCTTGTTATTTTTCGCTACATTGGTAATTTTTAGATAAAAAATATTATTGAGGGTTGATTTGAAGCACAATACCATAGTTGTACTATTTATATTCGTATTTTAATAAAAAAAATCTAACTGAATTTTGCTCCATATGAGATGTTTAGTCTTAACGTAATTTGACTGCTATATAGGACGTAATTCAGTCGTTCAGAATTTGTATTACAAGCAAGATTCGCCTTGGAAAGTCAATGCAATTTGTTTGGACTCGATGAAACTTGGCACGTGTCGTAAAAGAAAAGCATTCAAATTGATTTTATGTAAAAAGTTAAAAGGTGGTAGAACCAGTGTGATTCGACCGGGGAGGTACCACCTATTTCTAACGTGAAGCATTCCTTGCGTTTCGATGGAAGGGTGTTGCCAGCACACTTTTATATGAGGCGACCATATTTATGAGAAATATTTATGAGAGATAGTAACTACTCTCAGTCGAGGGAAAGCCTCCGCTATGTAACTTAAATATAAGTAAATGCATGTTAAGCCAAATTGGAATTTTTATTCTAGCTATAGCATACATTATTTCTAGATGACTTGATTACTAAAAATATTTCAATTATATTTCAAAATATTTCAAACAAAAGTCTGTAATTTCATTCATATTTTTTTAACAGGCAAAAATATTTCTTTTTAAATTTAGCAATAGTTATTAACTAAATAATCTAATGTACCTAAATAAATATTACAAAGACATAATGTTAAAAAATTGTGATATATTTACAACTTTCCGTCTTTTATATAGGACACCGTCTCAAGATGCTCACAAATAAAGAAGACGACATGTAAAGCATTTGAAATGAGATATTTATTTAAATGAAAGCTTAATAGCGAAGTGGGGCGGTCGATAACGAGATGGGCTGAGTTAGCGCTGAATAAACGTTATTCACTGGACACTATGTGAACTAATGTGGTAAACCCACTATTAATGAGATGTGTACATTGAAATGAGAGTGGAAATACGTGTCATTGTGCTGTTAATTGCAGTGATAGCCTAAAGGTTGAAACTTGCCCTCTCAATCGGGAGGTCCGAAGTTCAAAACAGGCACGCACCGCTGGTTTATGTGCGTATTAGAAATTAATTATCACTGCTTTGCGGTGAAAGAAAATATCGTGAGGAAATCTACACACCCAAGAGTTCTTAAAAAAAAGTTCTCGGAGGTGTGTGAAGTCTACCGATTCGCACTTGCCCAGCGCGGTGAACTATGGCCTAAAACTCTTTCATTCTGAGAGAAGACCCGTGCCCAGTAGTGGAACAACAATGGGTTGTACCCGTGCTGTAAGTTTACTGTTCATAGAATCCTCTATGTTTACTGGAATGTTTTTCAGTTTCTCAACACAAACTGTAAGGTAGAACTTAAAAATGTCGACCAGGAAGTGCCATCGCTTTACTATGTATTTTGGCCTGACAGTTCTTGCGTTTCGGTGGAAGGGTATGGTTGCTGGTTCACTTTTATATAAGACGACCTTACTTCTCGTGAGTAGCAACGCATGTGTGAATTGCGACTTAAGATAGAACTGTTGGCAGCGACCACTATAAGGTGGACTGCTTGCTCATTTTAATCTTATAAAATATATATTTTCTGCATTGTAACAACAGTATTAAATCACAAGAAGTTTAAAATAAAAAACGGAAATTTCAGTAACGTTAATTTGTTTTTCTTTCTTAAAAAACCCTCACAATTTTTACTCAAATAATTTGTATTTTTTGGAAATAGTTGGGGAATATAAAACGTACGTGCATAGAAAATTTGAACTAGTCCGTTTTGAGTTAACTAAATTAAAAATACTACTGCAAAGTTTGACTCTCACGTGCAATTCAAGTTAAATAAAACCTTGCAATTGTAGTTCTATTTTCTAACTTTTTTTGCGCATTGACATTTGACAATTGAATTTCGCGGGAATCCTTGCATTCTGATTGGCAAATTGGTGTGCGTACTCTTGTACACCGCGCAATCTTGTACCACCCTATCCTATATATTGTTTTTGCGTAGAAGTTAACACAAAGTTAAATGATAAATAGAAACTGTCTGAAGTCTGCAAATGCGCACTCAACCAATATGAACTGTTATAGCCTTCAACTTCTCATTCTGAGTGAAAATACGTAAAATAACATCTTTCACATCAATTAATGTTAATGCAAGGTAGTAGCAGTATTAAAACATTATCAATATTTAAAACTAAAGCTACTTTCAAAGCCGAGAGTAACCCATCAAGTATTTATCGTGTTTCAACTTGCCGCAGCAAACTCCATCCTGTATAACTTTAACTTCCTTGAAGTTATGTTATACTTGGCTTAACCAATTACGGATTAAGTGTCAATTTTTGGCCCCAGAATCATATAGAAACAACGCTTTATAGTTCTCATTGTTATGTACGAATTTATTGACAAAGTTGAAAACCCAAGTACCAGAAAGATTAGTTAGATCCACTATGAACCAGAGAGGTACCGGCACGCATTTTTCTAGAGTGACACTGTTGTATTTCGGTGGAAGTTCCCTGGTGGTGGTCCCTGAACTGGTGTGTTTCGGTCATATGGGTCTTATTCCTTGGGACTAGCCAGGCATAGGCGATAGAGTTTACAGAGGGACTTTGTTTCGTATTAAGTTGCTTACAAATTGGCGGCAGTGCATACTTTTTATCAGATAGACTGCTTGCTCGTATGAAACTTTCATCTAAAAACAAAAAGCAAAAGGCAAAAGAAAGATCAAAACAAAAGAAAGGAATAATTTAGCGCAATTTCCAACAACTATGGTCTATTTGCAGACCACCGAAAAGATTTGAGAGCTCTAATAAACATGGCAAAAGCCGACGGCGCGATATCCCACCTAAGCCACGGCCATTCGTTTTATTTATGACCGCATGTGATGTTTCCGTTCTTTGTTGACTTACTCAATCATAATTGGTGACAATCGCTTCTACATGTATGTTTTTAACCGACTTCCAAAAAGGAGGAGGTTATCAATTCGTCTGTATTTTTTTTATATTTGTTACTTGATTACTCCGGACTGGGTGAACCGATTTCGACATTTTTTTATATTAAAGGTAGGCGCTCATACAGGACAAAGTTTCATCACCGTCATCCAGAGAAATATGTGGAGCACCGACTTCGGAACTAAGTACTGAGTATGCTCTTAACCAAAATTAATTAAAATTATTTTTTACTTTTTTGTGACATGGAAGTCGGTAGATATTTTTTGTTAAAAAGTTTTTTATTGTTAATACCCGTTGATTAAGTCATATATATTTGATCATTATCATCTTTCAAAATCAAGTCGGATTGCCTCTTATTGTATGTACGGCACAGCTATAATCTTTAAAAGCAGAACATACAATTTCCTACCACTTGTTCCTACTTTTATTACGCAGAGGTAGTTCCAACTATGAAGATCTCTCTGTCAATCAAGCAAAGATTAACCATCTTTAATTAAGGTACTTTCTGCTCTATTTATATCCATACTCTTAATATAAATAAAAGCTCCGCGTGTATGTTAAAGAGCGTTCGGAAAACTGATAATAATTTACCGATAATTATATTTTTTTTGTCTATCTGTTTGTCTGTGTGTTTGAAGCCTCGTCAAGTCTCAGTCCACCAATTCGCAGTCCACCAATTCGCACTTGGCCAGCGCGGTGGACTATGGCCTAAACTCTCTCATTCTGAGAGAAGACCCGTGTCCAGCAGTGGGACAATAATGGGTTGACGAGAGAAGGAATTGAAAACATATTTATAGGTCATATCGCGAGTTATGGTTTAGTCTTAAATTTAGGAAAATTAATGAACTCTGTTAAAAGTTATTTCAATTAAAAGTCCTATATAAATACATATCCAAAAAATACCTATATTTTAACACTATGTCAAGGTAATCAAACTGGAGCATGTATTTCAATTTTCTAAAGGATACGTTAAATGTATATAACGGAGTGGGCGTGACGTCAGGAAGGCCAGGATCTTCCTTACTGTCCATTCTTGAAAATTTCAAGTAAAACACAGGAGTAAACTTCTTCGATTTATTCACAATTGAGGAGGTCCGATCGCTTCGACGGTTAAACAAGAATCTTTTTCTACCGGCAGGCGCTCGCCTTTTTATAACAATGGTGAAGTGATAATAACAAATTTATGGAGGGTTAACTAAATTACAATTCTAAAAATCATTAAATATTGCTAATTTAATAAACAAACAATTTTCGATCTTTAAACTAACTAAAATAATTATTTTCGGCGACGTGTTTTTCATAAATACGCCGACATATATTAATGTCACTTTCCCTTTTTTATCACGAGCGAGTCCGCGTTGCTTCGCTAGTCATTATTAACTTAACAAAACCTCATTATACTGGTATTTTGATATTCCCAACGCGAAATACGAAACCAGTGGTTGTCAAACCTTGTTCTAGCCAAGTTACTCGTTTAATTTAAACATCTCGCAACTTTTGTGGTCTTGTTTAATGAAAGTCAAATTTAAATAACATCACTCCTACTCGAATCTGTTTAAATATTACGATAATTATAAACTTCTTGCTTGTTTATTTAGTAGCTGTTTATTTGTTTAAGGTACTTGTAGTAAATTAATGTTTTAAGTTTAGAAATATTTTAAATGCCGACTTACTTATTCGAAGGTTACCTAAGTACTATTTGTCGTCCCTGTAGCCTCGGGGTCCGAATAGGGCTACGGTATCCCCTGCCTGTCGTAAGAGGCGACTAAAAGGGGCTTCCGGGGTTGCAGACGGCTAGAGTGGAAGCTCGAACCGTTCGGTCAGGCAATCCCGGGAAGGACGTTGGTATGTATGGTCGCATATCGTCGTAAAGACTAGACGGAGCGGTGGGCCCAGCTGCCCGTCTGGGAGGAGCCCGATGGGGCAGCGCGCTCGGAGGATTCCGGTTGAAGACGTTTCGAGATCCCGGAGTCCTCCTTTTCAGCGCCGAGGACGGCCACCGGGGGGGTTTTAGTGCGGTAAAAATCCCACATAACCCTGCGTCGCTCCCACGGTGTCGGGTACCTTTGGAAGGTTTCCCCCTCGAAAACAAAAAAAAAGTACTATTTGTCACAACTTGAAAGTTGATAGGCTCATCGCTAATCGACCTCGTCTAAGATTATAAATCTATTTAGATTTATCGTCAACCCATTTATGCTCCCACTGCTGGGCACGGATCCCACTGTCTTTTCTCAGAATGAGAGAGTTTTAGGCCGTAGCCTACCGCTCTGGCCAAGTGCAAGTTGGTAGACCTCACACTTCTGAGACCTTTTTTTTGTTCAAGAACTCTTGGGTACGTAAGTTTCCTCACGATGTTATGTAAAAGATAATTAATTTCTAATTCACACAGAATTATAAAAATCAGCGGTGGCCTGGGATTTCAACCTCTGACCTCCCGACCGAGATTAGGCTAGTACTGCTCTATTTTTTTTACTGGTAGTAGTAACAAACGAGCATGCAATCCACTAAGTGGTAACTGCCGTCCATGGACTTCTGTGACCAACTTCATATAGAACATAGGTTCTATCTGAAGTCAAACACAGACGCGTTGCTACTCCCGAGGACTAGGATGGTCACCTGATATAAATCAACCATGCCCTTTCATCGAAACGCAAGAAATGCTTCACGTTGGAAATAGGTGTGGCGGTGGTACCTCCCTCGAACTACACTGGTTCTACCATCTGGTAAAATCTATCAGTGTTGACTAACTGATATCCGTGGCCAATACTACTTTTGTTGAACAGCATGCTCGCCATTTTGCCCTATTGAAATAGATCAAACATATACATGAAAGACACTTAAATACATGAATAAAGTAATTGCTAATGAAGAGTAAATAAATATAAGATATATTCTCAAGGCAATAACATTTATTAAGGCATAAGTTTGAAGTAGCAATCGAGCATGCAGTCCATATCGTACACAGTGAAAGATACCCTTTAACTTCCATCTGTAAGCAAAGAGAACATAAGTTCTAACTGATAACAATCATAGATGCATTAGGACCCTTGGGTCTGAGGTGGTCGTTCACTACATAGTATAAAACAAAATCGCTTTCCATTGTCTGTCCCTATGTATGCCTAAATCTTCAAAACTACGCTACGGAATTTAACGCATTTTTTTATTAGATCGAGTGATTTAAGAGAAAGATTTTTATGTATAATATAGTGGAGGAACATTGGTAATTTTAATTTTTTTACTTTAACGCGGAACGAAGTTCGCCAGGTCAACTAGTTCTTATTAAATTGAGCTGGCAAACACCACTTCTGTCACGTTTGTCAAAATAATGATTGTTATTTGTGTCCAAGACGTAAACTGTTTGTGTCTCAAATTAAAGCAAAATACCGCCTGTAATTTAATGTAGTTCGACCGGGTAAGTACCACCGCCACACCTATTTCTAACGTGAAGAATATCTTGCGTTTCGATGGAAGGGTGTGGTAGCCGGCACATTTTTATATGAGGGCCATCATAGTCCTCGGGAGTAGCAACGCATCTGTAATTGACTTCAGATAGAACTCATGTTCTATTTGAAATTGCTTACGTAAGTTGAAGATGTCCATGAGCGGCAGTGGCCACATACCATCAGGTGAACTGCATGCTCGTTTGCTACTTCAATCAGATAAAACAATAAATAAAAAAACACCCATTTACGTCACGTTTATCATAGTAATGATTGTTTTTTTTTTATATTTTAACCTAACGATAAGGCAGATGGACTACCTGATGGAAAGTAGTCACCGTCGCCCGTAGACATTCGCAACACCAGAGGAGTCGCCAATGCATCGCCGGCTTTGTAGGAGAGCTCCTTTCGCACCTTTCTTGAAGAACCCCATGTCATAGCGCTCCGGGAATACCTCAGGGGGAAGCGCATTCCACAACTTGCACGTCCGTGGCAAAAACGAGCGTGCAAACCGAACTGTGGAGGACGGCCACGAGTCCAGTTGGTGTGGATGGAACTTCATTCTTCGGCGAGTGGTGCGATGAAGAAAAGGTGACGAAGGCACCAGGTCAAAAGGTTCCTCGGAACACTCGCCATTGTAAGGCCGGTAGAACACGCAGAGGGAGCCTATGTCCCTCCGCAGGGTTAAGGGTTCTAACCGATCGATGATCGTTGGGTCGTTGACGATTCGGATCGCACGTCTCTGCACGGAGTCAAGTGGGTTAAGATGGTATTGGGGCGCCCTTGCCCAGAGATGCGAGCAGTACTCCATGTGGGGTCTCACTTGAGCCTTATAAAGCAGAAGGAGTTGCCCCGCAGTAAAGTACCGCGCGGCCCTGCTCAGAACGCCCAACTTTTTGGATGCCAACTTGGCTTTAACTTCCAAATGACTCCGAAACTGCACATCACACGAGATATCTACGCCCAGGATCCCTACGCTTTTGTCAATGGTGAGAGAGGTCCTTTTGAACTTTGGCGCCATGGCAAATGGGGCTTTTTTAGCAGTAAACGCGCAGACTTGTGTCTAGGGTTGAACTCAACTAGGTTAAGTCGACCCCATTCTGAGACTCGCTCCAGAGAGTGCTCGATTTCAGACACAAGTCGAATTCTGCTTTCCTGCACGAGTATCCGAGAGGTATTTGCACGGCCCGTGTACAAGGCATCTCCCGTGCTGTCATCTGCATAGCAATGCATGTTACCGACTTGCTGCAACAACAACTGTATCATTGATATGCAGAATGAACAGCGTAAGGGAAAGAAAGTTTCTATCTAACTTCTTTTTATAATGAAACTAGCTGACCCGGTGAACTTGTTTCGCCTAAAAGTAAAAAATCTAAAACCTTCCTCTTGAACCACTCTATCTATTAAAAAAACTGCATTAAAATCCGTAGCGTAGTTTTAAAGATCTAAGCATACATAGGGACAGACAGCGGGAAGCGACTTTGTTTTATACGATGTAGTGGTATCAAACTATAATACATTCCACCTGATGGTTAAGGGCCACTGCCGCCCATATACACCAGTAGCATTCTCTAAACAGGTTAAAGTTTTTACTGAGGTTAGCTATAGACATGTTGCAACCACTGAATACTAAGTAAACTACAAAGGTATATACTACACGTTCAACATTTACCACCTTAACTTTAGTCTTAATATCAATCTTTAATTATTTTACTCATCGTAATTAGTTAAAATGAAATATCAATACACATATATAAATACACATATACACGCACACGACTTTTGTTACATGGGTAAAAATAAAATGATAAAAAAAGACAAACCCACTGAGTTTCTTGCCGGATCTTCTCAGTTGAGGTCGTGTTCCGATCCGGTGGTAGTGTAAGAAAAAATATATGTAACTGACCATTTGTAAGTGCGCCCGTGGGCTTATGCAAAATAAAGACATTTCATTTCAGACACCTGTAAATTGTCCCTGTAGTACCGTGATCAGAATAGAGCTACGGTATCCCGTGCCTATTCGTAGGAGGCGACTAAAAGGGCGCTCCTAGTGTCCCGGGCGGCTAGAGTGGGGGCGAACTATTCATCGGGATGACCCAGGACAGCGGTATGTGTAGTTGCATACCGTCGTAAAGACCAGATAGTGCGGTGGGCCCAGCCGCTCACCCGGGAAGAGCTCAATGGGGCATCGCGGTAAGAGGACTCCGGTCGCGTTCTTTATAAGATCCCTGGGTCCTCTTCGTAGGACTGAGGACGGCAACCGGGGGCGGTAAGAATCCCGCGGAACCCTATGTTACTGCCATGGCATCAGAGAGGTATCTTCTCGAGAAAAAAAAAAAGACGTTTGTAAACAACTTCATTCAGAAAAAAGGTTCTATCTGAAGTCAATCCTAGAAAGAAACGTATGCTCCCCCAAGACATACATATAAAAGAGGCTCTCTTTTATACAACAACACCTACACCCTCCCACGAAAACGTGGAAACTGCTTCACGCTTGAAAAAGCAGTGACGATGGTACCTCCCAGACGCTACTCCAGCAATATAATAAATTTTCCCCTAAACTTATACCTTGCAATTTCACGCTTCATATAAAGACCCGAAAAACGTTAAAGAGCGTAATCATTGAGTACTAATCTCATTTTTATCGTCGATAAATAATTCACCATACGCCACTAATGTTCATTTATCAGGCAGGACTGGGCTAATAAATCTCCGAGCTGAATAATTCCTACATTCCGGATCTAATAAGGCAGTATTCGAATTAACTAACGGGAAAATAATCGTGCTGCCATTACTGCTAATATATATTTAATTGCGAAGGTATGTTGCTCTCAATGTAGCTTTGTGAAGCATAGATCTATGAGTACTTGTTTTTTTTTTCGAAATGTACCAAATTAACATGCGGTGCACGTGATGGTAAGTGATTACTTCCATAAATGGACGTCTGTATGCAACTTCATACAAAAATCCGAACTCAATCACAGATGCGTTGCTAACCCTGCGCTCAACGATGGTCATCACATATAAAGTAACCCGGCAAACACATCCTTTTAGCGGAACGCAAGAACTGCTTCACACTAGAAATAAATGTGGCGGTGGCGGGGGCACCTCCTTGCTCGAACAACACTGGTTCTACTATCTGGTAGATGTTCTAAAAAACTTCAAAAAATAACCTTTTCAATATATATTTTTTTCTTTTCTTGTTCTTCATAAGAAATCTTATTGATTTATATGCATGCATGCATGCAAAATGTCCATGTCGGAGTGTTCTCTATATTGAATTCAAAACACAACCACTGTAGCTTAGTGACGTTAATGTAATCTTATCAACTCGAGAATACAAAATTTTAGCACAAACAGTTGAGATTTGAGTTGTTGAGGAACTTGCATTAAATTCAATAGCAAGGTTTAAAGCCTTTTATTACGATCATTTATTTAAGCGTACTAGTAACCCGTCGCGGTCGCATTTCGACCGTAATTCAACTCAAAAAAACACTTAAAACTTGTATAAAATTGTAAAAAAATAATTACTTGATATTGTCCAGAGTGACACGAATATTTCTCAGATACAATCAAATTTATTATTTAATTTTCAAGTATTCAAAATACACCCTTCAATAATAAAAAGAGGTTTAATTACCTAAGCTGCATTTAAAAGCAAAAGCGGGTATTTTGACAAAGACATCTGTCATTTTTGACGTTATGTGTTTTCGTAGTAAGACATTAAATGTTTTATTTCGTTTATTATGTGTGTGTTTGTGTCAAATCCACGGTAGTGTGTGTAATGTGTTTTCAGTTGATTTTATGTATGCTTATTGCATTATTTGAAAAAAATATTAGTATTGCGTAATCCTTCTCCATCCGCGGTAAGTATCTTAAAAACGGACCGCAAGTTTTTGCTTCACGTAATAATATATAAAAAGAATTTGTTGGAAAGCTTCTACACTTTTTCAAGGTGATAGAACCAGAGTAGTTCGACCGGGGAAGTTCCACCGCCACACCTATTTCTAGCGTGAAGCATTTCTTGCGTTTCGATAGAAGGGTGTCGTTGCCGGCACACTTTCACATGAGGCGACCATCATAGTCCTTGGGAGTAGCAACCCATCTGTGATTGAATTCAGATGGAAACCATGTTCTGTACGAAGTTGATTACTGATGTCCATGGGCGGCAGTGACCACTTGCCATCAAGTGAACTGCATGCACATTTGCTACTTCAGTCAGATAAAAAAAAAACTGATTTCTATAATTTTGTTATTTTCCAATACCCAGATTTTACCCGTGACCAATGTTGACATAAACACGCAAAATGTAATATTTTCAGTCGAACGAAATGAAACAGAATTAACCACAGGCGAAGTTGTGACATGAAACAAATTAGAGACACGTTTCCTTTCCACGGAGCCGAACTGTTATATTAAATAAATGTCGGAGAAATTCTGAGTAAACTGTTTTTATTTAGTTTTATCTTACTCGACATTATTAGTATTTCTTTTGAGCTAACTTTCGTCTGTACGCGGCGAAAACATTTTCTGCTAATCAGATATAAACATAAAGCAATATAAAAAAGAAATAATAGGTAAACAATTCTTTAAATGAGGCAAATAGTACTTCAGAATAAACTTACTCTGTTTCGGTAACTGTTTTTTTTATTTTATTTATTCACAAAATCCACAGCTTATTACAATAAAATTATGCTCTAAACTTATAACTAAACTTATAATCTAAAAAAAAACATCAAAGTATTCATCACATTTCTTACTAATTATAGGTATTTAATTGTGGAATTTGGAAAAATGAATTTTTATTCTTGATCTGTTTGTTACCAATAAATTATATACAATCATCAGTATGTACACTCGTAGCATTGTTTGATATTAGGCGCGTGAAAATATCAATTTATTTTATTAAAACTGTTACGTTTATTTTACGTATAGGATACGAAATCCATCTTACATTTCCAGATTATAGGTATCTTTCTCACGTGAGCCCTATTCAGACTCGCTTTCAAGTTGAAAACTACATATAAAAGTCTTGGGATAATTTATGACAACAATGTTAAGAGAAATTCAATCATAATATATTACAATTGTTTTAAGTCTACTAAGAAAAGTACTCCCGCCTTGTCTCTAGAGTGAAGAAGTACTTGTGCTTCATAAGAAGAGTGTAATTACTAGCTCACTAACAATGAGGCCACCTTCTTTTTTATCTGACTGAAATAGCAAACGAGCATGCAATCCACCTAATGGTAAGAGGTCACTGCCGCTCATGAACATCTGTAATAATCTTCATATTAAAGTGAGTTCCGTCTGAAGTCAATCACAGATGCGTTGCTACTCCCGAGGACTATGATGGTCGCCTTATGTGACAGTGTATCTTATCAGTGACTTCAAATAAAAAGCCTATTTTGTATGAAATTGCTTACAGATGTCAGTGGCCAGCAATTAATACTACTTAAATGCACTGCATGCAAGTTTAGTAGATAATTTTAATTAAAAATTATATTTTGCTGTTATATACGACAACTGGAAGTTTATATTAGCTTAAAATACAAAAACGCTTATGAAAACTTAGTCATCCATCCTTAGTCGTCAACCCATTATAGCCATATATAGCCCATTATAACCATATGCAGTGCTCAACAGAAGTCGTTTCAGAATAAGAGAGTTTCAGGCTATATATCACCGCGGTGGCTAAGTGTGAATTGGCAGACTTTACATACCTTTAAGAACTTTTTTAAACAACTTTACGATGTGTAGGTTTTTGCACATATTTTGTTTCAGTAGATATAATAAATTTATAATACGCACATAGTTTTAGAAATATCAATGTTATGTAAGATTGACATTTCTAAAACTATGGGATTCGAACCTCGGACCGTAGATTAAGTAGCTTCACAACGCTTTCTACACTCATAGCCCCACAATAGGATTTTTTCCTGTGTCGTGGGTGCCATGGATACACACAAAGATGAATACACAAACACCAAACAAGAATCTAAACTCATCATTCAGATACCTGTCTGGCCGGGAATCGAATCCGGGACCTACTGCTTGTCAGACCAGTATGGTGACCGCTCCGTCATGCGGGTCGTCAAACGTTTAAGTGTGCCAATTTACATAATAAACTTACAAACGGCTTCAAAGATAATAATATTTCTATGCCCTTAGTGTAATGAGAATAAAATTTCTATGCCCTTGCCACGCGGCGCTACGCGGGCCGACCACAAATTAGCTGAGTCAACCATTTGTCTATTACCTCTCTACCAAACACTTACAGTCAGTCACTTTTAGAAGGTGGTAGAACAAGTGTAGTTCGACCGGCGAAGTACCACCGCCACATTAATTTCTAGCGTGAAGCATTTCTTGCTTTTCGATGGAAGGGTGTGGTTGCTAGCACACTTTTATATGAGGCGACCATCATAGTCCTCGGGAGTAGCAACGCATCTGTTATTGACTTCAGAAAGAACCCATGTTCTGTATGAAGTTGATTACAGATGACCATTGGTGGCAGTGACCACTTACCATCAGGTGGACTGCATGCTCGTTTGCTACTTCAGTCAAATAAAAAAAAGTCACCCATCCAAGTCTTGACCGATGCGTAGCTTCAATCAATTACGCAAGCGCTTACGTAAGTATAAAGAACTAGGTACATTCCCGGCCCTAAATATCAGCCAGTATTGGGCTTCTGGTAATTGGATAGAACCGCACGCAATACCCCGCACGCTTGCGTTCTGTTTATCTGGGTTCGAGGTTGTGGACAAAATAACTGAAATATTGTTATCAGCATAACGATGTAAGAAATGGTTTTGCCACAAAATTATTCGGATTCTTTGCTGAGTAAATATAGGTTTGTTATAACTGGGTCTTTTAATGGTGAACTATTTGTGTTTCTACTCCGGAAGCACAAACGCTAGACTTATTACTGCCTTATAACAGCCATGTTATACGCTGCTTTGTTCTAATATAAGGCGTTTTAACTAAGCCTATCAATCAAGGGATATCAGTACACACATGTTTTTTTTGCATGCAGTCCACCTGATGGTAAGTGGTCAGTGCCGCTCATGGACATCTGTAATCAACTTCATACAGAACATGGGTTCTATCTGAACTCAATGACAGATGCGTTGCTATTCACGAGGACTATGATGGTCGTCTCATATAAAATTGTGCCGGCAACTACGCCCTTCCATCGAAACGCAAAAAATGCTTTACGTCAGAAATAGGTGTGGCGGTGGTACTTCCCCGGTCGAACTACACTTCTACCACCTTCAATAATATTCAATAGCACCGGATAAGACTGTTCTTATCTATGATTACAGATGTAGCAAACGAGCAAACCACCTGATGGTAAGTGGTCACTGCCGCCAATGGACAGCTGAAAACTATTTAATACAGAACAGAGGTTCTATCCAAAGTCAATCAAAGATGTGTTGCTATTCCCGAGGTCTGAAATGATTGTCTCATATTTGAAGTACGCTGGCAACCACACCCTTCCTTCGAAACGCAAGAACTGCCTAATGCTAGAAATACTTATGATGGCATTTCCTCACTCAAACCAATACACGTTCTACCACTCCATAATTATAAAAACAACTCTTTATAAAACATAAAAATGTGCTTAAACAAGAGCTGGGGCATATTTTAATATCAACGAGAGGTTCGCACAAGTATTTAAATCAATATTATTAATGGAAATGCATAGAGCGGACTTATTTAATGAGCTTCGACCAGAAGAGCCTCGGAGTCTAGCGCAGTTATTCATTTGGAAGAATTAATAAAACTAATTGGATTTGTTTATTTAATTTAAATATATTTATGTAGAACGTATAACCACTTCTTAGTTTTCCTAATTAATTGCTGAAATTGTAATTGGGTCAGTTTAACTGATAAGGGTTAATTAACATTATAGTTTGTTTTTTTCGGAACTGGCCCACTTTATTACGAATATGTTTTAAGGACTGAAATACAAGTACTTTTAAAACAGCAACAGAGTTTAAATTAAAAACTGGTTTAAAATAAGGGCACATGTTACAAAGTGATGATTGTATGCTATATAAAGGTAACATTTTTTTTCTTTGAATTTAGCAGTTAAGTAATTCCTGGTCCTATTTGATCTTCCTTATAACCTACCAAAATGTTCTAAGATTTTGACTGTAATTTCAGCTGCGAAATTTGATCTTTTGTATCTTTTTTTTTTTGCAATCACCTGAAATCTGGATGACGGGAATTGAAGGCGGTGTGATTTTTAATTTGATTTTGGAAAAAACACGCCCACACCTACTTCTACCTAATAATAACACTTTTGTTTCCTTGTTTAAATTGTGAAATAAGACGGACACCTATTTGTCCTGTCTGACACGTTCTGTGGGCCCTTGCCTTTACCTTAGGTAAGAATCTTATATAAGTTGATAACAAATGTCTGCAGATAACCGTGGCTATTTACGATCAGATGCGAGGTTGCAAGTATATGTACATATATATACACGTAGAACGTGTATGGTTTGACCGGGGAGTTACCACCACCACAGCTATTTATTAAAAACACGCTAAAACACGCTTTCTACACTCATAGCCTCACACTAGGATTTTCTCCTGTGTCGTGGGTACTATGGACACACAAAAAGACGAATACACAAACACCCAGACCTAGAACAGTAATCTAAACTCATCATTCAGATACCTGTCTAGCCGGGAATCAAACCCGGAACCCGTCAGAGCGTTATGGTAACAGCTCGGCCACGCGGGTCGTCAATTTCAATCTTTAAATGATTCTTGCGATTCGGTGAAAGGGTTTGGTTGCCAGCTCACTTTTATATAAGACGATCTAGTCTTCAGGGGTACCAATGCATCTGTAATTGATCCTAGATAAAATTCTTGCTCTATGAAGTTATGGGGATGTCTATGGATGTCAGCGATATATTTTTTTTATATGACTGAAGTAGCAAACGAGCATGCAGTCCACCTGATGGTACGTGGTTACTGCCGCCCATGGACATCTGTTATCCACTTCATAAAGAACATGTGTTCTATCTGAAGTCAATCTTAGATGCGTTGCTACTTCCGAGGACTATGATGGTCACCTCATGTGAAAGTGAGCCGGCAACCACACCCTTCCATCGCAACGCAAGAAATGCTTCACGCTTCAAATAGGTGTGGCGGTGGTACTTCCCCGGTCGAACTACACTGGTTCTACCACCTTAAAATTTTGTTTCGAGGAGAAAAGCAAAAAGTACCACTCGTATTGTCCCATTGGGGAAGCCCAATTTGACAACGCGTAGGTTGTCCCATCGGGCTCTCCCAATGGGACAACCTACGCGCGCTCACTGGGTTGGAGACCCAGGTGAGCGGCTAGACCCACTGCAACGCCTGGTGCTTACGATACTATGCGACCATATCTCGGTCTCTCTCCACCTCGTTTGACTCGACTCTAGCCGTCCGCATTCCGAGATGCCCCTTTAAATTACCTTTACCAAAGGCAGTAGATACCATACCCCTACTTTAGTCGCGAAACTACAAGAACGAGTATCCACTTACCATCAGGTGGACTTCATACTCATTTGCTACTTCAATCATATCATACTCGTCATCTTATGTATATTTTTGTTTGTTACTTCTTCACGTGTAAACGGCTGGAGCGATTTTCATAAAATTTGGTAGGATGTTAGCTGATACTCTGGATTAACATATAGGCTTACTTTTTACTGTGAGAAAATATCTTATTCCCACGGGACAATCGTTTTTTGTTAATGCAGGTGAAGCTGCGGGATTCAACTAGTTTTAAAAATAAACACGAGAAAACCACATGCAATCCCGTTTTAAGACAAAATCGTTGTTAAGTCCTGGCATTGCAAGCTTTAAGTGCTCCATAAAACCGGCCAGCTTTTAAAACTTATTCAACAGCGCTCGTAAAATTAAATGGACGTAAACATTACTGTTAATACTAATGTTTATGGGGGATATAAAAAGCGAATAACATCGTGGTTTTAATAATTAAACCACAATTGAGTATATTTTAGAGTCTATGAAAGGGAGAATAAGGTCTTATTTGCTTGAAATTTGAAAGGCGTCTGAAATGGCGTGATTTTGGGACTAAGCTTCATGAATTCATTTGAAGTTGGACATATAAACAATGGTCTTAATATACGTAAAATTGTAAATGGTGTTGCGTACATTATAAGTTATATTATAGTGCTGGATCACATTAACATATTTAAGGTAGTTATTTATTATATTTAGCTGTATAAGAAAATAAATCAATAAATCGTAGCTTTGTATTAATAATAGCACAATTCAAAATTCATCAATTTTAAGTTGAAGATACAGTTTTGTCCAGTGAGGACGTAGTTTAAAAAAAAATCTGATGTTTTTTTGGGATACAATATATTAACAAGAATTATATCCCAACTTAATTACAGATACGTTGCCACTCCAGAGACTAAGAAGATCGCCTCCTATGAAAGTGATTTGACAGCCACTATCTCCCACAACAAACTATTCAAGAACTGTTTTTCACTAGGAGGTATGACCATATTGATTACCGAGTTATACGCTAAGATTTATAAGTGGGACATCGAGGCTTTCAAACTTATTTCTCAGAGGTAGCAACGCAAAACTAACCGCAGCTAAGACTGATAATTTTTGTGATCTCTCATGGCACTCTTCGTTCAAATGAAAATCTCTTAACCCCTTCCTGCTCTACACTATTCTATGGCAAATTCTTTACTTCAGTGGCTGTGCGTTTATAGAATTCCCTACCGAGTGTTATTCATCACACACAGTCACTGGATTTTTGTAAAAAACAAGTAAAGCTCTTTGTCTTTCCAGTATTCCAAGTATTTACTTACAAAATATGTTACCTGTTCTTATTTATGCCGCTTATGAACATTTCCAAAATTTAAGTCGTTTTTCTTTCTGCCGTTTATGGACAAAACACAAGGAAATCCTTACCTCCTGTGGCGTGTATCTGAAGATCTCGTGTTTCCCCTCGTACCACTTGACGGAGTGGAGCGGCGGGTCGTGCGGCTGCCGTGCGTACTGACACCGCAGTTCCGCCTCCACGCGAGGGTCCGCCCAGCGCGGCACCTCCAGCGAGGTGATGGTGTGGCACACGCTACGGGCTGGAAGGACAAAGTTTGAATTGGGTGATAGTTGTAATAGGTTATGGAAATACACTGCATGAAGTAAATTTGGTACAATATTTAAAAAAAACTCGACTGCTTGTAAACGATTGAATTCAGGTTTAATACGTTTTGCAGCAGACGAATGTATTATTTAAAAAATAATACACTCGACTGAATTTGTTTAATTCTTCTTCTTATGACGCTACAAGATTAAAATTGGGTACTGGTCTCGTCTCGTCAACCCATTATTGTCCCACTGCTGGGCAGAGAGAGAGAGAGAGAGAGAGTTTAGGCCATAGTCCACCGCGCTGGCCAAGTGCGAATTGGTGAACTTCACACACCTCCGAGAACTTTTTTTTTTATAGAACTCACGGGTGTGCAGGTTTCCTCACGATGTTTTTCTTCACCGCAAAGCAGTGATAATTAATTTCTAATACGCACATAAATCAGTGGTGCGTGCCTGGGTTTAAACCTCGGACCTCCCGATCGAGAGGGCAAGTTCCAACCATTAGGTTATCACTGCTGGGTACTGGTATTACGGCTCAAAAGATAGAGACCAATGGCAGACAGGAACGGGCTTATACCAGGGTCCGAATTTTACACATTTATTGCGGAACTCTTAACAACTGTTATATTTTTACATATGTAATGTAGCAATAGTACAATATGAACTCATATGGTATGGTTCAGGATATTAGGTTTGAGTTAATGGTTACCTGTTTTTTTTATTAAGATACCAATCATTTCTATTATGTGGATTAATAATGTGGATTAATAACGTGACAGCATACGTTAAATAAAATATACTCATAAATTAAAAACTGGTTACGACCAACAAATATCTCCAGGGTGCTAAAACACAGGTGTGAAATAGCACATTCTTGACACCTAATTTAATATATTAGGTGTCAAGAATGTGAAGAAGAAAATAAAAAGTAGTTCTTATAAATTCACCGACGGACCGAGTAACTCGCTCTAGATTGGCCGTTAAGAAAACGCATTGGTTAAGTTGCCCCATTGACTCTGATGTAACACCTTACCTTCTATGGCCACTTTTCTTTCCCATAAGAACTGATTTACGGAAACCTTTTCTAAGAAACACAAAAGCTACATGCGTCAGCCGTTGCGAATTGTAATAGCGTTTATATATAAAACTCAAAAAAAAATGTTATGAAATATAACTGAATGTGGTAATCGCGGCCCATATCGTTTGTAGAAGTAGTTTCCACACAGGGTAAAGATATTTCCTAAGGGGAGAGGAATTCATTTGCATTTTGGAAAAAAATCTGTAGAAAAGAAATTGAGGATTATTTTAATAAAAGTCATTAACCTAGTCTATGTTAACAAACTTTCCATGGATAATGTAGTAATTCTGTCCTTCAAGGATTTTTGTAGGACTGAAGTAACAAACGAGCATGCAGTCTACCTGATAGAAAGTGATCACTGTCTATGGTAATCAACCCCAAATGCAATCAAAGTCTTGCCTAGGATTGAGTACAAGTATAAACGTTTCTACCACTGAGAGCTGAATGCCTCGGATAAGTATGTTTCCCTTTTTTTGAACTATTGCATAGCTTTTATCTCGGGCTTTGAGCGCGGTGACCGAATCAAGAAATTCTGTAACGAAAAAATCTAACACCCCCCACTCTGCCATGTAGTGCGGCCGAGCGTTCGCATAACGTGTAAATCCGTTTATGGTACGACAGTACGAAGCTAGGACGGATCGAGTCGAGCTGCCCCGAAATCGGACAAATATGTAAAAAGCTGTTTGTGAGCAAGTATATACCTAGTATCAAAGAATAAAAATGGAATTAATATAAAAAACTGCATAAATAAATAAATAATTAAAATTTCATAAGTTCAGTTTCAGTCCTCGAGTGCCGCACGTTATATTTTTTTTCGAGGGGGAACCTTCAGAAGGTACCCGACACCGTGGGAGCGATGAAGGGTTATGTGGGATTTTACCCCACTAAAACTCCCGGTGGCCCTCCTCAGCGCTACAAGAAGGACTCCGGGATCTCCAAAGGAACGCAACCGGGGTCCTCTGAACGTGTTCCCCCATCGGGCTCATCCCAGGTGAGTGGCTGGACCTATCACCCCGCTTGGTCTTTACTACGATATGCGACCACGCATGCCGCCGTCCATCCCGAGGTCGTGTTACCGAACGGTTCGAGCTCCCACTCTAGCCGCCCGCAACCCCAAAAGCCCTTTTTAGTTGCCTCTTACGACAGACAGGTTATACCGTAGCCGTATTCTGATCCCGGAACTACAGGGACGAAGTATGTTTGCCATATCCCTTTACATCCCGTCCCCTTCAGATCAGAACTCAGCAGTACGCAACATTGCTGTGATAAGATAAAATACGTATGGCTAGGTACTATCCACAGTTAAACCATAAAAAGCTCGTTCACCTTTAGACCTTTAGGCCTTCAACTTTATATTATTATCCGAATAAAATTTTAATCCAGCCACAAAATATTAAAGCGTAGCTGTAGATAATAGTAGACCGACCCTTATCGACCCGAAAATAAAATAGTATCATTATTCCAGTTTTAAAATCAGTGACTGAGCACAACCTGACCCAAAGTAATGAGGGTAGTTTGGAAGTTCGTAATCTCTATTTGAAACTCGCTTAATTTTATCCAATGAGACAGTGGAATGGCGGATCGAAGTTTTATTTAAAAAGTGAAATTGCTTTAATATAAGAAGGCCTGCGCCGAAAATATTTTTACGCACAATAAAGTTATTAAAGAAAGTCTGTTCAAAGTTCTGAGTTTTGCCTAAATGTGTATCTTTTTATGATTTTTTTTTTGCATTTTAATAGACACGCGTTTGGCCTCGATCTCACCTGATGGAAAGTGACGATGAGGCCTAAGATGTGACACGCTTGTCTAGAAGGAGCCTATTCACTCTTGCTTTGAAAACACCCAGATTGTACTTATCGGGAAACACAGAGGCCGGCAAGGCATTCCACTCTTTAGCTGTTCGTATAAAAAAGGACGAAGCAAAGCGTTTCGTCCAAGCCAAAGGAAGAGTGACTTGATAGGGGTGGTAGCCTGCCGTGCGTCTGGAAGTTCGATGATAGAAAGGGGCTGGGGGTATGAGATCGTATAAAAGTTGCGCACACTCTCCAAAATGTATAAGGTAGAAGATAGTTAGGCGGGCTACCAGCCGTCGGTGTTGTAGGCTCAGGAGCTTGTCTTTTACCAACGTCTCATCACCAATGAGTCTCTTGGCACGTTCCTCCACCAAATCTAGAGCCTCCAACTGATGCTTAGCTGTACCGTCCCATAAGTGACAACAGTACTCCATACAGGAGCGGACTTGTGCTTTGTACATGATACGAATATTGTATCAATAAATACCGTTTTTTATGTGGCAAGTTATTTAAACAGCACCAAAGGACAAAACCTAGAAGATGGGCAGATGCACCTTACATGCATACCTTTTTTTTGTTCTTGAGAGGATAAATCTTCAAAATGTACTCAACGCCGTGGGAGTGATGTATGATTGTATGTATGTAGCGCTACAAAGAGGATTCCGGTATCTCCAAACGCAACGCATGCATCTGTAATTAGCACGCATACCAAGCACGGTGACTATCATAAAAACTCCTCGTTAGAGGATAAATGAATTGAGAAAAAGACAAATGGTACCAAAACTAAGGAAAACTAAAGAGAACTCACAACATGTAAGCATGAGACTCGCGAGCTCTTAAAATAAGCACAAAATATAGAAAAAAGAATTATTATATAAAAATACAAGCAAATGTTTTTTTGCTCAATTTCCCATAAAAATTCACAATTCGTTATGTATTTTACAAAAGAAAAATTCAAAGTACAACCGCTGCGAAAAAGAAAAGATTTATATAAAACCATTACAATAACACTATCCCAAAAGTAAGAAAACCTTCTTGAAGGTTATAAAAATGTACCTCAGGTTCCGTCCAATCAATGATCAATACCGTTATCAAACGACCAAAGTAAATCACGAATCCGCTCCGAAAAGTTCCAGAATGAGCTGAAATTGGGACGTCTTTCAGATGCGTGGAAGCCTCGACAAATCCAATTGAGTACTGAAAATACTTGACCTCGATGTTTTTTTTAAGATTTGAAATATGCTGCCCACCTGACGGTGAGTAGTTACTGTCGACTATGGACCTGTAATTGGGTACAACCCATTATATTCCCACTGCTGGGCACGGGTCTTCTCTCAGAATGAGAGAGTTTTAGGCCATAGTACACCGCGCTGGCCAAGTTCAAATTGGTGGACATCACACACCTCCGAGTTTTTTTTAAAGAACTCTCGGGTGCGTAGGTTTTCTCACGATGTTTTCCTTAACCGAAAAGCAGACATGAGACATGCCTCTCTCTCATGACATGTAGAAACTATGTCTTATTAAAAATGTCAAGTGTGGATTAATTTTTCTATTTACGTCTGAAAGGAGTTAAATTTTACGGACGAAAACCTTTCGTAACCTTACTCCGGAAGCACTACCAACCTAACTCTGTGTTGTGTCAACGGTGTTAAGTCTATGTCTTGATTTAAAGGGTATATTTATTCGAGCTCTAACTTAGTCCTCAGTAGCAATAAATTTGTGGCTGACCTCAACTATGATTCATGTCTTGTCAGGACTCGATTATTTACAGATATCAAAGGTCCGTAGAGGCTGTTATCTTTATATATAAAAATGAATTGTAAACTATTTATTTGATCATGTGATGATCTTTAGCAAAGTTGTTATTCATGAGCTCCCGAAGGTTTCTGAAATTTTTTTTGTGGTTGTGTGTTGTTTTGGGATGTGTGATTTTTGGCGTAGCATAGTGAACGCACGCATATTATTTATATTATAGACTGCATGAACTACTTCTTTGTATATTGTTAAAAGATTGAAATCAAAACTTGTTAATATTGCACGAGGAAAAGTCCCATGAAAGCTCTTTGTCATCAGGGAAACCATGATAACAATTTAATTAAAAAAGGACATCAGATACCAACGACCATGTTTGTTTTACACGTGTTACTGACATTTTTTTTGTTGTTTTATAGCGATTCGGAAATGATCCGTTTTTCCATTTTTGGAATTTATGGAACATTTTTGAAAATAAATATGTGATGTGTCGATTTTCCTTCTGAACAAATATTTATTAGTATAAAAAACCACTGCCGTAATTAACCTAATTACTGCCGCCATAGACATCTGTAAGGAACTTCAAATAGAACATGGATTCTGGGTGAAGTCAGATGCGGCAACCACATCCTTCCATCGAAACGCAAGAACTGCTTCACGATGGAAATAGGTGTGGCGGTGGTACTTCCCCCGAGGATTTTTGTTCGAAGCTTACAAACTTAGCATTTAGGGATAGCTATTTACAACCAATTTAATATGAATGTCATTTGGTAGTGGCCATGGATGTGCAGGTAAAAACCACTGACATTTATCTACAATTTATTTATTTACATGTCCATAAGCTCATTAACTATATTAAAAAAAAATATAAAATAATATAATTTTATAAGTCGAATTTTTAACCAAGTTTATTCTCTTTGTATTGTATGTCTTCATTTTCAAGGTAGAACAAGTGTTTCGACGGGAAAATACCACCGCTAAACTTATATTTAGCGTGAGGCAGTTCTTGTGTTTCGGTGAAAGAGTGTGGTTGCCAGATAACTTCCAGATGGGTTGCTTATCCATAATTGAATACTGCAAAAAACCGTATATGATAAAGTTAATTACAGCTAGAGCAGTGATAGCCTAATAGTTGAAACTTGCCCTCTCAATCGGGAGGTCCGAGGTTGAAACTCAGGCACGCACCACTGATCTATGTGCGTATTAGAAATTAATTATCACTGCTGGGTACATGTGCTTGAGGAGGCCTGCACCCAGTAAATATTCTAATTATAAGCAGACATAAAAGATCAAATTTCAATAACGATTCTTGTATAATAATGCTACGTTCTAAAAAATAAATTCTGACTCTTAGTGAATTTCATTTATTTTGTAAATACAATTGGAATTGTATACATATATCATATATCTCAATGTAATTTATGTACCTATTTTGCCGGTAGATTATTTAACAATGGTTACATTTAAAGCATGGACTAATCGGATCTACTACTGTTGTCACAACGACCTTAAGGTAAAGTAACATTTTTGAAATGAATGTTTCATCCTATAAATACATTTAGTTTTCACGTTAGGTTTAAAGCCCAAATGCTTCGGCAAAAGCGGCTACGTATTCAAGTGAGTCGATTCAAATTCGGAACTGAACAATCGTTCAACTACTCTCAATACACAGTGAGCGGTGAGCCGCAACGAGAGTAAACAAAGAATAATAACAATAGCTTTCCGAAGTATCGGGGCTTTTCAGCTATTCAGTGCAAACGTACTGCTGATTCCGGAAATACTAAATTTGGGGTACGTTCGGTGTAAAAAATACGTTGCATAACTTTACGGCATGATTGCAACCTTTTTAAGTCACAATGCAATACCTTGCGTAACTTTCTCGTAACTCAGCAAACCACTAGGCTTATCATGAAATTGGATAAGTTGCCCTCTCAATCGGGGTCCAAGGTTCAAACCCAGGCATGCACCACTGATTCATGTGCGTATTAGAAATTAATTATCACTGCTTTTTGGTGAAGGAAAACATCGTGAGGAAACCCGGAAAAAAAACTTCGGAGGTCTGTGAAGTCCACCAATTCGGATTTGGCCAGCGCGATGGACTATGACCTAAAACTCTCCCATTCCGAGAGAAGACCCGCGCTCAGCAGTGGGATAATAATGGGTTGACGATATAATAGTAAATACGAAAGACTCGCATTAATAGCCAAACGGCGTTAAATATTTATCTTCCGGTGAGGTTCGATTACTTCTATGCAATAATGGTTTTA
This sequence comes from Spicauda simplicius, assembly GCA_949699795.1. Classification (NCBI taxonomy): domain Eukaryota; kingdom Metazoa; phylum Arthropoda; class Insecta; order Lepidoptera; family Hesperiidae; genus Spicauda; species Spicauda simplicius. The sequence continues at coordinate 806,150 of OX453061.1, read as the reverse complement.
CTCACGCTTATGTTTGCATAAAATTTCACCACTAACACTAGTTACCCTTTCAAATACTTAACTCTATAAATCTTTATTTAGCTTAGAGAATTGTGAACTGTCTATGAATTTCTGACGCAAAAAACATCGGAGTAATTAAATACAAGTTGTAGTATTACACTTGGATCAAATGCCTCCAATTTAGTGAACAAGTGCTTATAAAACCCATTGCGTTTTATTTATTGTCCTAATAATGTACTAATACTTAGAAACGATAGAATATTAATATCGGAGAATCACTAATTCGAGTTTTTATATGAAATCTAATCCGTATGTAGCAACCTTTGTAATAAAAAATATTTTTACTCTTTGTTCTAGAAAAGTTATCGAAATATGACTTGCAAATACAAAATACAAATCGCCCGTTACCACCAAGCATTTGGCACTGGTATGCAAAAATAAATCTACAACACTCACAATGGCTCACATATTCGGAACTACAATTGCTGAACGATATACCGCGGGCGGTGAACCGTAACGAACGTAAATAAAGTGTAATAACTGCAGTTCTCCGAAGCAGAGAGACTTTATTGACTATTCAAAGCAGACATAAGTCTAAGTCGGGTGTAGCCGAATAAATTAATATGTGTCATGTGTGCTTTTCGTTGTAGTATTTGTATTTTTAAAATATTTCTGCTCTGTAGGTATAAATTAATAAAAGGAAAGTTCACGGATACTAGAAGACCTTTTATTTTACTTTATTGTACAATGACATCGCCTCACCATCACCTCGCCATCACCTACACCATTTTTTCAAAATTTGTCAAGAGAATGATACAAATAAATCTACAACACTCACAATGGCTCACATATTCGGAACTACAATTGCTGAACGATATACCGCGGGCGGTGAACCGTAACGAACGTAAATAAAGTGTAATAACTGCAGCTCTCCGAAGCAGAGAGACTTTATTGACTATTCAAAGCAGACATAAGACTAAGTTGGGTGTTGCCGAATAAATTAACATGTGCCATAAGTGCTTTTCGTTGTAGTATTTGTATTTTTAAGTTATTTCTGCTCTGTATGTATAAATTAATGAAAGGGAAGTTCACGGATACTTTTATAGAACACTTTTTATTTTACCTTATACAACGTCATCGCACCTACACCATTTTTTCAAAATTTGTCAAGAGTAGACAAAAGACAAACCTTTCCTTTCAGCGTACTAGATGGCTATACAATTATAGCCATCTATATATATTTACATAATACAAATAAATCTACAACACTTACAATGGCTTACATATTCGAAACTACAATTACTGAACTGCGATATACCGCAGGCAGTGATCCGTAAAAAACATAAATAAAGTGTAATAACTGCAGCTCTCCGAAGCAGAGAGACTTTATTGACTATTCAAAGCAGACGTAAGTCTAAGTCGAACGTTGTCGAATAAATTAATATATGAATTGTGTGTGGATTTTGTAGTCCCGTTAACCCTTTATTGTCTCACTACTGGGCACAGGTCCTCTCTCAAAATACGAGAGTTTTAAGCCATAGTCTATCAAGGTGGCCAATTTCGAATTGGTAGATTTTACACACCTCGGAAAACTTGTTTTTAATAAGAACCATCGGATGTGCAGGTTTCTTCATTTCATTTGTTGTTTTCCTCCACCGAAAAGCAGTGATAATTAATTTCTAATACGCACATAATTTTAGAAAAATCAGTGGTGCGTGGTGCCTGGCATTTGAACCTCAGGCCTCCTGATTGAGAGGGCAAGCTTCAATCATTAGGCTATCACTGCTCGTTGTATATATGTAATTTTATGAAAACTACATATAACGTAAAAATACATACGTGGTGACAGAATTCTTTGGTTTGGTAGCATCATCGCCACACCTATTTCTGCCTAATAACAGCAGTATGTTTTAGTTTAAAGTGTATGGTAAGGAAAACATACGAGGCGTTCAAACTTAGTTTGAAGGGTTGGCAACGCATCAGTGGCCAACCTCGGGTAATGCTCTGATCTAATTTCAGCTTAATTGCACATGCCCGCGGCCGACGGTAGGCGATAATCATCAAGTAGACTGCATGCTAGTTTGGTGCAGCCTTATTTAAAATAAAACACATGTATAAAAGATCGTATGAAGCTACATACTTACATACATCGTGAGTTATCGAAGTCATATTTCATATATACAAATCCAAATTCATCAAATTGCATATAGACCTACTGGCCTAACCACAACGTTTTTATTGGAGTACATTACTTACTGTATTTTAAAACAGGAATAAATGTATCAGTGTATGATTTTAGAATATTAATATCGGAGAATTGTCATTTATTTTAATAGCAATTATTTGCAAAGTTTGGTGCATCAACATAGCCTAATAAGATTTGTCAGATTTGAATAAATAACTTAGGCTCTTAAATTTATTACTGTCCTTGAAACATTGGTAAGACACTACTGATACTAGGACCCATCATATAAAAATGGTAATAACAATAAATTCCATTGGATAAACTATTTAAAGAAGCATTTCGAAGCAATTCGACTTTATCGGTACTTTGTTACAGATGGGGACTGAGTTATGGGTTGAACATCCTTTGGCATTTTCCCTTCAACAAATTGATTTTTTATATATTTTTTTTTATTTTTAAATATTGTTTTGATGTTGAATATAAAGCATCATAGCATAAAGTTATGGTTTAAATGATGGAGGGACGCAGGCTTACCCAACGCAAAAGAATAATAACAATAGCTCTCCGAAGCAATGGGGCTTTATTGGCTGTTCAGTGCAGACGCGAGAATAATTGAGTTGGACGTGTTTCTGTTGCGTAATAAATATATAAGTGTCGATGTTTTTTGTTTTATTTTTTCTATATAATTAAGTAGTAAACGGGCATGCAGTCAACTTCAGCAGGTAAAATGTCATTGCTATCCACAGACATACGTAAGTAACTCCAGTATAGAGCAAGCATTCTATTTCTATCTCAAGTTAATCACAGATGCATTCGTGCTGCTAAAGACTAAAATGTTCGGCACATAGGATAGTGCTGGCATCGTCTTTTCGAGATCCCGGAGTCCTCTTTACAGCGCCGAGGATGGCCACCGGGGGGGTTTTAGAGCGGTAAAAATCCCACATAACCCTGCGTCGCTCCCACGGCGTCGGGTACCTTTTGAAGGTTTCCCCCTCAAGAACAAAAAAAAATGATAGTGCCGGCAACCACATCCTTCCCACCAAATCAAGAACGTCTTCACTCTAGATAGGTGTAGTGGTAGTGGTACTTCCCGATCAAACCATATTCGTTCTACCTCTTTCTTTGTTTTTGGTAGAGGGAAAAATTACTTATTGGCGACACCGACATGCTGTGACATAGGTATGCGATGTCTGTCCGTGACCGTGGATTGTTAAAAAGATTTAGTTTAATATTATCAAATAAATGTATTCAAATCTATGTTAATGCATTTTATATTTTCATTCTATTTTTTTCTATAAAATACAACACATCGTCATATATATTATTATTTACCAAACAATATGCTACAATCAACATGTATGGCGCGTTGAATGACACTAAATTCAATTTAATAATGAATTAAATTATTATATTTCAATGATATATTTTTTTAAGTTTTAAGTCTATAGTTCCTATGACTCCTGTTTATTTTTTTACATAAACGTATATACTTATCAATAAGATATATTAAGAAAGGTGGTAATTTTGTTCGCAACTTTTACAAGTTAATTTAATTAAAGACGCAATAACGACATCTACGTCTCAATTATAATTTAGACAATATTATCATATCTTAATAAAGGTTCGTGTATCACCGAAACAGCGACCAAAACACAGGAAGCGGGTACATTAGGTAATTACGGAAAAATACGGCCCTAATATCAAAAGCTCGTAGAACCCAACTTGTTTTTCGAGGTTCTACAAATGACACGCCACAATACGTATCCGACCCATTTTCGTATCCCATTTTCATACAAAACGCCTATCTGACCATCTGTGGTACGCAAAAGCGACCCTTATGTTTTTTGGGCTTCCTTCCACATTTTCACTATTTTATCTTGCTAATACGAATAAATATGCGGTAAACGGTATCTGTGTGCACTGCATTATAAACTCATATGTTTTCTTTAAAGTTGCGTATAGACCGAAAAGGAATGAATACAATAAATATTTATCATGAAACAATAGATATTTTAAGTATAAAGTCATTCAATAATATTTCCAATATTTTTAGTAGTCCATTGAAATGTTACATGAGCTTTGCATTTTTAGAGGACGCAATTTTATTTTGAGACATGTGTGGTAGGTTGATAGAAACTTAACCTCAAGTCTGTGGGGTCGCCGCCCTTGTCCCCCGGCCGCCATCTTGGAACACACTTTTTTCGCGATATATCGGAAACTATGCATCTTACAAAAGAATTGTCAGATCATAATTTGCAGCAAATTATTTTGCCTACAAATATGTTTATATATTTTTTTGCCTTAAGTTAAAAATTAAAGAAGTTACAAGCAAAAAGTAAGAAAGTTTTATATTTTTGACGACCCGCGTGGCGGAGCGGTTACCATACCGGTCTGACGCGCAATGGGTCCCGGGTTCGATTCCCGGCCAGACAGGTATCTGAATGATGAGTTTAGATTCATGTTCTGGGTCTGGGTGTTTGTGTATTCGTGTTGTGTGTCCATGGTACCCACGACACAGGAGAAAATCCTAGTGTGGGGCTATGAGAGTAGAATGCGTGTTTTTAAAAAATAAAAAAAAAATCTTTTTGCTGTATAACTTTTTTATACATTTTACAAAAAAAATACGTCAGATTAATCTTGTAGATGATCTTTTGAGGAAATTTTTTCCAATATTTTTTTAAATTTTATACAAAAATTGTAACATTGGACTATATTGCTAGCTCAGGATTTCATTTAGATAAAACAGATAATTTGCATATTGATAACCCTATATTATGTTAAAAAGGATGACATTAAGTAACTTCGACGACCCGCGTGGCCGAGCGGTTACCATACCGGGCTGACGCGCAGTGGGTCCCGGGTTCGATTCCCGGCCAGACAGGTATCTGAATGATGAGTTTAGATTCTTGTTCTGGGTTTGGGTGTTTGTGTATTCGTCTTTGTGTGTCCATGGCACCCACGACACAGGAGAAAATCCTATTGTGGGGCTATTGGTGTTTTTAAAAAAAAACTATAAAAGAAAAAAATGAATGAGTTTTACGTTGCTCGTTTTACTTCAAGGCCACGAAACTCGCAGTGCGCTAAAAATTTGCATCGTGAAAATTACAGCTTAATTAATCTTACTACAATTTGCAGCAACATTTAGTAGCCTTATGAGATCGGATACATACTCGTACATTTGTGTTTGAAGCGTGTGAGCGATCTTAGCTACGGTCAAAGTTGATAGAATGCTTATTAAGGTAAGGCAAGATACTGGAGCTAACATTCATTACCATGTAAAAAAAAAAAACATGATTGTAATAATATTAAAAAAATGAATATAAATAAGAAAAAAAGACAAACTCAGTTGAGGTCGTATTCCGATCCGGTGGTAGTGCAAGAAAAAAATGTAACTGACAATTTGTTAGTGCCCCCGCAGGCCTATACAAAATAAAGACATTTCATTTCATTTCATTTCATTATTCGGCCCTAAATATTTGCTTAGCGCAGCAAGTGTCGTCGTTTAGTGAATTTCGGTTAATTTAGCATAGTTTAAACCGCAATTTAATGATCTTATAATAACGGACATAAACATTAGTTTTAATGTTTTAACGTTGTCGCTTAAAGCTGTAAGCGTATGATTTTTAACGCTCGGCCACACTTATTAACATAAATATTCGCTTACCAAGCGTCAAGTTTGAGCGTTTGACGTTTTTCGCTCGCCCACGAGCAATGATCAAATCAGGCAGCAAATTGGGTACAATTTAAAATAAAATTTCAGGCTCTTATTAGATCCGACATATACATTTTTAAGACTCTACGCTGAAGTTTGCAATATGAAGCGGTTAACAATTCATTCAAATAAACGCTTTCTACACGAATACACAAACACCCAGACCCAAAACATGAATCTAAACTCATCATTTAGATTCCTGTCTGGCCGGGAATCGAACCCGAGACCCATTGTGCATCGGACCGGTGTGGTAACCGCTCCGCCACGCGATCGTCGAATGTTTCGTGGCCCTCGACTTGGACCGAAGTAAAACGTCGGGGCACAATCTGCTATTTTAAATCATGAAGATAGCGAACATCTTTATAGGCGGGCAGTGGAAGATGTAATATTTAACGTAGAAAAGATAAGGTTTTCTTTCACCTTTGAGGAAAATAAGGTAAACGGTAATGCTTCGTTTGAATGGTATTTTGGAACACTTCGTAAGAAATTCTTGTAACCTTTTTGCTTCCTGTTAGATATTATATAAAATTTGGTAATTTATCGCTATTCCATTGGACACGGGTATTTTATCAGAATATGGTAGGCAATATTTTATGACAAATGATTTACTACTATTATTGAATACGGCGTTACTAAATCAGCGTAATTTATATGTTATCGAATGTTATAAAATTCTGTTAGAAAATAATGCTTTTACAGATTATATTTTTACTTCAGAGTACTTTTTCATTTTATACAAACAATTTATGGATTTTTTTTCACCAATTCGCATTTGGCCAGCGCGGTGGACTATGGCCTAAAACTCTTTCGTTCTGAGAGAAAACCCGTGCCCAGCAGTGGGACAATAATGGTTTGTACCCATTGTTGTTATTTGTTGTTTTTGAAGTGAAACTTCTTTATCGGGGTTGGAAAAAAATTTAGTGTAACATTTTTTCGTTACGCGCCATCTTTTTTTTTCCCTTACGCGCCATCTTTTTCTTATCCCTACCACGCGTGATATTAGATAGATTATTATAGATTAGATTATTAGATAAAGTTTAATAAAAGCCTTTTATTAAACTTTATCTGATTTAACTTTATTTAACCAATTTCTGTAAAGTTGCATATAGTAAATTATTTTTTATTATAGTAAAATACATTTGTGTTATATATTATAAAATTATTAATTTTTCATAAGTCTATTGCACTATTTTACTTAGATTGTACTGTTCTTGACCACACGTGACCCCACCATTTGCATCCTTCAGAAGACCAGCGCTGGCTGAAAATAATCAACCAGCATAATGCTGAGAAGGGTCCGTTTTGTGATGCCACTCACGTATCGCATGTTAGTTGGTACTATATTATTATTGTGTCTTTAAACTGTATGAGTGTGTATGCATCACGAATAAATGATTTCTTTCTTTCTTTCTGTACCCAATAATTGATACAATTTAATTTCTAACGAAAACTCATAATCAGAGGCTTTTGAGTTTTTTTGCCGATATTCCGACCCAATTACATAGATCGTCGTCACGGCAAAACTAACTTGTCTTATACTCGGTGTGTAAAAATTTTTTGCTCTCGACGCTAATAATATTTAATATTATAATTTGAAAATTCTTAGGTCAAACATTCTCGTTTGTTTTCTCTTCCTTATTAAACATTGTTCTCAGAATTCTTCGTTTGAACATCTGTAAAGAGAATTCGCCACATTTCGAGGAAATTATATGTTTTGTTCTCCCCAAAATGTTTTAATTAAACACATCTTGGAAAGACTTTCTCTGTCCCGCCTTAAGCGATACGTATATCAGAAAAAAATGTATGATTGTATATTTTATTAAAATGTAATATGAAAAGCTATTATGAAAATTAATTGGTCACGTAACATTACAATGCTCTGTTGATCTAAAAAGTACCAAATAGAAATACCAAAAGCAAGTAGAATTACGAAAAAAAAATATTTTTACAAATCAACAAGTAACTTGCCTGGGGACACTACTGTTAATCTCATGACCACATTAGTTATAAACATCAATAAGAATATATATGTCGGCGGGACACCGCGTAATTACGAAAAACACAATATTTAGTGATTTCTAAAGATGTAATTTTAGTTTACCCACCATTAATTTATTATTATCACCTCACCCAACTTTATTATAAAAAAAAATTTTAAACAAAAAATACAACCGACTTCCATGCCACATAAAAGTAAAAAATAATTTAAATACATGTTGGTTTAGAGCAAACACAGTTCTTAGTACATAGTCCCGAAGTCGGCGCTTACCATATTTTGCTGGATCATGACGAAACTACATGTATCTTATATGAGCGCCGACTTCGGGACTATGTACTAAGAACTGTGTTTGCTCTAAACCAACATGTATTTAAATTATTTTTTACTTTTATGTGGCATGGAAGTCGGTTGTATTTTTTGTTTAAAATTTTTTTTTTCACGCTTTTCAGTCACGATAAAATCAGTTATGGCTGTTGCTAGTCGTCCGCTAACCGGATGAATTAAATTAATTATTCGTCCGATTTTCGGATGAATAAAATTATGTGCAGACGTCATCATATAAAAATAGACTTCTTTGACACAACCGGTCGGGGGCGCTACCGCGCCCCCTCCCTTAGATTCTGAATTGGAAAAATCTGTTCGAACCTAACCTAACCGAATAAAACAACTTTTTCTGAGTAAACATTTATTTAAGGAATAGACCTATAATTATCAATATTTAAAGTAGAAAAAGTAATATAAACCTTATAACTAAGAGTATAATTCAACTGATACTGATAAAAATAACCCATCCAATTTAAAAAGGTTGGTAGTACTCTTGCATCTTTCAGGTAATTGTATTCAAAGTGGAATTTTTGATCATAATTATATCCTCTCCGAAACTCATTGTTGGTATTGTGAACAACAACATTATGTATACGTAAGCACAATATGGCCGATGCCTACGGTTTAAACTTGAAGGACCCCAGCATTATCAGGGTTGAGGAGTTGAAGGTCAAAATTATCATGTCATATCTTTGCTTAGTAATCTCATTACATATACGTAAGCACCATATGGCCGATGCTTATGGTTTAAACTTGTAGTACCCTGCATCATCAGGGTTGAGGAGTTAAAGGTCAATTTTCTTATCATACGTCTTTGCTTTGTAAATATATTACATATCCGTATGTATCAAATGGCCAACGCCTATGGTTTAAGCCTGAAGTACCCCTGCATCATCAGGGCCGAAGAGTTGAAGGTCAAAATTATCATGTCATATCTTTTCTATGTAATTTCATCGCATGCACGTAAGCAACAGATCCCCAACTTCTATGGCTTGGGCTTACAGTACCCTGCATCATCAGGGTTGAGGAGTTGAAGGTCAACTTTTTTATCATACGTCTTCGCTTTGTAAATATATTACATATCCATAAGCATCAAATGGCCAACGCCTATAGTTTAAGCCTGAAGTACCCCTGCATCATCAGAGTTGAGGAGTTGAAGGTCAAATTTTTCATCTTATATCTTTGCTTAGTAATCCTATCAGATATACGTAGCGATCATGTAGCTAACGCCTATAGTTTAAGCTTGAAGCACCCCAGCATCATCAGGATTGAGGAGTTGAAGGTCCAATTTTCCACCGTATACAACTATTTTTCTAATGTTTTACCTTACATTTTTTTAAATATCATTTTGAATGCGTAAGATTGAAATAGCTAAGTTTTATGGCTCAGGCATTCAATACCCCTGCATCATCAGGATTGAGGAGTTGAAGGTCAAATTTTTCGTCGTATACCTTTGCTTAGCAATGTTATTACAAATCCGTGAGCAACAAATGTCTAACGTTTATGGTTTAAGCCTGCAGTACCCCTGCATCATCAGGGTTGAGGAGTTGAAGGTCAATTTTTTTATAATATGTCTTTGCTTGGTATTGTTATAACATACTCATAAGCACCAAATGGTCAACCCCAATGGTTTAGGCTTGAGGCACCCCTGCATTATCAGGATTGAGGAGTTGAAGGTCAAATTTTCATCACATGTCTCTGCTTAGTAGTCTTGTTACATATATGTAAGCACCAAATAGCTAATGTTCTAGTTTAGGATAGCTGTACCCTGCATCATCAGGATCGAAGAGTTGAAGGTCAAATTTTTCGTCAACCTATATAAGCATAGATATATAATACATATTCCAAGTTTCATAAGAATCGATTCGGCAGAAGCCGAGTTATCTCAAATTATCTAAAAAACTTGAGGAGTGGTGGTGGTTTCCACCCCATAACTCAAAGAGTTAAGCATCACAGCATACCCATGTCCAAGAGAAAAAGTTGCGTGACGAAATTTCCTATCAAATGAAAGAAAGAAAATGGAAATCGGTTTATAAACACCCAAGTTATTCAAGATTTTAAGAAACCGACATTTTCCAATTTTCCGGGAAAACCGCCGGAAGGTTTTCATTTTCCTCAATATGGGACTGCCTGTGAAACTAGTCGCATACAATGTCGTATGAATCGTGTCGGTAGGTCGACGATTTCTAGCCATTTCGCCCGAACATACATAAAAAAAAAAAAAAAAAAAAAAAAAAAAAAAAAAAATATACGTGACGAATAGATAACCTCTTTCCTTTGGGAAGTCGGTTAAAAAGGCGAGCGCCTGCCGGTAGAAAGAGATCCTTGTTTAACCGTCGAAGCGATCGGACCTCCTCAACCGGACCTGACAACGTGCGCTCACTTGCCCTATTTTAATAAAGTTAGACCTCATTTATGGAGGGACTAACTTAACATCTCTATATATCACTAAACATTGATAATTTAATAAACAAACAATCTAACTAAAATAATTATTTTCGGCGTGTTTTTCTTAAATACGCGGTGTCCCACCGACATGTATATTCGAAATATTAACATGTTTGTAAATTATGTAAATACTTCGTCATAATTAAGTTGATCAAATCGAATCCCAGTGCTGATAATTCATTCGTAATAATAACTCTGTTTACATTTAATAACTGCGAATACTTAAATCAAAATTATGAATAAATAACAAACAACTTTATAATATTAACGCTCTGGGTAATTGGGTGATGATAATTATGACCTGTTTTTATTACAATATCAATACCGATTTATTTATTCAGATTACAAACTGACAAATAATAATGTAATGAGTATATAGATTTTTATTTCAACATGAAGAATTCAGTACTGTGTAACTCACTTTATGAGACAACCTCACATATAGTAGCAACGCATCTGTAAGAAGTTAACTTCAAACAGATCGAAGATTCTATTTGTAGTTACAATACTATAGTCTGTAAACAATAAAGACATCTATGGGTGACAGTGATCACTAATCGTCACTTTGACTGGATTCATATTTACTTCTTAAAATAGGTGGTTTATAGGTGGTAGAACCAGTGTAGTTTTACCGGGTAAGTACCACCGCTACGCCTATTTCTAGCGTGAAGCAGTTCTTGCGTTTCGATGGAAGGGTGTGGTTGCCGGCACACTTTTATATGAAGCGACCATCACAGTCTTTGGGAGTAGCAATCTGTGATTGACTTCAGATGGAACCCATGTTCTGTATGTAGTTGATTACAGATGTCCATGGGCGGCGGTGGCCGCTTACCATCAGGTGGACTGCATGCTCGTTTGCTACTTCAGCCAGATATAAAAAAAAAATTTGTTACAGTCGCCGCGTTCAAATCCTACTATAAAACCTAAGCAATAGTATAAAACTCACTGATAAATGATTTGAAGATACTAGATATAGGTCTATTCCATATAAAAGATAGTATTAGGAACGTAAGGAAGGTCCTCGAGTGGCGACCACGTTTAGGCAAAAGGAGTACAGGTCGCCCCTCTACCAGATGGACCGATGACCTGAAGAAGACAGCGGGATTCAGAGGGCACAGGACCGGTTGGAGTGGCGCCATTTAGGGGAGGCCTATGTTCAGCAGTGGACATCAAAAGGATGGGATTAGGAACGTAATATTAAATCCCTTACATATGAATATTTAATTGAATCAAATCACTCAAACCAATTATACTATTAACAGGCGATGCATTTAATTGGATTAGCAATTTGAGTCTCAAGCAATGTGCATTGTATTGGAAATCTTTCCTTAAGCGGCTTACACTAAATACATCCGACACATTAATTCGGAATTTCGATTACCTGTTTATTAATTGAACACTTACAACTTAAAACTGGTGGTAAATAACCCCAGCTCGATGGATGGGGATCCATCCATCAGCCTTTTTAAGCCCACTGCTGAATATAGGCCTCCCCTAATCTGCGCTACCTCGACTGGTCCTGAGCCATTTGAATCCAACGGTTACTCGCCGTCTTTATCTGGTCATCAGTCACCTAGTCGGGAGGCGGCCTACACTCCTTTTGCCTAGACGTGGAGAGAGCTATGTTCGGTATCCCTGCGCGACAGAATTCGTAACGATTAAATCCGTAGGAGAACGAAAGTTATTGACATAGCTCTTAGAATTAGTAAGCTGAAGTGACAATGGGTAGGCCACATCGTTCGTAGGATAGACGAACGATGGGATAGAAGAGACCTTGAATGGAGACCACGTCTTGGGAAAAGAAGTATAGGCCACCTCCCGACGAGATGCCATGATCCCATGATCACCTGGAATTGATCCAAAACAAGAATATAGACCTCCTTGGTTTCAGACATATAAATTTCGCTATTACTAAGGAGTAAGGAGGAATGTCTCGTATAAGAATCTCGTCTTCCTCCTTAAATTTCTTTGAAACAGAACATATTAGTGCTTAATACTACTATTATGTAAAAATAAGTATGTTGGTGTTGACTTAGAACGTACATACGCATAGAGTTCTACCACGGTCATTCCTGTAGTTCCGGGATCAGAATAGGGCCACGGTATACCCTGCCTGTCGTAAGAGGCGACTAAAAGGGGCTTCCGGGGTTGCAGACGGCTAGAGTGGGAGCTTAAACCGTCCAGCCAGGCGATCCCGGAAAGGACGGCGGTACGTGTGGTCGCATACCGCCGTAAAGACTAGACGAAGCGGTGGGCCCAGAAGCCCATCTGGAAGGAGCCCCATGGGGCAATGCGCTCAGAGGATCCCGGTTGCGATTCGTTTGGAGATCCCGAAGTCCTCTTTGTACCACCAAGGACGGCCACCGGGGGGGGTTTTAGTGCGGTAAAAATCCCACATAACCCTGCGTCGCTCCCACGGCGTAAGGTACCGTGTGAAGGTCCCCCCCCCCGAGAAAAAAAAATAAAAAAAGGGTTCTACCATGGTAATTTTAATTTAAACGGTAGATATGGTATAACAGATGGTAGAACCAGTGTAGTTCGGAGAAGTACCACCGCCACACCTATTTCCAGCGTGAAGCATTTCTTGCGTTTCGATGGAAGGGTGTGGTTGCCGGCACACTTCTGTATGAGGGGACCATCATAGTCCTTGGAAGTAGTAACCGATCTGTGATTGACTTCAGATATAACCCATGTTATATATTTTTGAACAGTCATTTTCAAAAAACCCTTGCCCAGCATGGGTGCAATAATTGATTGACAAGAATATTAGTACAATTAAGATTTTATATAAAATCTTAGTAGGCTTCGTATACTCGTTTGCCTATTGCATAACTTCTTTAAACCCATATATAAAGACAGGATATAGCAAGGTAGGTCGGTGCGTACAAAGCTTCAGTATTCCCTCAGTTAAGGCTTAATCGGCTGAGTACATCCGGTTACAACTGGGACTAATTACGGGGATTAAGGGTTTCCTTTGTAGAACACATAACGCCGGATGGAGGCTTCGATAATAAATGAGACAAATTAACAATTTTGATAGTAAAACAGTTCACTGAACTGGAGTAAGATTTGTATATTCATAACAAATCGAATGTATGTATATTTCAAGTTATGTATTTTTTGTATCTACCATTGCAAGCCATATACAGTCTAAAGCGCCACATATCATAATTAATTTGTTAATTATTTATTTGCAACTTTGCTATAGATTCCATGGGTCTATAGAAATTTGAGTTTGAAATCGACCAAATTGCTTCGTTTTTTCGGTGACCAAAGGGCTTTGCGCAAAAAATAAGTTTTGCCGCATAGCAAAGTAATGCCGCCAGTGTTTTAGAAAACATGCATTATAGGGGCATTTCTTGTCATTTATAATATTTGTGTTATTTACCCGTACATTTAAATAAAATAAACACTTTTATAAAAATGAATTTTGTCTCCATTAAAACACATTGTTGGGTTCTGAAATGAAATGTCTTTATTTTTGTATAGGCCTACGGGGGCACTTACAAATTGTCAGTTACATTTTTTTCTTACACTACCACCGAATCGGAATACGGCTTCAACTGAGAACATCCGGTAAGAAACTCAGCAGGTTTGTCTTTTTTCTTATTTATATCAATTTTTTTTAAATATAATTACAATCACGTTTTTTTTACATGGTAATGAAAGTTAGCTCCAGTATCTAGCCATTCTAAGATGTAATTTAAGGAAACTGGCGGCGGTGGTACAGGTCATAAGATCCAGAGGCTCTCTAAAATGCAAATTGGCAGGCCGCAAGAGACTGAAATGCATTACCTTAAGTCTCAGACGGCCTTGAGGATTAGATTGAAACTAAATTGAACTATGCTTACGTATGCAATATAATAATAATAATAATAATAATAAATGTTTATTGACCATAAATGAGAGTACATTTGTAACGAAGAGCCCTGACTCCCAGAAAAGCGTGAGCTGTGGACTGGGAGACAGTTCCTTCCCGATTCTATTTTTACAGTTACAGTCTTAAATTTAGGGTTATTAATCGTCTTTATACAAGGTTAACCAATGACAAAAATATATATAAAAGTAACGCTAATATTAAACATTAGATAGTTATACAGTAGTACCTATGTAAGTTGTGTGAGTGTGTGTGTGTGTGTGTGTGAGTGTGTGTGTGTGTGTGTGTGTGTGTGTGTGTGCGCGTGCGTGGATATATGTGCTTGCGTATAAGGATTAATATGTGTAATACAATAAATTTTCAGCTTCGTCGTAATTAAAAGTATGCAACCATTCTATGATTTTACGTTTGATTTTATAATTTGATAGACTATTACAATTGTACAGGCTGTTAAATTTGTTATATAATTTAGGGGCTAAGTAAGTAAAGTTTTGTCTAGCTATTTTACTTTTATATGGTGGTACTGGATAAAGTTGTCTCCGTTTGTTTGGTAATTTTATATTCGGGACATAAAGTTTGTGGTATCTGCGTAGACTATGGAAAATGAATAATTTGCGTATTGAGAGGACGCCAGCTTTTTCGTAGACTGCTTGTGTTGGGTGCCGAAAAGGTAGGTAAAACATAACTTTTAATATCGCTCTCTGCGCTCTTTCCAAGTCTAGAAGATATGTCTTAGCTGCTGATCCCCAGGAGCAAATGCAGTAAGCAGCTATACATTCCGCGAGGGCCTTGTATGTTTGTATGAGCAAGCTATGGTCAGCAACAGTTCGTAGTTCTTTAAATATATATATCAATTTCCTCAATCGAGTGGATGTGTACAAGATGTGTTTGCGCCAGTTTAATTTATCGTCAATTATAACACCCAGATACTTAATTTCGGATTCTCTTAATAATGCCGGGCAACCACATGCCGTCTGTGTTGCAATTGAATGCTTAATGCAGGAGGAAGTATGAATGTACAGATCAATAGATCTTGGAGACGACACAGTAGTTCTATGGAAGCACAGGAATTTTGTCTTACTAACATTCAATGAGAGCAAACTACCATCTAACCATGCAGCCACAGTACGCATTCCTCTCTCAGCCAAATCATGCACTTCATTCCATGATTTCCCATGAAATAGTATGACTGTGTCATCTGCAAATAATTGAACGTCAGCGCCGTCTATCTCTATATCACACAGCTCATTGATATATGTTAGGAACAAGGAAGGGCCTAAGGTACTTCCTTGTGGTACACCATAAGTGATGGAAGACTTGTCACTAGTGTGATTGTTGACTTTAACGCACTGGTCTCTATTGGTGAGATAGTCCTGAAACCACTGTAATGCAGTTCCTCTGATACCTAAGTTCTCTAAACGGGTGAGTAGAACAGGAATGGATACAGTGTCAAAGGCTTTTTGTAAATCCAAAAATACCCCAATGCATTTTTCATTGTTCTCCAGGTAAGTAGAGATATTGCTAGTTAACCGTAGCACAGCGTCTTCTGTTGATTTTGAGGAGCGAAAGCCAAATTGCCTATTACTAAGGAGACTATTTAGTTCCAAATATTTAGTGAGTCTTTTATTTGTAATTTTTTCGATGACTTTAGAAATTGCGCTAAGTAGGGAAATTGGTCTATAGTTTGTTAGAAGATTTTTTTCACCTGCTTTAAATATTGGACAAACGATTGCACTTTTATAGATTTTAGGGAAACAGCCATGTTCAAAACTAAGGTTTATAAGGTGTGCAAGTGGTTTAGAAAGAGAATGGCTGTTATTTTTTAGATTTTTTGTGGAAATTTTATCAATTCCTGGTGCACTGTTAGTATTTAAACTAGAAATAATTTGCGCAACTTCACTTTCGTCAGTAAAATGCAGTGTCATTGATTGCAATGGACCATTATATCTCTTTGCATTTTTGGTTAGGGTATCAACATTAGTGTTAAGTCTGTTAAGTGTAGCACTGGCCAGATCAGCACCAACAGAAGTGAAGAAGTGATTTACATTATTAAGAGAATCTATTGGAGAAGGTGTTATGTTTAATAATGTATCTGACGACGATTTAGTTTGTTGTATATTACACAGCTCTTTTATTGTACTCCACATTTCTTTAACATTACCCCGATGCTTTATTAACTGTCCTTTATAGTAAGTTTTTTTCAAAGTTTTTATAAGTTTATTTAAAGTGTTACGGTAAGTGATGTAGTTAGATTTTAATTCTTCATTATTAATGTTCCTTTTAAATCTGTTAAACATCTGTCGTCGCTTCCTAATTGATCTCACTACACCTGATGTAAGCCACGGTTTGAGTGGTAATTTACGTTTGGGGACCTTATTTACCACTGAATTTAGAGCAGTAGCTTGTTCAATTTTGCTGTTGATTATTTCAGCAGCTCTATTTACGTCAGTAGTTTCATAAAATTCGGTCCATGACAGCGAAGCTAAGGAATTGTTGAGACCAGTATGATCTACCCTTGTTATGTAGTGAGTTGAAGGACTTAATTTCGAAGCCGGCTGGTCAAGACACAATAGAATAGGAGAGTGGTCTGTAAGTTCATCGAAGACAAAAGTTTGTACTTTGCTCGCAGCCTTAACCATGAAATGATCTAAGCAAGAAGTAGATCTCGTTGGACAGGTAATCCCTGGTCTAAGGCCATAAGTTGCCAGCAAGTTAAGGTAATTTGCGGTGTGGTCGTTATTATTTTCTGAAATTATATCAAGATTTACATCTCCTGTAAATATTACGTTACTTTTCTTGCTATATTTGTACAGAATCTGGTCTAAGGAATTTATATAATTGACGGGGTTCTTAAAGCATGGTGGCCGATAAGTACATATAATGGAATATTCTTCCTTAATCTCTATGACGATGCAGTTACCCTCCGAGCATTGTGGTTCAGATGTAACGACCTCAAGGTTGTCGCGAACATATGTGACCACTCCGTCATTTTGATTTAAGCAAACTTTTGTTTGAAACATATTGTAGTTATTCATAGCAGGTGGGTTAAAATTATTATTTGTCCAACACTCGGTGAGTACTATAATGTCAATTAGTGTGTTAAATTTTGAGAGAAAGGCGATAAGAAGATCAAAATTGCAGTTAATGCTACGTATATTTACAGTCATAACTAAGAATTTACCCTGACGTGATATAATATTTAAACAGTCAGAAGGATCATTAATTTTACTACATTTTATATTTCCGGCTACATCAATATCTTCCATTACGTATTTAGCTTTAAGATTGAATTTTACAAGATAGTTTAGTCAGTGGATATTTCGAGGGTTTAACAGTTAGCAAATATAATATTCTCGTTTCAAATATTCTAGGCGAAAAAAAGGAATCGTATGGTGGGTAAAATAAAAAGTTGTGTGTGGTATATGTGTATGTTTGTATGTTTTTTTGGAGTGTGTTATACATTATCTGTGATGTGTTTGTGTGTATATGTGTGTGTGTGTTATTAGTATTACATTTCAACATAATAATGTTATAGGTACTATGATTTAAACTTACAAAAACAAAGCAAACCGATGACTTATGAATCAAAAACAACAACATCAAAGATAGTCATTGCGTCTCCAACATTTTCGCAATATCTTGTTCGCAAGTTAAACGGACAGCTGGCATGCCATCACTTTTCTTTATGTATATATACCCATGAGCAGACCAACAGTATTTGTAATCATTAGACTTGGCAAAGTCTCTTGCTAAGGAAAACAGTCTCTTGTTCTTAGCAGTTAGGTTTTCCGATATAAAAATTGGAGTTGGTGTACCTTCGATCTGCAAGCTGGATGTGGTAAGTTGACTTCCGTTTTTGTCACGTTTGAATTTTTTTACAGCACTGAGGAATTTATCCTTGAGCACTGCCGTTCCGAATTCTACTACAATTGGTCTGTTTGTTGTACGTTTTGACTTAATTCGAAAGGTATCCTTTATATCATTTCGCACAATAGGCATATTGATAGTCGTTCCTAACTTTTGCACCAGATCCACTAGAGTATCTTTGGTTTCATTAGGTTGTTGTGGCACACTTCGTAGCTCGATACTGCCAGCGCGTTCGTTACGTTCCAAGGTATCAATTCTGGACTCCAAGGACTGTATATAACTAAGACATTCCTTTTTGTCCTTTTCCAGCCGGATATAGTTCTGTTTGAGCTTTTCATACTCCTCAGTCATAAAGTCTAGGGATTGTCGAATACTCTCATTTTGATTCTTGATATCCATAACTGTTGACATAAGGGCAGAGATTTTGGACTCCTGTTGCGCCATGGTGTTGGTAAAAAGGGCTTTTAATTCATCCATGGATGCCATTAAGTCTTCATTATCTTGCTTCTTTTTGCGCCGGTGCGTTACATTTCGAGAGGATGCTTCAGCACGTTCGAATTCCCCCCGTTCGCGCGTCAAATCTGGCTCCGAAATGCTCTGTTGTGCTAGCGCGACCTGTAGTTTATTTGTAGACTGAGCGCTAGACGGCGAGGATCTTGCAGTTTGTGGCATTATCGTCGTAATGTCGCAATATAATTTGTACCAGGGCAACAGAGATCGGAAGTAAGAGAGGTGTCAGTGAATTCTGGTCGTAATCGAGAGATACGTACAATTACTTTAACCGTCCAGTATAACTTAGTACTTTAAAGATAAGGTATTGTATTCGAGAGGTCTACAATTCTGGTCGATTATCGAGAGATTCAAACATTTCTGCATTCCGTCCAGTTTAGTAAGACCCCTATGCACAATTACGGTTGTGTTTCATCTACTCACAATGACGTTTCTTCAATCCGACGCTTGCTGAGCAGTGTACGAGTACGACTGCGTTGTTGTGTGCGTGTATGCACGTCGCACGCTTGCTGGTAAACACTTCTTACTGAGTTATGCACTCCTAATATTTACGTTGAATTTTATTTGATTATTTCTTAATTTATTTATTTTTCAATTACGCGGGTTTAAACAGTACACACGTCTGATCGGTTCAGAGGTCCGAGGGGAAGGGGAATATAGTATTCGTAGACATTCATATAAGCTACAAACGGACCTGCGGTTTGTTGGTCAGCGTATGTAGCAATTCATGTATAAATTCCATTAGAAGAGCCTTATTGTTCTCGTAGTTGATACGAAATGCATTTTCGTTCGCTAGAACTACGTAAGCTTTAATTTCCATATCACGACTCACAACACATGTCCTTTCACAAACTTAGTTTATGTAAATTACAAACAGTAATCGTTTGGTGCGTACGAATACAGTTAGTGTTGTGTGTGATATGAAATCTAAAAATTCATATGATCTTTGATGTGTCAAAGGTTTCTCCCGTCATCGTGGAAATATCTGCAAAATAATTTAAAGCCGCATATCGTGAGTACCCATTTAGTACTGACATTATCAATTCCACGATAATATTAGTCTAAAATCATATTTTTTACTGTAATTGATATTTCTCTTACATATTGCTACCACATCAAGCATTTATGTATTCTTATTCGAGTCAGAAACACACTTCTCTATAAAATTGTAGCAAACAAGCATGTTGTAGCAAACAGTCAACATGATGGTAAATGGCCACTCTCGCCCATTCGGCCCATGGCCCCAGCTGCTACAACCTAGAAGTAAATGTAGCAATGGTACATCCCCAATCGAACCATAACATACTCGTTCAACTTCAATAAAAAGCGTATTTCAATTTTATACTTCTAAATATATTAATATCCAATTCACTCTAATCACCAGCGCTTTCAATGCTTATAACTCGAAGAGGTCTTTGAATGATGATTTATATTCAGCACATGAAAACTTCATTATCTATTTAAACGTACAAAGATGTGGTTCATGTTACTTGTAATAATATTCCCTCCCACATCGTGTCAAGCACGACAATAATCCCCGCCTGAGCCGGGTTATTAAAACTTCTTCATTATATCTTTATCCAGTTGTACACCCGGGTATCTCAAGAATTGCTCAAGTTGTAAGAAAAGGATTTGTTGATCTCTGTTTTTCCTTAATCTCTTCACATAATTATGTTTATATAGACAAATAAATCCTAAAATAAGAGTATATACAAAGATAACTTCAATATTGAACAAGTAACAAAAACGTATTTAAGTTTTATACTTCTAAATATATAACCTCCAATTCACTCTAATCACCAGAGCTGACATTGCTTATAACTCGTAGGGGTCTTTGAATGATGATTTATATTCAGCACATGAAAACGTCATTATCTATTTAAATGTACAAAGACCCGGTACGTATAATGTATCTTGTAATAATATTCCCTCCCACATCGTGTCAAGCACGACAATAATCCCCGCCTGAGCCGGGTTATTAAAACTTCTTCATTATATCTTTATCCGGTTGTACACCCGGGTATCTTAAGAATTGTTAAAGTTGTAAGGAAAGGATTTGTTGATCTCTGTTTTTCCTTAATCTGTTCACATAATTATGTTTATTTAAACAAATAAATTCTAAAATAAGGGCATATACAAAGATGACTTCAATATTGAACAAGTAACAAAAACGTATTTAAGTTTTATACTTCTAAATATATAACCTCCAATTCACTCTAATCACCAGCGCTGACATCGCTTATAACTCGAAGAGGTCTTTGAATGATGATTTATATTCAGCACATGAAAACTTCATTATCCATTTTAACGTAAAAAGATCCGGTTAATGTAACTTGTAATAAGATCCCACCCACATCGTGTCAAGCACCTACAATAATCCTCACATGAGCCGAGTTATTAAAACTTCTTCATTATATCTTTATCCGGTTGAACACCCGGGTATCTTGAGAATTGCTTAAGTTGTGTGTAATGGAATTGTTGATCTCTGTTTCTTCTTAATCCGTTTACATAATTATGTTTATATACACAAATTAATCCTGAAATAACGTATACAAAATTTACTTTAAATTGAATACTACACCAAAACTTAATTATAATACACGAAAATTACAAAACATGTATTTCAATTTTATACTTCAAATATATTAACGTCTCATTCGCTCTAATCACCGGCGCTCACATCGCTTATAACACAAAAAGGTCTTTGAATCATGATTTATATTCAGCACATGAAGACGTCTATTTCAGAACACAAAGATCCGGTTAATGTAACTTGTAATAAGATTCCCGCCCACATCGTGTCAAGCACCCACAATAATTGTCACCCGAGCCGGCATATTAAAACTTCTACATTATATCTTTACCCGGTTGTACACCCGGGTATCTTAAGAATTGCTCAAGTTGTATGAAAAGGATTTGTTAATCTCTGTTTCTAATTAATCTGTTTATATACGTGTATATAAACATAATCATGATGTAACACATACATATATGAATTTACTATGTCATATATACATTTAATTTTAATTTTCCAAGTTTTGTGGGTACTTATTAAATAAAGTACACCTAAAAGAAAAAAAACAAGTTTTGATTTTCACCACACTGATTTATTTGTCATAAACAACCATATATTATTAGCTCAGTTGAGGCCGTGTTACGATCCGGTGGCAGTGTAAGAGAAAAAACGTCATGACATTTTGTAATTGCCTTTACAAAAATAAAGACATTTCATTTCCTTTCGTTTCTTGGTAACTTGAAAATGCTAAAAAACATGCGTGCGTACAAAGTACACATGTCAGAAGTGAAACTTCTTTGGCGAACTAATTTATAAGTCTTGTTTATATTTATACAAATCTAAAACTTTAAATTTCCAAGATTAAGAGGAAGGGAAAAAGGCGTGATACGACGTTCGCTCTGTCTCACTTTTTCTCTCAATCTTTCTCACTCGCTTGCTCCCTACTCTCACTCCACGGCTAGTTGCTCATGCTACGTTCGCCCTGTCTTACTCTCTCTCAATCGGTCTCGATCACTCTCTCTCTTTTTTCCGACACTTCCGTTGCATACCGGCGTGACGTTTCATCTGTAAAAATGTTACCCTCATGCGCCTAAAGAAGTTTCACTTCAATAATATGTTTTTATTTAATTTATGTATACTCAAGCAGACACCACTTAGTAACTCTTTAGAAATCATTCAAATTCAAAGCAGCCAAAACATTATACATTCTTATCATAACCACACCACGAATCTGATATAATAAATCAACACTAAGAACAAACAAGTACGCACACGCGTACAAAACTCTTGTTGCGAGTAATTAAGCTCTAAATGGGAATGTTTTATGTCCCGTGTGATTTGATAAGGTGCTCTTATTTACCATCACCGTCACAATTACCTTATTTTATCAAGTATTTAGATTTGTATACCATTTTGTATCCCTTTGTCGTGTTTAATTTTTCTTTTATAATTTTAGCCCCCTAGGGGCTAGACTAATAGAACGGGAACAACAAAAAGTATATCACAGTAATATTATAAGGGCGAAAGTTTTTGCGGGTGTATGTTTGCTACTTCTTCACGTCTAAACAGCTGGAGCGATTTTCATAAATATTTGGCAGGGAGTTAGCTGCTACTCTGTATTAACGTATAGGCTACTTTTTACTGTGGCAAAATATCTTATTCCCACATTGTTTATTTATAACGCGGGCGAAGCTGCGGGTTTCAGCTAGTCTCATTATATAACCAACCTATTATGTAACCAGTAAAATAGCATTAGTATTTGTTGGAGCCACTAGAGCTTATGTCTGATATAAAATGTACCTCGTAATTAGGTTTTCATTTAATATCCTGTGTCAATTTCCCGCCAATTACCGTGATCCGCGAGCTAATTAGAACTTTTCTGCTATATCCGGGCCAGCAGGCTTTAAATTTTAAAGCGCTGCTAACAAGCTTTTACGAGAAAAAAGAAGCTTAAAAATTCAATAGTTTCAGTATAGTAGTACTTTTTTATAAATTTGAAGTACCAAGCGAGCATGTAATTCTGGAAGTACGTGGTCACTACCCTCAATGGTCATCTACAAGCAATCTTATATGAGGTTTGTTTATTTAATTATTTTCTCGGATATGTTTGTACTTGAACCCCGCGGCTTCGCCTGCGTTAATAAAATCGATGTAGCGATTATCCCGTGGGAATAAGATATTTTCTCGCAGTACAAAGTAGCCTATATGTTAATCCAGAGTGTCAGCTAACTTCCTACCAAATTTTATGAAAATCGCTCCAGCCTTTTAGACGTGAAGAAGTAACAAACATACACACTCACAAACTTTCGAATTTATATTATTAGAATAATGTAGTACAATGGGATTGCGTTATCCCAAATCCTAATCAACCCCAAAACAATACTTCCCTAAAAGACTGGTATTTGGCTTTTTTTTTTGTTTTCGAGGGGGAAACCTTCAAAAGGTACCCGACGCCGTGGGAGCGACGCAGGGTTATGTGGGATTTTTACTGCACTAAAACCCCCCCGGTGGCCGTCCTCGGCGCTATAAAGAGGACTCCGGGTACTCGGTCTGACCGCAACCGGAATCCTCTGAGCGCGTTGCCTCATCGGGCTCCTCCCAGATGGGTGGCTCCGTCTAGTCTTTACGTCGGCATGCGACCACATATACCGCCATCCTTCCCGGGATCGCCTGACCGAACGGTTCTAGCTCCCACTCTAGCCGCCTGCAACCCCGGAAGCCCCTTTTAGTCGCGTCTTACGACAGGCAGGGGATGCCGTAGCCCTATTCTGATCCCGGAACTACAGGGACGGGTATTTGGCTTGAAACATCACATATAATTGAACATACAAGAATGAAAGCAAAATTCCAATTTTTCTACTAAACCACTTGTGTTTCAAGAAAGTAATCCAATGTAATATATAAATATGCATATAAATAGGCATATAATAAAAACCAATGCATTTGTAAACATAGCTCTAACGAGGAGGGTTGGAACGTAAATCCGTATGTAAATTGTAAAGTGCATTATAAAATTAAAGTTGTTTGTTCATTAAGGCGAGCAGTTAGATATTCCGCCGTAATTGCCTCCGCATCACGTATTCATGATATTCAGCTGCGTTCGTTAAATTTTCAGTACATTTCCCGTTGAATTCGCCCTAAATGTATTCAGTTCAAGCTAACGCTGCCATGTATACTGAACAAAGTTGCCGTGACATAACTAATTAACTAGATGGTACTGTCATAATAATTATGCTTCTGGACTCTATTTATAGCGTACCTGTTTCATTTAGATAAAATTGAGAGGAAGCTTCGTTATTAGATTGTATTATTTTGTCTGAAGAAAAATACTGCTACATTTATTTGTAATTAGTTTTGAGAAATGGTGGAATTTTATTTTTGCTGGTTTGTATAGTTGTATACAAGCTATAGTTGGATCGATAGAGTAATAGATACATAGATATGTTTAAAATATCAGTATACATAAACAACATTTCTATATATGTATAAATTAAAATACCTTCACATTCACATACACAGAAACTCACACGCTGATATGCACTATTACGCAACACATACATACCTTGAAATACACAAATGCATACATAATTAGATATACCTGTACCCGAAGAAAATTTGGCTCCACAGAATACCAGCGCTGCAGGTGACCTCAATTACTTGCGGCAATAAGCTGAGTGGAGACCCTTTCGGTCAATGTAATGTAACTTACATCATTAAGTATTAGTTAATAATAATAACACATGTTTGCTATTAGATGTATCTGTTTTTTTGTATAACTTTTTGTACTGTACCGAATAAAGTATTTTCTTTCTTTCTTTCTTTAGATATAGGGATAGTAGATATTTTATTGGAAAATACGTAATTATTTTCGCTGTTTGGAGAATTTCTAATAAAACATTTTGTCGCTTGGCTGGACGGTTCGAGCTCCCACTCTTTCCGCCCACAACCCCGAAAGACCCTCGTCGCCTCGTACGATAGGCAGGGGATACCGTAGCCTTATTCTGGTCCCGGGACTATAGGGACAACTACCAACACACCTATTCTTACCAGGAAGTAGTTGTTTCCTTGGTGGAAGGTTGTGATTTCCAGCTTATTTTCATACGATACCATCTCTTAGTCTCAGATTGATCAATTTGAACCCTTGTTTTTATGTTGTGTTTTAGAGATGTCCATGGGCGTTAGTGACCATTTACCATCTAGTGGTCTGCGTATATAGATATATAGATATAAGACTTATTCATATCTTTAAAAATATATATATATTGTTTGCGTTTTCTATACTAATATTATAAAGAGGACAACTTTGTATTTCTGTATATTTGTCATTAATTTATTAAAAAACTATTGAACCGATTTTTTTTTTTTTTACCATTAGAATTCTACATTATCTTTGAGAAACAGGCATATTTTTATTACTAGAATATATAAGGCGTCTTTGCTAAAACTTGAGTAATGTGATTCAAAGTGTCAAAAATTTTGCTCAAAATTTTTTTTCATTGCATACACTGCGATACCTATTGATAATAGAACAAAAAAGGTTCTACGATATACTAGAACATATCAATATCTACGAAAGACTTGGACACCGCCACCGCACAATGATCAGTGTACCCTTACGCAAAGCAGTCGTCGCAAAATTTTTTGGGACTACTATTGGAATAGCATCAATACCAACTGTTATGGCTATGACTATTGACCAAATCCCCATTACAGATGGGAGAGAGTCATTCTAGAAGTGGTGCTTAAATATATAATGGTTGAATAGATTACATTATAGCAGTGATAGCCTAATGGTTGAAACTTGCCCTCTCGACCGGGAGGTCCGAGGTTCAAACCCAGGTACGCACCACTGATTTATGTGCGTATTATAAATTAATTATCACTGCTTTTCGGTGAAGGAAAACATCGTGAGGAAACCTACACACCCCAGAGTTCTTAAAAAAAAAAAGTTCTCAAAGGTGTGTGAAGTCCACCAATTCGTCCTTGGTCAGCGCGGTGGACAATGGCCTAAACTCTCTTATTCTGAGAGTAGACCCGTGCCCAGCAGTGGGACAATAATGGGTTGACGTGAGATTACATTATAGTCTACGCGAACGAAGTCGCAGCGATTCGGCTAGTTTTTAATATAATAGAACTAGCAAATAAGCATACAGTCTACCCATGAGTAGCCATTGTAATCCACGGACTTCTCCGATCAACTCCAGATAAGATAGGAATCATACCAATAATACCCATCTTTCGAAATTACGTGTATCATTTCGACACCTTTTTGATTCCATTTCAACATTCCATTCGGAAATAAAATAAAAATTGATATCAGACTAAAATGTTCTATACGCCACACCAAAGTGGCCTGTATTCTTAGCAACATAGATATCAAAATTGCTTAGTTAATTTTGATTCAAGCGTACATATTATACCTCCGACCAGCTTTTTTCATCAGCTACATTCGGAAACTTAATTACTTACTTCGAAGATTAATTACTATGGTCTCTTTTGTATTGGAAATCAATAACTGATTTGTAATCTAGGCGGAGGCCTAAATTGCTTTCAAAATTCTATATAGGTAAGAATTTAATTAAAGCCGTACGTACAAGTGTTTATTGAATTCCAGTATTCAATTTAGTACTCAAAAATATTAACACATAGTAAGACCGTTTTAGGTAGATAAAGGATCTCTAATAGAAAGGTCGTAAAGGAAAATTCTTTATATTAGCAAAATGATAGTTTTAAAATAAACGCTTTTAAATGTTTTTTATTAAAATTTCTACATCGTCTCATTGGCGATCTATTCAAATAAAACGTATAAACGGTTTGAAAACGCGATATAGTTTTGAATAAAAGACGTAAAACTGCATTTTATTATTGTAGACCATTTAAGGTTTTCGCCTTATTTTATCTAGCGTAAATACCACCTCTTTAGTAAGTTTTCCCCGACTTACAATAAAAATATTATTTTATTTGCCCACGAGTACATACACTTATGCACTAGCGCAAATAACTAAATTTCGGAAAACTGAGTATTACTGCTTTATTTAATATGAGAGTCTTTTGAAATAAAAAAATAAAAAACGGTTACCAATAGACAGAGCATATAAGATATAAGAATGGGAGGATTAACACTAGACATCCTTAGGTGTAGCATTTCACTTTTCCAATCCGACTAGCTATCGGTACAGATTGTATATCATCTACAATTTATTGTCAAAACCATCGTTCGATAGGTGTAAACGTTTACAATTACTGTTTTAGAGGCGTAATAAAGTCGTTCCAAAGGCACTGTATGTAAAACGCCAAATGGTGCCTACGGCGTAGACGGTCTACGGCCGTGGGAGCGTAGAACTAATCCGAGAGCGTACTTATACGGAAATATTTTATTTCATACACAATTATGATTGAATCTTGCCGTCTGAAAGAAAGGAGTACATTATATAAATCTTGAACAGAATCTAAGATTTACAAATTGTTATACAATATTAATGTAGCATGCATTATTTCTAGAAATCTTGAAATAATGCACACTACATCGTAGGTAGAGATTTTGTCTTAGCGTATATGAATTTTATTTATGAAAGTATGGTAGTAGATGTCCGTTCTTGCCTGATTTAAGTAGTTACTATCTCCCATGGCCACATTCGCTTTTACTTCCGTTAGCGATATAAACGATTTTTTAACTTGTAAATAAATTAGCACTAAAATCTAGTTAAATAAAATAAAAACCAAAAACCGATATGAATAGAAAATTAAATGAGAAAAGATGTTCATAATTAGAATGTAAATCGAATCGTATAAATATTGGCAATGAGTATAAATACTTTTTGTGGTACTTAACTGGTAATTCCATTGAACATAAATATCGAATAAAGTCATAAAACAAAATGCTCTCCGCAGAGCATGCCGCTTTGACATCGCGGTTTTGTTTTCGATTCTTTGCTGATTTATTCTGTTTGTCGTAAAATATTAAATAACAAGACAAAAGAATAGCGATCCCTGTAGACCGCCTTTAATTTTGCAATACTTGAAATCTATGCGTATTGATGAAATAAAAAAATGACTTTTTAATATGATAGAAAAGTAGAAAATGTGCATGCATTCATCCATCCGTGGTCCATCTGATGGTAAATAGTCACTGAAGCATACACATAATCACTACATACTATATATCAAAGTCGCTTCCCGCTGTCTGTCCCTACGTATGCTTAGATCTATAAAACTACGCTGCGTATTTTAATTTAGTTTTTAATACATAAAGTGATTCAAGAGGAAGGTTTTTATGTATGATACATGCATAATATAGTGGAGGAACACTAATAATTTTAGATTTTTGTTTTTTAGGCGGAACGAAGTTGGCTGGGTCAACTAGTCTTAAATAAATTTAAACTCGTATGTATCCGTTACAATACCAAGGGATTTATTGGAATTTCATAATCGTTAAAATTAAAAGTAGTATTTAGTGGAAAAACTAAAATTATGATGCCTGACGTTCAATAAGCAGCCTCATGATGAGCTACGAAAAAGTTATCTTCAGATA
Source organism: Spicauda simplicius (assembly GCA_949699795.1). Taxonomy (NCBI): domain Eukaryota; kingdom Metazoa; phylum Arthropoda; class Insecta; order Lepidoptera; family Hesperiidae; genus Spicauda; species Spicauda simplicius. The sequence goes on along the minus strand of OX453061.1, from coordinate 777,182 downwards.
TTTTTGTAAATTAGAACCAGTATGGTTTGATTGGTATCACCGCCATATCTTGTAGCATGTAACAGTTCAAGCATTTTGTTATAAGGGCCGGCTTACTTAAATTTGCGGCGACTATCTTACGTATCGTTCTTACGAGTGGCATACTTACATACGGAAATACCATTGTATTTCCGTAACCCCTGTTCCACGTACAATTAGTTACAGATACCCATGAACGGTGATAGGCACTTATCTACCATCAGGATAGAAAGTGGATCGGGTAGGTACTACCACCACATTAATTTCTAGCATGAAGCAGTTACTGTGTTATTTGTTGGCAACTCACATTTATATGAGGCTACAATATTTGTCCTCCGTAGCAACGCATCTGTGATTGACTTCAGATAAAGCCTTTGAAGTTGTTTACACATGTTTATGTACAGTAACCCATTTGTAGTTCTCGAGGGGGAAACCTTCCAAAGGTGGTTTCCGACGCCGTGGGAGCTCCGCAGAGCTATGTGGTATTTTTACCGCACTAAAAACTTTCGGTGGCCGTCCTCGGCGCTACAAAAGGACTCCGGGATCTCCAAAAGAACGCAAACGGAATCTTCTGAGCGCATTGCCCCAACGGGCTCCTCCCAGGTGGGTGGCTGGGCCCGCTCCGTTTAGACTTTACGTCGTTATTCGACGTCCTTCCCAGGATCGCATGACTAGATGGTTCAAGCTTCCACTCTAGCCGCCCGCAACCCCGGAAGCCCCTTTTAGTCGCCTATTACGGCAGGCAGGTGATAGCCCTATTCTGATCTAGGAACTACAGGGACAATGTACAGTAATTCCTAATTACCTAACCTTACCATCAGGTGATTATAAAAATGGTGGATTGTATGCTCGTTTCTTATATAAAAACGGGTCATATAATTACGACCCGACTTCTCACTGTAACAATTGACATCTTCAAAGCTTCTTACAAAATTCAACAAAGTATACGTTACGTTTGTCACAACAAATAAAATGTCTTCTTTTCTATCAGGGATTTAAAACCTTGTTTGAATTGATTCGTCTCCGCGATACGGTTTTATTTGTATTTACCAACGTAATCCCACCGCGTTTGTACAGCGGGAAGGTAATTTGAAAATAATTGAACGTTCCCACGCGACTATTAACAAGATGGAAGTTGTTTTGTGTAGCTTTTTTGCAAATTTTATTGATTTCACAAATAATGTTGTATGTACGAAATGTGGCAAATACTTAATGCTACCTATAAATATTATAATCAGAAATCTGAACAGAAATATACGAAAAAATAAAAAAATAAAAAATAAGAAAGTTTGTTTCATATCATATTTTTGAAAGCTTATCTATTTGATAATTAGGCTTAACCATGCATTTAAAGTGGTATGGTCAATATTTGATAAAATATCTATTTAGTGAATGAATGAATTTCATGAATACATAGGCAGCAGTGACAACTAACAGAAAGGAGAGCCATTTTCAATATTAAGACAGGAATAAATGGAAATATATTTTTTTCAGTTAGAGCAGTAATAGCCTAATGGTTGAAACTTGGTGAGAGTTTTCACTTCACACACCTCTGAGAAAACTTCTCAGAGGTGTGTGAAGTGCACCAATTCGCCCTTAGCCAGCGCGGTGGGCTATGGCCTTAAACTTTCTCATTCTGAGAGAAGACCCGTGCCCAGCAGTGGGACAATAATGGGTTGTACCCCCAACATTTTTGTCCAATTGAAATAGTAGAGACGCATACTTCTAACTGATGGTAAGTGGTTACTGCCGCTCGTGGACGTTTGTAAGAAACTTAATATATAGAGTAGAGTCGTCGAGTAGTAACGTCAATCACAGATGCGTTGCTGAGGACAAAATGGTCGCCTCATATGTAAATTAACCGGACACAAAGCCTTTTCAGCAAAACGCAACAAAAGTGCGGTTAATATTTTTTGAAGGTGGTAGAACCAGTGTAGTTCGACCGGGGAAGTACCACCGCCACACCTATTTCTAGCGCGAAGCATTTCTTGCGTTTCAATGGAAGGGTGTGGTTGCCGGCACACTTTTACATGAGGCGACCATCATAGTCCTCGGGAGTAGCAACGCATTTGTTATTGCCTTCAGATAGAACCCATGTTCTGTATGAAGTTGACTGCAGATGTCCATGGGCGGCAGTGACCACTTACCATCAGGTGGACTGCATGCTCGTTTGCTACTTCAGTCAAATAAAAAAAAAACGATAGAACAATAGTCGGAATAAAACATTAAATGTTTGCGCCGCGCATAATTAAAACACAAAATATAGGTATAATTATTATTTCCTTAACAAATAAAGCTTCGTTACCCGTCACCCGCGATTTGAAACCTCGTTCGAATTGACTCGATACCGTATTCTCTTCGTGTTTACGCCGCAGTGACTCACAATCACGTTCCCAATACCAGCTAGAGTTCACTGGGGCAGAAACTCAATATTACAGGCGACAATATTGGTGTCTCTACGAGTACCTAATTGTGTATACGTAATCCATGATTTGTGATTGTAATATCCCACATAACTTTTTTTTGTACATTTTTTGTACAGATCTATTTTTGTGAGCCGGAATGAGCCGCCCTTACACAGAAACGCAAGAATGGTATGGTTAATAATGATAGAACAATAGTCACATAAATCAACTTTTGACTTAACGTAACATAAATCATAACGTAAAGTTACATTTCTGCACCGAACAAAATCAGAAAAAAACAAGTACCATTATTTAATCATCAAAAAACCGACCGCTTAAAGACGAATCAATCGTTTTATGCTTAACAAATGGCCATACATTCAAACAAACATACACTCATACATACGCTCGAATAACATATATTATGGGTAAATATAACAAAATTATTATTTCCCTAACAAATAAAGCTTCGTTTTCCATCACCCACGATTTGAAACCTCGTTCGAATTGACTCGATACCGTATTCTCTTCGTGTTTACGCCGCAGTGACTCACAATCACGTTCCCAATACCAGCTAGAGTTCACTGGGGGAGAAACTCGATATTACAACCGATATTGGTGTCTGTACGAGAATATAATTATGTATACGTTTTCCTTGTTTTGTGACTGACATGTGATGTGCCACGTAACATTTTTATTATTATTTATTTTTGGTACTTTTCGGAAGGTTCTTTAAAGTTAAACAAGTTATCGTAGTCTTTTAACCTGGAGACAGGCGCGCTAGGCGTGGTTTTAGTAATTAACGTATGAAACTTAGGTATACTTTTTACACTCATAGCCCCACACTAGGATTTTTTCCTGCATCGTGGCTACCATGGACACACACAAAGACGAATACACAAATACCCAGACCCAGAACATAAATCTAAACTCATCATTCAGATACCTGTATGACCGTGAATCGAACCCGAGACCCATAGTGCGTCAGACCGGTATAGTAGCCGCTCCGCCATGCTGTTATGTTATATAATTTTAGATGTCGCGACTATCCGTGACATATTTGTTTTTTTTGTAAGCTATTTAATTACGGGAATATTTTTTTACAGTCATAAAGTCCTACTGATGGTAAGTGGTCACTGCCGTCCATAAAAACCTTTATTTTTTGTTACGGGGTAAACTTCAAAAAGTACATCGAAGTCTTGGGAGAGACTCCGGGTTATGAGGGATTTTTATCCACTAAAACCTCTTCGGTACCCTTCAACGCTCGCAAATGACCCCCGGGTATCCAATGGAACGCATCGGTGTTCCATAGTGCGGTGTCCCTCACGGGCTCGTCTCTTGAGGGACGTGTTACTATTATCCTGCACCAGTTCGTGCCTACGGGGACATGAGCCACACGTACCGCCGTCCTCCTCGGGGTTACTTGTTGGGCTGTTCGAGCTCCCACTCTAGACGCCCGCAACCCCTGAGACCCCTTTTAGTTGCCACTAACAACAAGCACGGGGTACCGTAGCCGAATTCCACTCCACGACTACAGAAGGGAAACCAACTATATTTTTTATTATCTGACTGAAGTAGCAAACGAGCATCTCCTATCCACAATCCACCTGATGGTAAGTAGTCACTGGCGCCCATGGACATCTGTAATCAACGTGTGGCGGTGGTACCTTCCCGGTCGAACTACACTGATTCTACCACCTTTAAGAATATAAAGAGGAAAGGTTCTATCTAAACACAGTCTCAGATGCATCGCTACCCCCGTGAAGTAACATGGTCGCCTCAATAAAAGTAGGCCGGCCACCACATCCTTTCACCGAAACGCAAAAATTATTTCACGCTAGAAATAAGTGTGGCGGCGGTACCTCCTCGGTTGAACCGTATAGGTTCTATTTTCCAAAGTATCAGTAAGTGTCAACGTTAGGTCGCAAAATAAACAATTCATAATCAGATCGCTGTATATCGGTCTGTAATTAGGGTCCCGCGGTCGTGTCCCGTATACACTTATTCGGAACCCCAATTTATTTGAGAAACGAATAGGATTAGAAACCAACCCTTGGTCTATTCTTGCGTTATTATAAACACGTAAACAAATAAATTCGTTTTAGACATCAACAATAAATGTGAACGCAAAACAATTAAATTGCAATGTAATTTAATTTTTAATTAAATTTTAATTTTAATTTTCTCCCGATACTTTCCAAGCTTTCTTAATTATTGTGTTTTTAACTTTTAAGAATATACACTAATATTCGTTATAATTTCGCCTTGTAAAAGAATAGATATAGAATAACATTAGTGTTTAGGAAAGCTCTAAATAATGTGTAAGGTATGGTAGCGACAGTCCTTAGGTTACCAACGTATTTCTGACCGGCTCCATATTTACTTTCAATCATAATTATTTAAGGGTTTTTTTATCTGACTGAAGTAGCAAACGAGCATGCAGTACACCTGATGTCAGTAAGTGGTCACTGCCATCAGAAATCAATCAAAGATGCGTTGCTACTCCCGAGGACAATGATGGTCGCCTCATATAGAAGTATGCCGGCAACTACACCCTTCCAAAAAAACGCAAGAAATGCTTCACGCTAGAAATAGGTGTGGCGGTGGTACTTCCCGGGTTGAACTACCTTAAGAAAAGAACGTGCATTAGAATATACCTGTGGCTTGGCCCGTTTTGGTCACGTATACCACAATCATGAGTGTCTCAAATGTTAATTTAAGTCATAAACTATCAATGTGCTAAATTTTAGCAAAATCCGGCCAGTGTCTGTTGCGTGAGTGAGCAACAAACACTCATAGACCCTCACAAACTTTCGCATGCATAATATTAACAAGAAGTAAAGACGATTTCAATTCAGCTGATAGAGCTAGCAATGCAACTGAGGTTGACCTTAGTTAGGACTGTAATCTTATATGAGATTGATTAGAAATATACAAAGGCAGCAGTAATTACTTCGGGTGGTTCCTTGTTCGGTTACTACTCAATTATATGAAACAAAATTAAATTCAATTTCTATACTACCAGCTGACATCGTTAGCTACAAAATTAATCTCGAGTTTCCATGCAACGTCAGCGGTGAACCAGTTCTTAATCAACTTTACATACAAACTACTCGTACCGGATATATCCTCCATCGACTGAAATCTGCGGCTATCGGAAACTCTTTGGCGAATGTACGACTTAAATTAAAAACGTCAACGTTTTCGTTCCGAAAAAGAAGTTTAGGCACATTTATTTCTGTTTTTGTTGTAATAGAAGTTTTGAATGTATATGAATTCATAAAAAAACTTAAAACGCCTTCTACACTCATAGCCCCACAGTAGGATTTTCTGCTGTATCATGGGTGCCATGGACACACACAAAGACAAATACACAAATACCCAGACCCAGAATAAGAATCTTACTCTTCATTCGATACATGTCTGGCCGGGAATCGAACCCGGGACCCACTGCGCGTCAGACCGGTATGGTAACCGCTGCGCCACGCGGGTCATCAAGAATGAATGAATTCTGAATTATATTTAAATTTAAAATGCCAATTTTCAAAATATGATTTACATCATTATAAATGTTAGCTCGTATGAATATGAGAATCGTATCTAGAAAATAAATTTAAAGCAGTAAACGACTTTATTGACTGAAATATTGTATCTATAAAAGTGTAATCGGGTGAACTCATTCTAAATCCAATTTATGGGAGGATATAGCGGACCAATTATTTATTTTACCTCTAAATAATAATCATTATTTCTGCAAAAGAGAAGAAATAATGTTTAAATGTTTAACGTGCATTCAATATTAATATTGAATTTACTATTGCCAATATTTCAAACCACCGGCATCTTTGCCACAGACAGACTGGTCGTAAAATTTAAAAATGTATCCATTCCGCGATAATATTACTTTAAAGTCATAAAATACAATGGCTTTACGAAAATGTAGGGCCAATAATGCCAAATGGTATGGCAAATAAAAAATATATATTTCACAGTTAACAATCAACAAAGGTCATTAAAATCAAAAAGTTTTCTCCTGCAAGAGTTTTCGTTTAAAAATAAATTTACCCGCAAAATCATTGGTGGATTATTCCGATTTTATTTCGGCTTTGTATCCGTTCGTTGTTTTGAACTTTTTAATTTGAATTAGATTGAACTTGCGGAAACCATATTGCACGAAATCATTAAACTGAATTCCGCACTAGTTCCATATGCCACTACAACCAGCAGGATACTGAAGCTATATTTTATTATTTGTATAAAAAACTAGACTGAAACATGACTTAAAAATGGCAAAGAAACTTAAAAAACACAAGCTTCCTACACTCACAGGATTTTCTCCTGTGTCGTGGGTACCATGGCCACACACAAGACGAATACACAAACACCCAGACTCATCATTCAGATACCTGTCTGGCCGGGAATCAAACCCGGAACCCAGTGCGGGTCAGACCGGTATGATAACTGCTGCGCCACGCGGGTCGTCAAACAAAATTTTACAAAGCGATTAGACAAACTCGATGAATTTCTTGCCAGGTTTTCTCACCTTAGATAATGTTCATCATGATGATGTTCCAATCCGGTGGAAGTGTAAGAGGAAATATTGTAGGTAATTGACAACTTGTAAGTGTCCCCGTATCCATCCATCCATCCATCAGCCCTGGAAAGTCCACTGCTGGACATAGGCCTCCCCTAATCTGCGCCACTTTGACCGGTCCTGAGCCGTCTGAATCCAGCGGTTACCCCAAATACCCAAAATACCAAATACCAAATATATGTCCCCGTATACCTCAACAAAATAGAAACATTTAATTTCATTGAAGTAGTGACGGATTAAACGTCTTAGGTGATATCAGCTACATAAGATATGTTTTATTACAAGACTAAAGCAGCAAACGAGCATGCAGACCATTTCATAGTACCACATATTATTGCCGCTGCCGGCCATGGTTATCTATTAGGAACGTCATGTAGAACATGTCTACAGTCTCAGTTTCGTTGCTGCTCCCGAGGACTACGATGAAAGTGAGCCGGTAGTCCTTCAAATCACAAAAACTGCAAGGAAACCATCTGACGATCGGATTAAACGTCTAGCTGATATTAGCTACAAAGGCTTTTTTTTGTTTTCGAGGGGAAACCTTCCAAAGGCACCCGACGCCGTGGGAGCGACGCAGGGTTATGTGGGATTTGTACCGCACTAAAACCCCCCCGGTGGCCGTCCTCGGCGCTGAAAAGGAGGACTCCGGGATCTCGAAATGACTTCAACCGGAATCCTCCGAGCGCGCTGGCCCACCGGGCTCCTCCCAGATGGGCCGCTGGGCCCACCGCTCTGTCTAGTCTTTACAACGATATGCGACCACACATACCACCGTCCTTCCCGGGATTGCCTGACCGAACGGTTCGAGCTCCCACTCTAGCCGACTGCAACGCCGGAAGCCCCTTTTGGTCGCCTCTTACGACAGGCAGGGGATACCGTAGCCCTATTCTGACCCCGAGGCTACAGGGAGTTAGCTACAAAGGCTAGGGTTTATTTCAAGACTAAAGCAGCAAAGGAGCATGCAGTCCATTTCATAGTACCACGTCCTATTGCTGCCACCCATAGATATATATTAAGAACTTCATGTAGAACATGTCTACAGTAAATCGCAGTTGCGTTGCTGCTGCTGAAGATTAAGATGAAAGTGAGCCCGTAACCTTCTCTTTCCATCAAAATACAAAAACTGCTAGGAAACCATCATACAATCCGCGTGGCGGAGCGGTTACCTTACCGGTCTGACGCGCAAAGGGTCCCGGGTTCGATTCCCGGCCAGTCAGGTATCCGATTGACGAGTTTAGACTTAGGTTCTGGGTCTGGGTGTTTGTGTATTCGTCTTGTGTGTGTCCATGGTACTAACGAAACAGGAGAAAATCTTAGTGTGGGGCTATGATTGTAGAAAGCGAGTATCTTTCACCGTTTTTCGACCTTTGATTGATCTCTAGTCTACGTACATAGCATTTCAATATAGATTTTATTTTATTTTTATTTTATTTTATTTTTATTTGGGAAACATACAATATTCAGTACATACAACTTATTAAACATAGATCTAACAAAAATCAGAAAAGTTTCCACTTATAAATAACACATAAAAAATTTAAGATGTAATTTTTCTTTAAACAGTAAAGAGTAGGTTTATTAAATTAAAATAAACAAATAAAGGGACGAAAGTGAATTATTAAATAACATAAGTTTCAAGAGCCCGTTTCAGTTCCAGTTCCTAGATGTATTATTTCTATTTGCACAGGTATAATCCAGACAAAAAGACGGCATCTCCGCTTCTTTCAAGTAAATAATATTTGAAGTAAATATAAAAATCCGTCTCTAAACGCCTTTCAGGAACATCATTAAATTTTTCCCAGCAATGGTTCGTAGGTAAAAACGAAACGAACTTCGCCGCGCGATCTCTATTGAATCACCATTATTTGGTTTTTAATCTGCCCTCGTTTATGCAAACGTATTGTTCGGGGTCTATTGACAGTTAGATAGGTACTGACATAAAAAAGTGAATGTAAATAAGCGTTTTGTGTGGGATTTTTCCGTATTGTGTACGTAAACAATTATCAATACTGTACAAATAAGTGGGACGAAACAATTATGAAACATAGTTGTAGTATTTTTGTTTTACATGAATAGATCACGGATCGCATCGACGGTTTAGTTCGAATGTATTTTATCATATTATTATAAGTTAGTAGTTCAAGGTGGTAGAACCAGTGTAGTTCGACCGGGGAAGTACCACCGCCACACCTATTACTAGCGTGAAGCATGTCTTGCGTTAACCTTAAAAACAGTGCCATGATCTTTACATGACTTTAACTAAGTTTTTAATCCATTACTGTAAAGCTATGCTTCAGCATTTAATTTATAATTTTACTTCGTAAATAATTATTAACAATTATCAAATACCATTCAAAATTTACGTGCATTAATTATTGTTTTTTAATATATTTTCTTATTTTGTATATGTTATATACCTAAGTATATTTGATGTATATGTTAACTATTTACAATCTTGTTTGCTTTTATATTGAGAAATAAATCTGCGATTTATTTATATATAATATATAATTTTATATTGATGATAGTGGTATACAAAACGTTCAAAAATACGACCTAAAAGGTCTTCTCATCGACCGATTTTTATCAAACATCTCGTTCATAATAGCGTCAAAACTCCGCAGCTTTTTCGAGATTAATAAATGGAGAACCTCAAGGGAACCATGTTTCATGTTTCTGAAGAGCTCTGATCTCCCGAGATTCCTTTTAGATTACAGCCGAAAATGATGTAATTTGTTACCCAATAGTTATGTTAATATAACTTCGTTCGTAAAGAACTCTATACGAATTATCGGTATGTATAAAATATATTATGTTTCTTCCTAATGTTTTATTAGAGAGAGGATGATAGAATCGACGTAATCTGAGGCTACGATGTGTAAGAATATTATCAATATTCTTTTTTTTTTGCATAATATTTGGCAACATACTGTCACTATGCATTTCAGTAAATACGATTAAAAAAATAACACCATAATAATGTCTATACAACCCAGGCACACAACAGTGGTTTTTCAAAAAAAAAATGTGGGTATTAGAAATTAACTATCATAGCTTGTTCCTGAGGAAAGCATTTGGCCAGCGCGGTGGACTATGGCCTATACTCTCTCATTCTGAGAGAAGACATGTGCCCAGCAGTGGGACAATAATGTGTTGAGATGTTTTGTCACTGCGGCACAAATCTGAATGGCGGACTTGTATACAATTTCGAAACAAAAATGTTAGGTGCCCTATCCGCACAATAACAGCACGAAAACGTACAGTCATAAATCAATCTAAGACCCAACTTGTGAATTTCAAGCAGAATCTTAGTATTAAGAAACAAGGGTACTGAAAACGGGAATAAGCCTTGGGTTTCCACTCGGGAACTATGTTTCATCGTTGTGGGATCCCGGGAGATTCCTTTTTAGATTATGGCCGCTTGCTTCTCTGTTCCCGTCGTGTCAACACAATAACTTTGATATACGAATATGCTTAAATTTACGATCTACTGGCGTATTTTTCATGAAGAGCCTATTTATATAATTTTACATACTGGTAATATAAAGTCTATTTACTTAAGTTCTTCGTCTGATTTATCATCCGTCTATCCTTTTGAGATCCACTGTTTAACAACCTTCCTAATGCGAGTTTTAGCCAATAGTCACCACGCCTGACATTTTTTTTTTTGTTTTCGATGGGGAAACCTTCAAAAGGTACCCGGACGGAGCGACGCAGGGTTATGTGGGATTTTTACCGCACTAAAAACCCCCCGGTGGCCGTCCTCGGCGCTATAAAGATGACTCCGGGAACTCGGTTCGACCGCAACCGGAATTCTCTGAGCGCGTTGCCCCATCGGGCTCCTCCCAGATGGGCGGCTGGGCCTACCGCTCCGTCTAGTCTTTACGACGGTATGCGACCACATATACCACCGTCCTTCCCGGGATCGCCTGACCGAATGGTTCGAGCTCCCACTCTAGCCGTCTGCAACCCCGGAAGCCCCTTTTAGTCGCCTCTTACGATAGGCAGGAGATGCCGTAGCCCTATTCTGACATACGTGTTGGAGACCGTAATGGGTGCTGATGTTACTGAAAGAGACTGTTACACATCTCCTGAATTGTGTTCCTCAGTTACTTTCTTCGCTATCTACGAGAAGATTTTATATAGGTGGTAGAACAAGTGTAGTTCCACCGGGGAAGTACCACCGCCACACCTATTTCTAGCGTGAAGCATTTCTTGCGTTTCAATGGAAGGGTGTGGTTGCCGGTACACTTTTACCAGTAGAGTAGCAATGCATCTGTGTTTGAGTTCAGATAGAACCTATGTTTTATATGAAGTTGCTTACAGATGTCCATGGGCGGCAGTGACCACTGACCATCAGGTGGACTGCATGCTCGTTTGCTACTTCAATATTAGAATAAAAAAAAGATCTTGTATAACACCAATTTCTCACTTCCCGTAAACAAGACAAAACCCAGAAGATGCGTTTATCTGTGTAACTTCAACAGACAAAAATGCATTGTTTTTTTCCCGTGCTATTTTTTATATAACCTTTATTACAGCACTAATTTCGTTTCCTTGCGTACTTTATCGGAAATCACATTACACTGGCAACTTTACCCTTCAAACCACCCAAATGAAAATATAATAGAAGGGCAGAGGAAAACGAATTTTACGAGTAGTCCGAACCGAAAAGATCAGAAGCCATAGGACATTAGGAATGAAGATATCCCTTTAAAGGTCAGATGCCTCGCAAAAACGAGCTAAAACAGATATCATCTACGAGTCAGCGAATAGGGCAAAAAAGTCTCGGCAAATTGAAACGTATGTCATCCCAGATTTGTCTTTCAAACATTTCGGCAAATGTCATAGGGCTTTATTTTTGTGTTCCAAATGATGGTGCTTTGTATAGAAAAGTAATTCTACATTAACATGCTATCGTCAACCCATTATTGTCCCACTGCTGGGCACCCTTCCCTCGAAATGAGCGAGTTTTAGGCCATAGTCCACCGCGCTGGCCAAGTGCGAATTAGTGATCATCACACACCTCCGAGAACTTTTTTTTTTAAACTTTTAAGTGTGTGGCTTTCCTCACGATGTTTTCCTTCACCGTAAAGCAGTGATAAATAATTTTTAATACGCACATAAATAAGCGGTGCGTGCCTGGGTTTGAACCTTGGACCTCCCGATTGAGAGGGCATGTTTCAAGCATTAGGCTATCACTACTCACATTATTATGCTACTTTCATAATATACACGAGTTCTTTTATTCTTCCTACACAAATATTCGAATAACATTTCTTGTCGATTCAATATTGTGGGTATAATGGACTCACGAATATTAGAGCACACCAGGAATAGATATGCAAATTCATCTTTTACATATCTGCCCGACCAAGCATCGAACCCAGAACTTAGTCACACATCACATCAGATCACGTAAAGTTGTTTGAATCACGCTTGAGTCACAAATGTGATTTTTGCATTGATGATGATATAAATGCATAATAGAATGTATGCATTAATACATTAATGCATGCATGCATACATAATGACCTGAAGAATAATCTGCGGTCGAAGGTAAAGCGTTGAATGCAGAGGGCACAGGACCTGTTGGAGTGGCGCCTTTAAGCGGAGGCCTATGTCCAGCAGTGAACCTCAAAAGGCTGGATGGATGGATTAATATCATAAATACAAAAGTTTGGATGTTATTCAAACACGAAAATACAGTTGTACGGATTTCCATTAAAATTTGTTAACAAATGGCCAATGGATTAAGTCATTGAACAATTATTTGTTTTATACTCAAATTATTGTTGCAAAATGTTATCAATTTTATTACGACGACAAACGCCACTATTTAGATAAAGGGCCAGCCCCTATATGAGGTACCCGTATTAACATAATGATTTATTTTACTGCCAACAAAATATTCTACAAGTTTTGTGGGATATCATTAGCAACATTTTTTTTATTGGATAATGAAATAATTAACTTATTGATATTTTTATTAATGCAAGGTAATAGAACGAACATATGTACGCTAATATAATTATGTATATATTAGCCCACAATTTTAGTCCTTGAGTGCTGTAACACATCTGTTGAGTTCAGTTAAACGTTTCTACTGTGTGCCTGATGTCCATGGGCGGCAGTGACCACATATCATAACATGATTATGCTCGTTTGCTTTTTTTATCTAACTGAAGTAGCAAACGAGCATGCAGTCCACCTGATGGTAAGTGGTCACTGCTGCTCATGGACATCAGTAATTAATTTCATACAGAACATGGAATCTATCTGAAGTCAATCACAGATGTGTCGCTACTCCCGAGGACTACGATGGTCGCCTAACATAAAAGTGTGCCGGCAAACTCCCCCTTCCATCGAAACGCAAGAAATGCTTCACGCTAGAAGTGGGTGTGGCGGTGGTACTTCCCCGGTCGAACTACACAGGTTCTACCACCTTCAAACTATTGCTATTACAAACTTATAAAAAAATATAAAAAATACAACCTACTTCCATGCCACATAAAAGTAGAAATAATTTAAATACATGTTGATTTAGAGCAAACACAGTACTTAGTACATAGTCCCGAAGTCGGCGCTCACCATATATCGCTGGATCACGACGAAACTACATGTGTCTTACATGAGCGCCGACTTCGGAACTATGTACTAAGTACTGTGTTTGCTCTAAATCAACGTGTATTAAAATGGTTTTTTACTTTTATGTGGCATAGAAGTCGGTGTATTTTTTGTTTAAATTTTTTTTTTGATGAAAATTCCTATCAAATGAAAAAAATAAAATCAAAATCGGTTCAGAAACACCCAAGTTATTCATGATTTTAAGAAACCGACAATTTCCTATTTTCCGGAAAAACTGCCGGAAGGTTTTCATTTTCCTCAATATGGAACCGCCTGTGAAACTAGCCGCATACAATGTCGTATGAATCGTGTCGGTAGGTCGACTATTTCTGGCCATTTCGCCCGAACATACATAAAAAAAAAATATACGTGACGAATAGATAACCTCTTTACTTTGGGAAATTGGTTAATGAAAAAAAAATCCTTCTCAAATTTATAAAATAAAAGCACGTCAGAAAAAAACAAAAGCGTAATAAATAAGTATTTGTTTAGTTGTATTTCAAGTCTGAAGAGAAACTAATAAATAAGTGTTTTGTCAAGATAACTTTCTTTAGCAAGAAACCCCAAGTTGATATTAATGTGGTCCAACATTTTGCCTGAAACACACTGTCAGCGGTTGTCATAACTTCGTGTTCATTATACACGAGAAGGTACTGCTCCCACGGGCATTGACTTTCACCTGCATTTAATACCGCCATTATTATGGTTAAATATTGCCGGGGTAATGTAATATATTGCCGGGTAATGTTAAATATTGCTAGGGCACTGTAAGATTTTGTTAGGTAATGTAAAATACAGCCATGATAAAGTGAAATAGCGGAATGAAATGGAGTGTGTATAATTTATGTTGGCCCTTAGGGCACTTATAAGTCAGTTACAATTTATTTTTTAATCTACTGCGGGATTGGAATAATACAATATAAAATGGTACAAAGCAGGGATAGCCTAATAATTGAAACTTGCCCTCTCAATCGGGAGTTCCGAGGTTCAAACCCCGGCACGCACCACAAATTTAAGCGCGTATTAGAAATTAATTATCACTGCTTTTCGGTGAAGGAAAACTTCGTGAGGAAACCTACACACCCGAGAGTTCTTTAAAAAAAAGTTCGCGGAGGTGTGTGTAGTCCACTAATTGGGTGGTGGGCTGTGGCCTCTCTCTCATTCTGAGAGAAGACCCGTGCCCAGCAGTGGGACCATAATGGTATTGTACACAAAATAGTAAAGTAAAATACTGCTTGTTTCGTTTTAAACTACTAATCTATTGTTAGAATACTAGTAGTATAGGTAAATATTTTGTAACCCGACTGGGTCAAAAATTGGGTAGGGTTTTTCGAAGATCACATACGAGTGTACATATTTCTATTATGTGTACATGCATGTATTTATATGTATGTGAATATTCATATATTCGCGCTCCATTTCAAACGTCTTGACGTATTGTTACAAATAATGACATATGAATTTGACGCAATGTTAGAGTGGCATAATGATATGCTAAACAACTTTTAAATATAGCGCCTACGATTAGAGGAAAAGGGATAGCAGAAGATTTCTTCAGTCAACAAATGTGTGTCAAATAAAAACAAGTAAATAGACCACTACAAAAATATATATATTACTAGATGACCCGGCGAACTTCGTTCCGCCTAAAACTCAAAAATCTAAAATTGTATGTGTTTTTCTACTTTACCTATTATACAAAAAACCTTCCTTTTAAATCACTCTATCTATTACAAAAAACTGCATTAAAATCCGTAGCGTAGTTTTAAAGATCTAAGCATACATAGGGGCCGACAGCGAGAAGCGACTTTGTATTATACAGTAATATAAATAAAACCCAACTACATAAAAAATCTGGCTTCGCAAAAACAATAAACTAAAACTAAAGGCAATCAATAGTTTATTTTATTTATTTTATTTTACTTTAAATATAAGTTATCTTGGTTCGTCAGTAGGAGAAGTAGAATCAACCAAATTTTTAGGACTGTATATAGACTCTAATATGAAATGGAAAACTCACATTGATGAAATGTGTAAAAAATTAAGTAAAATATCGTATGCGCTTCGGATATTAAGAAAAAGCGTAAATCAGAAAACACTATTAACCGCTTATCATGGATGTGTTTCCTCTACTCTTAGATATGGGTTAATATTCTGGGGCAACTCAGTACATAAAGAACGTGCCTTCAAAGCCCAGAAAAAATGTATTAGGGCTATCAGCAACATAAACAAACGAGAATCATGTAAACCCCATTTTAAAGAGCTAAAAATCTTAACATTAACGTCCCTCTACATTTCAGAATGTTGTGTTCTCGTCAAAACAAACGAAACTTTATTCGAATTACGCAACAGGGCAAGAAATAACACTAAATTGGCTACAGTAGCATCTAATACGCAACTTCTGCGTCAAAGCATTTTCTGCAAAGCACCCATTGTCTACAACAAACTACCAAAGTCAATACGTACCATTGTTAATGTAGTGAAATTTAAAAAACAACTTCATGAATTTTTATTAGACAAATGCTATTATACATTAAATGAATATCTTTCTGACATATCAAGCCTAAATAATGACCGGAGATTTTGATGACATATTGTACTAATATCATTATCTAAATTAATTTTATATAACTTTTGACATTGATTATTACTATTATTATATAAATTTCTTATACCTTATAAATATTATATGCCCGCTTGCGGCGGGAATGTAGAGGAATATTTATGACTGTACTGTACATATAACTAACTACCTACATTCCATAATAAACGAATTTGATTTGATTTGATTTGATTTATTTTATTTTATTTGGAAAATTTACAGCTAACTTATATTCTAATTAACTTATTAACAATATTGAGTGAAAGCCATTTACAAATTTTCACTTATAACATTTATAAGGATAAAAAAAAGAAAATGATCGACACACATCTAAATTAATTGACGATTTTGGAAAGATCATTCTAAATTCAAAAACTCCTTGGTAAGAAGCCGTTTCAGTTGAGTGTCGTTGGTGAAAAATAAATCTAAATCTATATTACGTGATGTTCTATTAAATAAGTTATATTGTAATATGATCTTACTACAAATTAATTTCCTCTATATTTACTTTATCTGCGGATACTGACAAAACACTAGGCTTGCGAATATTACGTGAATGCACTACAGGGAATAAATATAAGGGAAGAATGTGAAAGTTTTTACAACGCAGGTTACATATATTTACAATATATTTTTTTTGCTTTAAATTGGATGAAACGGAGAAAACGTTTTAAAGTAGTCACGATGTTTATTTTAATAAAATTAACAATTTTACTTGTTCAGAGTTAGAGGTCGCGCTGTTGTGTCGCTCTACCCATTTCTGCTTCAACACATTGTGACTAAATATTATCTTTAAGAACAAATTTATTAGAGGTACATCTAAGAAAAATGTAGTATTATTAAGGGTTACTTAATAATAGGTATAACATTTTTCTAAGATTACTAATGTTGTAATTTCTTTTTTTATTATTTTTAGAAGAACAATTTTATTACTTTAATTCATCTCAAATGATAATTCACTTCACTTTTGACACAATTATTTGACAGTTTTGGGAATAAATGGATTTTTGGTCACAGATACTATAGTAGCTAGATATGAAGTTTTGAATTATCTCTGCTGATATTTCAGTTTTACCGTGACCACGTGACTGGGCTGAATTATTCGAAAAAAATTAATAACCGCTTATAGTGAGTACTGCATATAAAATTTATCAATTTCGTGATAATATTTGTCTTATATCATATAAAATTTTAATAGTATTTGTTTTTTTTCTGAACCGATTTACGTTTTGATATAATGTTAGTAAATATGAAAAAATCGTAAAAGGGAATACCAACCACTCATATTACATTGTAAATAACATAAAAGCTTTGAAAATATAATAAAAGTTGTCATTGTTTCCTAATAATATGCGTCGAAACATTATTATAAGATTTTTCTACCGATTGTCATAACTACGTACTACATAAGAACGTTTCTGGACACATACTCATAACTGATTAATTTACCAGCACCCCCTTATAATCCTTATGGATGTAATAAATTTCCCGTAATATGATCCAGGATACCCTTCGAGGGTCATTGTGGTAATGTAATTGTGATGTACTAGGTTTTACATGTATAAGAGCAGTGATAGCCTAATGGTTGAGGTCCGAGGTTCAAACCCAGGCACGCACCACTGATTTATGTGCGTATTGGAAATTAATTATCACTGCTTTTCGGTGAAGGAAAACATCGTGAAGAAACCTACACACCCGAGAGTTCTTAAAAAAAAAAGTTCTCGGAGGTGTGTGAAGTCCACCAATCCGCACTTGGCCAGCGCGGTGGACTATGGCCTAAACTCTCTCATTCTGAGAGAAGACCCGTTCCCAGCAGTGGGATAATAATGGGTTGACGACGACTAGGTTTTACCCTTGGCTCTGTTCGCTTGGGTCGTTAACCACGATAAAGAGTACCCTAGTCTAGGTCAGGATTTCGCAAAGTGGGGTACGCAAACCCCTAGGGGTTCGCGACAAGATTTACGTAATAAAAATACAAAATTATTTCTAAAATTCACTCCCTTTGTGACAACAAACAATCACACCCATCACATTAATAATAGTAAAAATATATTTCGTTTGATACATTATTGTTACCTTTTAATGAAATAAAGACATTATTTTTTTCAACAGTCAATTACATTGTTTCTTTGGTCCCAAACCAAGAAAACAATAAAATTGACCGTTGGTTGATTTAATTAGTTAAGGGTTCGCTGTATCTTGGCAACTTTAACAACGGTACGTGGAGCCGAAAGTTTAAGAAACCCTGATCTATGCCATAAATTAAACGTGTGTCGAATTTCAAACAAATCGGATCCGTAGTTTTTATAAAAAGAAACCCTTCGTGGGTTCCTCTCTGCGCGGTGGCAACGGTGTTTCCTCTGTACGCCCTTTGCCAGGACTGCGGGTACGCTAGTAGCATTCGTCCGCGGTCCCGGCGGCGTCTGCCCATAACAGGGCCCGTCTCTTTTTAGGAGCTAGAGTTTCTCCATCCCACCGTCTTTGAGGTGTGCGTAGAAACACCGCATATCTGTATACCTAAATTAATCACCATCCACACCCTTCCACCGAAACCAAGGAACTTCTTTACGCTAGAAATTTATAGGCATGGTTGTGATACCTCTCCAATCGAACTATAATGATTTTGCCACCCTTGGAAAATATCCGGTGCGACTAACTGAGATGAAAATGTCAAGCTATAACCGTTTTGAAATACACAGTAGATCCAATGAATATTCACGGAAAAGAGAAAAATGTGTTTTTTTCCTTATATTCAATCATCCAGAAATAATTTTGTTCCATTTATATCTATTTTTGTAATATCGTTATTATATCTTCTCAAAACTGATACTTTAGATGTTTTTAATACATTTCCTTATTACAAACTAAGGCATCATTTGTACAGGATAAATATAAAACCGTCCCTGTAGTTCCGGGATCAGAATAGGACTACGGCATCCCCTGCCTATCGTAAGAGGCGACTAAGAGGAGCTTCCGGAGTTGCAGGCGGCTAGAGTGGGAGCTCGAACCGTTCGGTCAGGCGATTCCGGGAAGGACGGCGGTATGTGTGGTCGCATACCGTCGTAAAGACTAGCTGGAGCGGTGGGCCCAGCCGCCCATCTGTGAGGAGCCCGAAGGGGCAACGCACTCAGAGGATTCCGGTTGCAGTCGTTTCAAGATCCAGGTGTCCTCTTTATAGTGCCAAGAACGGCCCTGGAGGGGTTTTAGTGCGGTAAAAATCCCACATGACCCTCCGTCGTTCCCACGGTGTCGGATACCTTTTGAATATAATATAAATAAATAAATATAAATTGATTTTCAAAAACCCATAGTAGTATAGGGCTGGTTAACCATTGAAATCTGAAAGCTATTTCAAACAAGGGCTCTAGCTCAAGTCAATCAAAGACGCGTTGCTACTCCCAAGAACTAATACGAGTAGTCGACTCATATTAAATTGAGCCAGCAACCACACCTTTCCACCGAGACTTAAATTGCTTCAACCATAAAACATCAAACACATTATGAACATAAAACTAATCTTGTCTTCGTACTACACTATTCCACTCTGATACCCTTGTAGTTAGTTTACAGTCACTCAACGTGTTCTGGAGAGTTTTGCTTGGTATTTCGCTACGTGACAGAATTCCTAAACTCAAAATACGTAGGCGAACCAAGCTTAGTAACGTAGCTCTCAGAATTAGATACTTGAAGTGTCTTTGGGCTAGTCAAATTACTTGGAACTAAGAATAAGGTAGGTGTAGAGTGGCCATCGCTTTCAGGTAAAATACGTACTCCGTATGGCAAGGAACCATTGGATCGATTAAAGTACTAATAATTAAAGTATTGTGTCTTAGAGAGGCCTGTCCATCTATCAACCCTTTAAGAGTTATTGCTAGTTATAGACTTCCCTAATGAGCTCCAATGGCTCTATTCAATACCAACTCCGTATGACATAAGACAAGCATAGGATTACTAAGTGGTAGAACCAGTGTAGTTCGCCCGGGGAAGTACCACCGCCACACCTATTTCTAGCGTGAAGTAGTTTTTGCGTTTCGATGGAAGGGTGTGGTTGCCGGCACACTTTTATATGAGGCGACTGTCTTAGTCCGCGGAAGTACCGAAACATCTGTGATTGACTTCAGTTAGAACCCCATGTTTTGTATGAAGATACTTACAGATGTCCATGAGCGGCAGTGACCACTTACCATCAGATGGACTTAAAAACGCTTTCTACACTCATAGCGCCACATTAGGATTTTCTCCTGTGTCGTGGGTGCCATGGACACACACAAAGACGAATACATAGACCCACAACAGGAATCTAAACTCATCATTCAAATACCTGTGCGGCTGAATATCGAACCCGTGACCCATTGCATGTCAGACCGGTATGGTAACCGCTGCGCCACGCGGGTCGTCAGATGAACTATATGCTCGTTTGCTACTTCAAACTTACAAAAAAAAATAATAATAAACCTTTGCAGATTTTGATATGCAGCAGGTACTCACAATAAACGTTTTTAATATTAGTACAAACTCAAAAACCTACACAGAGTTTATTTTTTTATATTTGTACCTAACGATAAGGCAGACGGGCCACCTGATGGAAAGTGGTTACCGTCGCCTATGGACATTTGCAACACCAGAGGAGTCGCCAATGCATCGCCGGCCTTGTACAAAATAGATCGGCGCATCATATCGATCGCGCTAACCATACACCACGTCACTTTAGATGTTTGAAATGCTACCTGCATGTGTACATATTATTTGACCGTTTTTGGTTTTAGGCTAAACTCTTTTGAAGGTTTATCAATAAGAACTGCTACCACTTGTCGACCACAAGCCAAACAGGTCAAAGATTCACGACTATACTTCCAAGTTGCTTTTAGTTTCCCGAGTACAAGAAAGACAAAGAATAATACCTCCCACTCCATTTGTCCCTGATCGCAGGCACCATGTTTAACAATCATAATTATCATAATTAATTTGTAAACATTAATTTCTTATTGTTATTTATTTATAAGTTTAGTTCTTATTTAGTTTTGTTTGTATTATTTATTTTTTCTGTTATATCTATATAAATAAATTTATTTTACATTGTCAAAAGAGAACGAACTAGCATGAAAAAATACATATATGAAAAATTTAGATACATGAAAGTAGAATTTGTAGATTAATGAATTCAATTCCGCTATAGTTTGTTAAAGAAACAAATTAAAGTTTTAATTATAACTATGCCACTCTGCAAACTCATACAATTCTAATGTCAAAATCCGTCAAGCCATTTGGGCTGAAGCGCATGTCAAAGAAATGGACCTGCCTACATGCATACACTCGATTAAATTTATAGCTTTTCTGACACACTCATTCGCATTCGCATTTTCAAAGCCTCATCCACACACACGTAACGTCAGGAACATAATAAGTAAATTGAACTTCAACTACGAATTTCATGCTAACTACCAACTAAAACCACTCAACCGTCTTTCTAGAGCTGAACTAGTTTAAACTCGCCCAAATTTCACCTCAAACCAAGTTCACGTGGGCCTTTGACTACCACGCGAAGTAATTGTGCATTTCCCGCCCGTTGTTATGGTTACAATTTACGCTAGCAATGGCGGCGGAATTAAATGGAAAAATCCACGGAGCTGGTTATTGTTAGTGTTTCGTTTTATGTTTCTAACAACATAGATAAATATTTATAGTGTTAAAAAAGTTTTAACAATTGTAAGGAGAGAAGCTGCCACACATGTAGCGTGAAGCGGTACTTGCGTTTCAGTGGAAGGAAGAGATGCGTTGCTATCCCGAGGACTATGATGGTCACCTCATATAAAAGTGTACCGGCAACCACACCCTGCCATCGAGACGCAAGAAATGCTTTACGCTAGAAATAGGTGTCGCGGTTGTACATCCGTGGTCAAACTACACTGGTTCTACCACTATCTAACAATAAGACAGACGGGCCAGCTGGTGGAAAGCACTCACTATGGATGGACGTTGCAGCACCAAAGAAGTCGCCAATGCATCGCCGGCTTTGAAGGAGGGCTCTTTTTACACCTTTCTTGAAGTTCCCCATGTCAAAGCGCTCCGGGAATACTCGGGAAGAAGCTTATTCCGCATCTTGCACGTCCGTGGCAGGAACGAGCGCGCAAACTAATTTGACTTCAGAACCTGTTCTATACAAAATTGCTTACAAATGTAAATGGGTGGTAGTGTCCATTTACCATTAGATAGACTCCATGCTCGTTTTGTACTTCAATCGAATAAATAAAAATAAAAGTCTACGAGCTCAGAGTCATCATATAAATAGAACTACGAATAAAACCTTCCAACTGAAATTCACGTCACATTTCTACTAGTTTTGAGTTTCCAGAACTTCAACTATTTCGAACCAAGTCCTTTGATGCTGTATAGCTTTGCTTAGCGAGTTAGCGGAATTCTTCAAACGTCCCATAACTCTGTTACCGCATTTGTGGGCTTGGTACCTTTGTATCTTTAGGTAAGTCCTGTTCAGGTTTCATACTTAGAGTGTCCATTAACCTGCTTCTTCATATACATATATACATGTAAATATAAGTCATATGAAATTTTGCACGGTTGTAGTTGACGTAGAGATGGAGTAAGGAATGCTATTTTTTTTAAATAATGCATGTCGGCGAGATACCGCGTATTTATGAAAAACACGTTGCCGAAAATAATTATTTTAGTTAGTTTAAAGATCGAAAATTGTTTGTTTATTAAATTAGCAATATTTAGTGTTTTTTTAGAATCGTAATTTAGTTTACCCTCCATAAATTTGTTATTGACATTGTTATAAAAAGACAACATTGTTATAAAACAACAAACATTGTTATAAAAAGGCGAGCGAACGCCGGTATTAAGAGATTCTTGTTTAACTGTCGAAGCGATCAGACCTCCTCAATCGTAAATAAATCAAAATGAAATGAAACGAAATGAAATGAAATGAAATGAAATATCTTTATTTTGTATAGGCCTACGGGGGCACTTACAAATACCACCGGATCGGAAAACGACCTCAACTGAGAAGATCCGGCAAGAAACTCAGCGGGTTTGTCTTTTTTCTTATTTATATCCATTTTTTTTTATATAATTACAATCATGATTTTTTACATGGTAGTTAGTATGAAAGTTAGCTCCAGTAAAAGAAGAAGAAGAAGAATAACCCCTATGTTTTACTTAAAATCTTCAAGAATGGACAGTAATGAAGACTCCTGGCCTTCGCGATATCACGCCCACTTCCTTATGCATATAACATACATAAAATCAATAACTACATTATACACACTCGATTGCTACTTTAATGAGATAAAAAAGAACGTCGAAGAGTCATGTATATGGAGTGATATATCTTAGAATAAGCAAAACCATAGATAAGATTAATCTTTTCTCGATAATCTACGAACGGGATAAAACAGTTATAACCAAAGTACATTTGTTCGTATTAACGACGTACGTAAAGAATGCGAAAACAAACGCAGATAACAGTTCTGTTTGTATGGGCGAAGCGGACTTGTTATTCGATTCTCGGTGTCAGTAGGGTTGTGCCAAAGGGTTAATTTATCAAAGTATAATTTTACAAAATTTTCTAAAATTAGTTTTGTCCTAACCATTTAAAAGGATTCTATGAGGATTTTTGTGCACGTTAAAAAAATGTTATTAATCTTATAGTGCGAAATTTTGTGAGGTCATATGTGCCTGTAACTCTTTCACGCAAAAACAACAGATCGTATTTCGCTGAACTATGGCCCATAAATAGATTATTGGCCTGAATTAAATAATGGGCAATGGGCATAGAAAACGTGATCAAAGCGGGTGGATCCGATGGATTAAGTTTTCAAAAAAATACATACCCTCATGAAGGGCTAAGGCAGCTATACTCAACCTGTGGTCCGTCGCGCCTTCTTCATTGCCCCAGCTGAATTTATATTTGGCGACCTTTTCTTTGTCGACAATTTGGAGTAAGTAGGGTTTGCGACATTTTTATATTTTTTTGTTTCACCCCGGGCAATTAAGCCACACGTTATGCCACTGCTTGCACTCAGCTTGAACATGTTTGTGGCCCTACAATAAAAAGGTTGAGTATCACTGGGCTAAGGTCTCTCAGCTGGCTGTACAAACAAATATTCTGGGTCGGTGGCGTTGTGAATATCTAAGTGAATATGTAAAGTTATTATAATTCAAACTGAGACTGGATCTTTGTAAACTACAAAAGATTAATAAGATTTAAAAGATATGACAAGAAAATACGCGACAAGACGCTACCGGCACAAAAACTTCTATTCGAACTGAAACGATTGAATTTGAATAGCTATTTAAAATGGGTATATTTTCTAGTAGGTTTTAATTACAAAAATGCTGGAAAAACTCTGATAATGTTGTTAACATTAATGTTCTAGAAGTAGGATTGGATGGCCAAAGTAAACGACACATTATGTACAACACTGGTATATTCTCACGATTTTACACTTATACAATTTCAGAATACATTCGGACAGAGTAACGTATTACACTTACGAATTATTAGAATGAACCATATTACTGTTATACCCTCCCTTTTATACTAAATATGGCAGGCGTTAAGGAAACCGTCACAGAGACAAAACATTACTGTTAATCTATTACATTACATAAAAATAAAATATATGCATTTATAATATGATTTATATAATTATTTATATTTATTGATATTGTGACTTCTATTGATTTATAATAACATGGCACGATCAATTTAAATACAATCATTATATAGATTCTTATTAATGGTTATAACTAATGTAGTCATGAGTTTAACAGTAGTGTCCCCAGGCAAGTTGGTTGGTAACATAAATATTTTAAAAAATATTTGTCAAGAAAAAGTGAAGACACGTCATGCATTTCAGCAAATTTAAAAACACTTCAAAAAGCGACTTGAAAACCCTTTCATAAACTGGCACTACTCAGGACTAAAAACTCTTTTGTCTCGTCCTACAAAGGCCTAAAGTTAAGGAGCTAACGGCCAGCAGCGTCGACTTGACCTCAAATTCTTGTAAAATCTTGCTCTTGCGAAGACCCATTGTTGCGAATTCTCTCCTGTTTTTGTTTAAAAGTTTTCCAAGCGACAGCTTTGCCCTGTTCTTGGATAATTGACCTACACTTTGGAAACGGGGACACAGTTTTCGTTCGCGGCAAAATGTAAGCGAACGTGTAGATTTTGAGTGCTGTAAATGCGTGCATTTCTGAAAATGGGTCGTCGTTCTGATAATGAGTGAAAGCAATTACTAGTATTACAAGTTGTGATTGTATACACTTAAATATACTTCAAAAATGAGAGAAAAAAATCAGACGAATTGTTCCTTTTTGGAAGTTGGAAGTTGGAAGAAGGTTATTCTCTGTAAATAATTTTATATTACTTACCTGTATCATTGAAAATTAGGGAAGTACCACCGCCACACCTATTTTTAGCGTGAAGCAGTTCTTGCGTTTTGATTGAAGGGTGTGCTTGCCGGCACACTTTTATATGAGGCGACCATCATAGTCCTCGGGAGTAGGAATGCATCTGTGATTAACTTCAGATAGAATCCATGTTCTATTTGAAGTTGCTTACTTGCTTACAGATGTCCATGGGCGATAGTGACCACTTATCATCAGGTGGACTGCATGCTAGTTTGCTACTTCAATGAGGTAAAAAAAAATATCATGTACCTTGTACAGGCTTGTAAGTTCTGCCTCATGCTATTGACCCAAAATGTACATAAACTTGACAAATTTTACAATTGTACCTTTGTATATTATTTAGACAAATAAGCGAAAGCAACAGTATAAAAATAAAAATAAAATGTGTAATAAAAAAATGTCTTATTAAAAAAATGTCTGATCTAAAACATACTTCTTACAAGTGAATTAATTTACTCCTAGAAACAGTATCTCGTTTCCCGCAATGAAGTTGCAAGCGACCGGATTTTCCCCACCAAAATTCCCGACCGCGCTCTAAATGCGTATACGTGGTTTTGGGAAACGTGCCTACAGTTGTATGCGAACAATGGCAGAAATTGTACCTACACGTTTTTAGTTCATAGCCACTTCTATCCAGTGAAAATGTATTTTCTGTGCGATATTTTTGTGTGCACTGCCATACAGCATAACAGAAATCTCATCGAGGAATTTTGTCATACTGATCGTTTCTTGTAAGTGTTTCTAACATTGCGTTTTTGCATTAAAAAGTACAAGCACGTAGTTTTTAATTTATTAACTAGGTAAATATTAAATTTAAAATTATACGTATACCTAATCGCTGACATAATACGGATATTTCATTATTTTACGTATTGAAACTAGTTGTTCTATATGTTGAAGTTAATTACAGTTAAACGAGTAAAAATAAGTTATCTATATTAAATCCTGTAATTAATAAAATAATTTTTAAAACGTACAACATATTATTGTCATTAAGCATTTTTTTTTCTAACTGAAATATCCTACTATTCAAAACTAATACTTCAAAAGGTATTGAAGATTGCAATTGTAACGTAACGATTGCAATCATTATAAAAATATTATTTTTCCGAAATAGTTTCCCTCCAGACGATCCAATATAAAGATGATCCTATCTAAGCCGCATCCCTATCAAGTCGGCGCATAACTTTCGTTTTAGTACCAGCAAGTGGGATATTTGGACCCGGCGAACGTATTAACTCAATAATAACCCGCCCCCTATTATCAGACGAGGGTTGTTTTATCGAATTATTTGTTATCATACAGCGTATTGTCTAGTACGTACGTGGAATGTAGATGCAAGTTATTTTGAAGAGTTATTCTATATGATATATCTTGCGCAATATTTTTAAGAGCCATCCGAATATATATCACGAATATTTATGGATATCAATATCACTCATCAAAGTAAAGTAGACGTTTTTTTTTTTTTTTTTTGTTTTCGAGGGGGACACCTTCAAAAGGTACCCGACGCCGTGGGAGCGACGAAGGGTTATGTGGGATTTTTACCGCACTAAAACCCCCCCGGTGGCCATCCTCGGCGCTAAAAAGAGGACTCAGGGATCTCCAACAAACACCACCGGAATCCTCTAAGCGTGTTGCCCCATCGGGCTCCTCCCAGATGGGCGGCTGGGCCCACCGCTCCGTCTAGTCTATACGACGACATGAGACCACACATACCGCCGTCCTTCCTGGGATCGCCTGGCTGGACGGTTCAAGCTCCCACTCTAGCCGCCCGCAGCCCCGGAAGCCCCTTTTAGTCGCCTCTTACGACAGGCAGAGGATACCGTAGCCCTATTCTGATCCCGGAACTACAGGGACGAAAGTAGACGTATCAGACGCATTGTTTGGGTTTGGTATTGCAAAGTGTGAAGACGAAACCTATTATTAAGCATGAAGTTTCAGGCGGTTATTTCAGAGCGCCATTTTCTTGGACTGTAACAGATGTACAATAGAAAAAAAAATCACGAAGTGAATATAACTATGAAAACAAAAATTCTGACTCAAACAAGAACACAAACTCTTTATTAAAAATATGAAAGGGTGGGGCATATAAGATTTTTTGGTGTATCTATAAAAGTATAATACAATACAAAGTATTTACAGTGCATACAAAACAAAATATAAAAAATAAATACAACAGTTATGTATGTATTAAATTATTATTTTAATAGATACATAATAATTAACAATTATTATGTATCTATTAAACCAATATACGTAAATTATTTGAAATTCTACAATTTATGCATTTTACAGCAGCTACGATAAAAATATACCAAAAATAAAAAGTTGATAATTTTGTCGGATAAGTTCGACTCGCATTTGGCCAATTTTAATTTTATAAGAAAGGCAACTAACGAAGATGACATTGTGAAAAACTGTCACCAATATATCACATACCAAATCAAATCTCAAGATTGTATGTAAAATATACTTGCAAGTTTAAATATAGTTTCGTACAAGACCAAATTGCTCACGGAACTAAATAAATAGGTGTAATGAAATAAGCAGCCTTGCCCTTTATGAATAACTGTTGCGTAACTAACTAAAGTAGTGGAGCGTATAAATATTTATTCTCATTTTGTTTGAGAATATATAATCAACATTTTACTATCCCGTTGGACCTGGTGCCAGTGTTAATTAAGAGCTAAAATATTTCTTTCATAATGAGCTAGGACGTGCAAAATATTGATAAAATTTATACAACTTTAAAAACAATGTAAACTATTATTAGGAGTGACTGTGGAATGGCCTGTTAGGATACATTTTATACAAGAAAGTTTTTAAAGAATAATCTTAAATATGAGTGAAGTCTACTAATTTACACTCGCCCAATGCGGTGAAGTTACAATCCAACAAGTAACTTTACAATCCAACTGATGAGAAGTGGTTACTGCCGCCCATTTATATATGTAATCAACATCTCATAGGGCATTACAGGTTTGTTCCCACTTCTGAGATAGATCTAATTATTTATAATATTTATAATGGCATTTGGATTAAGGGTTTAGATTATATTATTATTAATAGAGGTAAAACTGAAGAAACTGTTACTATTACTAACTAAAACCTTTTCGCTTATTCACTTTAATTAAAACGATGTCAGTTTGTGACAAAATTTAAAAACAACTGTTTGCCAAGACAGCGAGCTTGCAATGACGCCGGGTCCAAATTAATTAATGTAATGAATGCAGGGCAATTTGTGATATCTACTTGTCGTACATATTCTCTTAAATTCTATCACTAATTAGTAATGTAAATATCAAAAATAATTGTAATAAATATAATTTTGCCATATACTACAGTCTAAACGGTTGAATAAATTTCAACACCCACCCCTGATATAGTATCGTTGATTCATATTAATTGTGAAAATGATTTGTAAACTAAAAAAAATTAGGGAGAGTGGGACGATTTTTTTAACATAATAAACGTACATATTAAAAAAATGTCCACCAATTTGCACTTGGCCAGCGCGGTGGACTATGGCTCTCTCATTCTGAGATAAGACCCATGCCCAGCAGTGGGCCAATAATAGGTTGATGGGGATTAAGAAATAGTAAATAAAACATATATAAAAAATTAACACTTTTATGTGACTATTTGCCGCTGAGTTGTAAAAATTATTAAATTTAATAAATTACTACAACGAATTAAAAACTCCAACAATTTCAAAAATAATTGTCTTGCTTGCCTTTATAAGTATTTATTTAGTTTGTGAAAATTGTGCAAATTATTTTAAAAACAAATAAAACAATTTTGAATTATATGGGAAGGTTCAAGCGCAAGTTTAATATATTTACAATTGTATTATCTGTCCACCAGGGCCAGGGCGGTGGACTATGCCTATACTCTCCCATTCTTAGAGAAGACCCGTGCCCAGCAATGGGACAATAATGGGTTGACAACGTATTGGCTGTTTTAAAGGTCTACCTTTTTTTTATAATAATGAAGTAGCAAACGAGCATGCAGTCCACCTGATGGTAAGTGGTCACTGCCACCCATGGACATCTCTGACCAACTACATACAGAACATGGGTTTTATCTGAAGTTAAACATAGATGCGTTGCTACTCTCGAGGACTAGGATAGTCGCTTCATATAAAAGTGTGCCGGCAACCACACCCTTCCATGAAAACGCAAAGAATGCTTCACTTTAAAATAGGTGTGGCGGTGGTACCTTCCCGGTCGAACCCTGGTTCTACCACCTTTAACCTTTACCTTTTTGAAATTGTAGAATATTGTCACTAAGGTTTCTTCAATATTTTTTATTTTCTAGCAAGAAACGGGTAAAAGCGCAAACAAGTCGGTAACAAGATAACAGGACTTGTTCTAACAACAACGCAGTTTGCAATTTACAAAGTTTCCATTGCAAAAAATATTCAAACTTACATAGCAGAGACAAAGTAATAGAAGAAGAAATCTTTAATATTGTGAAGAGTGGTCTCTATGGGCACTTTAAGGTATTAAATAATTAGATACCTTTTATAGTATATTGGCCAGCTTAGTACCTTTATCCCTCTTCTGGGCCACTTGTCCCACAACTTGTTCTACTTGTGGCACTTATCCTACGGGCCTCCTCAATGTAAGAAATGCTTAGACAAGTCAATGGGGTGGCCAGGATTTTTATATACTTTGGACGTACCAATCCCTAGTAAGATTAGTCTCAAATGACTACAGATTCATTGCTACCCCTGAGAACTAGGTTGGAATGCCTTGGATAACTATGCCCTTTGCTACAAGAGCGCTGTTGAGTAAACTTTACACAAGAAGTTATTTAAAGCTCTCACATCATCACCCTCATGTAGAAAAGTGAATACATGTTTTTTTTATGTAGTTATATAGATTTACGAGTGTATATTCCATACAATAAAACATTCCTAACACAGCAATGTTTACAGCCTGCAAGGCTACGGTACATGGCGTGAGAAGAATGTATTTTATGCGTCACCTTGACATGCCTGCCTTTTTTATGATTCTGTTGAGTAACAAAAAGTCTTTTTTTATGTTATTTACGAGATTGAAGTACCAAAATAAACATTTTTTACTTCAATCTTATTAAAAAAAGTAAAAAATAAGATTTTAATTGATCACTGCCGACTATGGACATTTTTTTATAAGATTGAATTAGTAAACGAGCATGCAGTCCACCTGATAGTCAGCGATCACTGCCGCCCATGGACATCTGTAAGCAACTTCAAATAGAACATGGATTTTGTGGAGTCAATCGTTGCTGCTCCCGAGGACTAAGATAGTCGCGTCATATAAAAGTGTGCCGGTAACTACACCCTTCCATCGAAACGCAAAAACTGCTTCACGCTAGAAATAGGTGTGGGGGCGCTACTTTCCCGGGCGAACTACGCTGGTTCTACCACCTATGTAAGAAACTTAATATACAACATGGGTTATATCAGATTTCTAGCATGCTCGTTGACTACTACTACGTTTGTTAGCAAATGAGTATTCAGTATACAGAGCAAGATTCACCTCTGGACGTCGCCAACATTCATACAAGGCAGCAATGAATTTATAAGTGATTATTTATTATTTATTTATTATTTATAATTTATTTAATATTTATAATTTATAATGACTGGGTTGATTATGAAGAAGACAGCGGGAAACCGTTGGATTCAGAGGGCACAGGACCGGTTGGAGTGGCGCCATTTAGGGGAGGCCTATGTTCAGCAGTGGACATCAAAAGGCTGATGGATGGGTTGATTATATTATAGTTTGCGCGAACGAAATAGCGAGTTTTGTAGTATATAATAAACACCTCTGTTTATAAGTATCTACTTGTATCCCCACTTATACGTACTTATATACCCAAAGTAAATGCTCTAATGTTACACAAGTTACAACATCTAATTTGTACTATATCTTTCTTAAGTTTTCACTGACCTCAATTCAAGATTTCGCTTGAACTATATTAATTCAATAACTACATATCGTAAGTACCTATTATATATTAAAACAGTCTTATCACACCGTAATTCCATGCCCCGATGGACTAAGTCCATAATTCTGTGAACAAAACTCCATTAATGTCTTTAAAAATGTACAAGGTAGTGAATAAACTACAATATTGTGCTTTCGTCCGCTTTTCCGATATTACTTATTACTTATTTACACTCCATTCGGAACCAAAATCGTGTCTGAATAAACAGGTATATTTATAGACAATATCGACATCGAAATTCGTTTACAATACAGTTTTGACCCATAGTGTGTGATGATACGTGTTTATAAAATAAAAATTAGGTATGTTTTTACCTTCGTTTGTATAAGTAATACTTACTGGCATAATGATTAGCTTTATTATTTTAGCATTATTTAAGAATTTGTACTTATACTTACTTACATAGTATTTAAGAAAAGTAGCAAACGAATTAAAATGGAAAATCGGATGAAGAATTTGAAGATTTACTTCAAAGATATATTTAAGTCTAGCCTAAAACTATCATGAACGCAGAAAGTGTAGAAAGCTTGATTTATTTGTTTATTCCTTTTATATTTGGAAACCTAGCACGCAGGCTACTTAATGAGTGGCCATTGCTATCCATGGACATGTAATAAAACCCCAAACAAGTTCAAAATCTTACTTTAGTTTAGCCGCAAATGTTTTGCTACCTTTAAGAACTAAGTGGAAATACTTTGGATGAGTATACCTCCCTTCAGACCACAGGATATGGTAGCAGTACTTTTAGAGTCAAGCACCAAAGAGTTCCAGAACCTTTATTTTATTATTTACTAGGCAATTTTTTTAAATTGATCGAAATGGCAAACAAGCATGCAGTCCACCTGACAATAAGTGTTCAGTGCCGCTCATAGACATCTGTTAGCAACTTCAAATAGAACATGGATTCTATGTGAAGTTAATCACAGAAGCGTAGTTACTCCCGAGGACTATGATAGTCGCCTCATATAAAAGTGTGTCGGCAACCACATCCTTTCATCGAAACGCAAGAACTGCTTCACCCAGGAAATAGGTGTGGCGGTGGTACTTCCCCTGTCTAACTATGTACGATGGTTCTACCACCTGTAAAAAATATTATATTTATTTCCGCGCTCTACCCCGCTTCGGTTACGTCTACCACAGTAATGAGTATATGTGTGCCAAATTTATGTAACATCCGATTGATAGTTTTTCTTGAAAGAGTAGACACACATACATTCTCACAAATTTCTCATGTATAGCATTAAATTACTTTTTTTTGTTTTCGAGGGGGAAACCAACAATAGGCATCCGACGCCTTGGGAGCGACGCAGGCTTATGTGGGATTATTACCGTACTAAAACCCCCCCGGTAGCCGTCCTCGGCGCTATAAAGAGGACTTCGGGATCTTCAAAGGAACGCAACCAGAGGATTTCTGAGTACGTTGCCCCATCGGGCTCCTCCCGGATGGGACTACCGCCGTCCTTCCCGAGATCGCCTGGCCGAACGGTTTGAGCTCCCACTCTAGCCGCCCGCAACCCCGGAAGCCCCTTTTAGTCGCCTCTTACGACAGGTAGGAGATACCGTAGCCCTATTCTGATCCCGGAACTACAGGGACGAAGACTAATACAACCTAGTGCCGTAAATGTATAACAATTGCCGCAAAATGTATAACTAGTGCCGTAAATGTATAACAATTCAGGTGGTTTTTCATAACAAATTCTTCAAACTTCACCACCGTTGCATCTAATCAACTTAGCAAACAGTATTAAATGATAGCGCGTCGCATTTTCCGATACTCCTTATAATTTATTCACATACAATTTCGTGTGGGTCTTCTGTGAACTCGGCTGGTAGCCTTATAGTCAATTTTGATGTAAGAAAATTTGTATACAGAAGTATGAAGTTAAAAAACTTTTTTGCTGTAAAAGTCGGAGATCTGACTTTTAAGCGAAACTAACATTTAATGTTTATTTTTTTACTTTTCATTACTGTAAAGGTCCGTTGCTAAAAAACTGTTTCGTACTTTAGTGATAAATTTATACAAATTATTCCATATATTGAAATATTCTGAACTATTTTTGATTAAACCTACACTATTTTCTAAGTTGAAGTGAATGTAAGCCATAAAAATAATATTATATGGCAATTCTCAGACACTATAAAACTTAAATCAAAGTATTATATGAAACCATTCTAATATAGGATAATTTATTTATAAATTAGATTCGTATATTTTCTAGATACGCTTTCCCGCGTTACGTATTCGCAGAAACATCCATTAAACTTATAACACCCCTCTCCTAATGCGGGTGGCAAAAAAATATATAAAGCGTATCAAAGTATTTATATCTATTGCTTTTACGACACTAGTCGTGCTTCTAATAATATTAATTAGAAAAAATATTATTTTGACTACCTCGGTATATATCTGACACGTACACTATGTACATATATGAACCTGCAGGTTTCGAAAATCCCTTCACATAACCCGACACTATTACACCACGATAAAAGTAGGCGTGGCCGTTATATAGCACTAGTCATGTCACTAAGCGTTTCTAAGCGATTGCATAGCTTTTATCGTGGGGTTTGAGCGCAGCGACCGAATTAAGAAATTCCGTAACGAAAAAACTCTAACACCCTCACTCCGCCTACCATGTAGCGCCGCCCGTTCGCTTAACTTGAATGTATATGATACAACAGTACGAAGCTCGCACGGATCGAGAGGAGCTGCTCGGAAATCGGATGAATATGCAAGCAGCTGTTTGTAAGAAAGTATATAGTATCAAAGAAAAAACTTGAATTGATACCAAAGAAAAAAAATACTGCATAAATAAATAATTATAATCGCATAAGTTGATAAAAAATGCTATGCAATAGCTTTACCGCGGCAGTCCCTGTAGCCGCAAGTTTTTTATATAAGATTCTAGTAGCAAATGGACATGTAAATTATCTGAAGGTTACTTTTCACTGCAACCCATGGACAACTTAGCATCTTCATACAGAATAGGGGTTCTACTGAAAGTCAATGCTAGTAGCGTTGCTACAAAGTCTAAGATAGTCACTTCATATACATATTATAAGACGGCATCTTTGCCCTTATTGATTCTATCATCTTCCAAAGAGTCAACATCTTTACTACTTTACCTACAATTTATCTGGAAATATCAACTAGGCTCCTATTTCATAAAAGATTCAGTTAGATAATCCGATTAGCAAAGCCAATGGTGTTAATGTATTTTTGAAATTTCCCAGAAACTGTACCAAACAGTACTCTCCTTCGGTATTTATTTCGTTATCCCGAAAAATGACGTACAAAAAATATTTAAAATCAAATATTCCAACTGGCACAGATTCCCATCTTAATTAGCATTAATAAATAAAAAATGCTTACTAATAAATGTTGGGAACTAAATAGGATCGTGCTTAGGGATTGCAATCCGGCCTCATTTTCAATCCGGCCGGATCCGGCCGCTTTTTCCTCAATCCGGCAGGATTAATCGAACGGTTAAAACAGTGTAAAAAAAGGATCGATTTCGAACGGTAATTATTTTTGTAATATGAAATCTTTGTCGAAATATACAATCACCGGATCCGGTGGAGGTCCGGATCCGGTGGTGAATTGGTACCGGGTCCGGTTTGTGTAAATTTGTGCCGGATCCGCCGGATTACCGGATCCGGTTTTCTGGATTGCAATCCCTAATCGTGCTCCACATTTTGTTCCTACCTACAAAATAAATTTCCTACTTCTAGATTCCATTGAGTCGTAACGTAAATGTAACTGCGCTGAATAAACACGAGTTAATGTAAAATGGATAAAAATTCCGTTTCACTTCACTTTGAACTGAAGGTTGGGCATACATAATTAAGGCGGGCGAACCCGCGGTCGTGAAGTTAGTTCGGAATAATTTATTCAAAGCGCCCGGAGGTCGTTCGCCAATATCTCAATGTTTTTATTATTATGCATGGCAGTAAAGGTATGGTTCGAGAGGACGTTATGAAACAAATCGTGTAGTGGACCGGTCACTACGTGATCTACAGACGGTTTTAAGTTCAATCTCTGGATAGACAAACATTATAAAAATAATTTAAGATGATTTATGTGACTTTTTTTGTAAATATTATAGAGCTACGGTGTTGATAAACCAAATCGCATTTTTGAGTATTCGTTGTTACTTATTTTCTTTTCTTAAGTTTTATTTTACTGACTAGCTGGAACCCGCAGCTTCGCCCGCGTTAAAAAACGGTATATCGATTGTCACGTGAGAATAACATATTTTCTCACCGTAAAAAGTAGCCTACATATTTATCCAGCGTGTCAATTAGCTCCCTACCTATCTTATTTTATGAAAATCGCTCCAGCCGTTTAGACGTAAAAAAGTAATAAACATACACATTCATAAACTTTTGCCTTTATAATATGATAAGTATTTATGTAAGTATAAGTATGATTATTAAATCTCAATGTGCCTGGCTAAGCCCAGAAGGCTTCAGACCTCCTATAAAATCATTTTAAATTATTTTCTTTATCACATATACGAATTTCAAACAAAAGTTAGTGAAATCAAAAGACATTAAGCATTTACAGCGCTTTTTACTTTATTCTTTTTCGCTAAATCGCGAGCGTTCAGTACGTAACGATTGCCGGAGTAATCAGAGAGAAATCTCCGTTTGAAGTCAATGGCAAACTCGTTACCAACTTCAAGAAATCAGGTGGAATTTTTTGTCAGTTCAGTGATTCTGGCGTTTCAGATAAGGGAAGATTGGAAGCTGGATGCTTAATGGTCACTGCACTCTAGTTAGTCAACGACGTGCTATTAAAGAGCAGTTATGGCCAAGCTTTGAATTTCAGAAATGCACGGTTCTGTTTTTACCCGACTATCTTAAGGTAGGTTACGTTTTTCAATGTATAATTAAATTTATCGTTTTATAAATTCTGTTTTTTTTGTAGTACTTGTTTTTTTTTTCAAATCAAATCATTTATTGCCTGAAAATGGGTAAGTACAGATGGCCAACAGTAAAATTAATGGATTCGCCAAATTCCACCTGATAAGGCAATTTATAAGTATTTAATATTACAGAGTCATTATTATATTAATTAGAAAAGATTACATACAATTATTATTATACAATTATTCATGTTTGTCTCTTATTTATTATTATAAATAAGAAAAAAACAAGTTATTATTATAAGATTATGTTACTTAAATAATAATTTATTTGAGTAACATATACGAATCATAAATTTAACTATGTATGTATTTGACTGTATTCAGAAATTATATATTAAGCGTATCTAGATTGGCGGTACACTGACCCTTGCATTCTTAAACGCTTAAAAGCTTTCTACACTCCTATGAGTGCAGATCGCGTTTAAGCGTGTGGATCCCCACACTAGGATTTTCTCCAGTGTCATGGGTGCCATGGACACACAAAAATACAAATACAGAAACCCCCAGACCCAGAACAAGAATCTAAACTCATCGTCCAGATACCTATCTGGCCAAAGAATCATCATTTAACTGGTCCAGATACACCTTACTCTCTTACCCATGAGCCATCTACTTATAGTTTCTATTTTTATCCTATTGAAGTAGCAAACGAGCAAGCAGTTCACCTGATGGTAAGTGGTTACTGCCGTCCAAGGACACCTGTAAGCAACTTCACATAGAATACAACATGGGCTCCATCTGAAGTCAATCACAGATGCGTTGCTACTCCCGAGGACTAAGATGGTCGCCTTATATAAAAGTGTGCTGGCAACCACACCCTTCCATCGAAACGAAAAGAAATAGTTCAAGCTAGAAATACGCATGGCGGTGGTACTTCCCCGGTTGAACTACACTACATTTTAATTTTCTAAATTCTCATGAAAACTGCTATTATTTTACCTTTAAAATCACACTAAAACAAGCCTCAGAGCTTTTTTAGAATAATAAAGACGTAAACGTACCTACAGTGTGTTTATCAACTTCTTTTGACCAAATCTTCATTTTCGGTTAACGTATCTAGCTACATTACCACATTTTAACTCACTAAATACATTACTATACTGGTGGCGAGCGGCGTTACTTCTGTTCTCTGTACGATGCTTTTAAGTATTAAGATCTTGAGAACACTTCGACGGAGTGACTCAGAAATCCTAGCCGTGGAATTTTTTGACGATTTGCAGAATATCACTGCTTATTTATTTATTAAAAGGTCTCCAACATTCTATACACCCTTACATTTTGAACTAAACATAACAAAAAGTCCAAGGTAAGTGCTAGAATAATTATAGGTAACGACAGCATGAATATAAGACATCAAATTACATGAATATTAAATTGTTAAATAAAAAATTAAATTAAATTCAAAAAATAAATTAAGAAACTCCGCTGAGATTCTAAGTATTTACTGTTAGCAGTAATATTTTAGATAGATTTTTAATAGACCAGTGCTTTTATAGATATAGTTTGTTTTCTATCAATCCAAAACATTTATTTTTAACCCCCTAATGTAGAGGCTTTTAGCGTAGTGGGACAGCGATTGGAGCGTTAAGGTCCCTTTGACCAGAGTCTTACGGTCGGATAAAATGTTTATGAAACGATTTTTATTTGAGAAATCGACGTATTTTCGTAATGGTCCCTTCAATTTACATGCTATGTTAAACTTGTACTGATTTTATCGAAATATTATGTTGAAATTCAAGAAGATTAGAGAAAGGAAATCCAATAAAACATAGATTGATAAAAATATATGTCGGAGGAAGCTTAGAGTCGGGTTGATTGTTGCTTGCATGTATAACGTACAATTCTGTTTACATTTAAATTATTGTTAAAATTAATAATTTGATTTGTTATAGCCTCCTTTTGACTTAAAACCTTGTTAATGGAATAAAAAGTAATAACTTTGTTATTTACGTAGCGACCAATCAGAGCAGAACGGATGTCTCGAGTGGGGTCGAGGCGCCATCTTTTCTTGTACAGAGTTTTATAGTTTTTGCGACATTCTTTCATTGACTCTGGTAAGCGAAGGATCGAGTTGGATCCTTGGAGAGAACATATCTGGTGACAAAAGTGAGATCGGTACCTCGAACCCGCTGCTCGGTCGTAATTGTTGTAACCTTTGTGAATTGTTATCGAATTTATATTAAGTTAACGATTAGCGAGGTATTGTTTAATCGGAATAAAACAATGAAAAACCGTGGTCATTGTGTTTCGTGCCTGCATTTTACCCTGCTGACGCCCACTGGACCAGTAACCAATAATGACGATGTCGATAAGAATGAGGTTTTCTCTGACATATATATATTTGATGGTCGCGGTTGTCATCTACCAAGTAGAGAGTTCGGGTTTCCATTCTCTCACGACCTGCTATTAAAATACGTACAGTTCTGTTTGAGGAAGTGTTATTAACTACCCTTTTTACCCACTAAAACCTCCTCGGTGGCCTTCCTCTGCACTTGCAGGGGACCCCGGGACCTCCAATGGATTCCACCGGCGCTAGGGGGCAGCGCTGCGCTAAGCCTTTCAGTGTATTATTAACTAAATGATTAATAACATGTGTTTGCTACTTCTCAAAATCTTTTCTAGTGTCAGAAAATATTTTTTGACGAGGATATCGAGGAAATACCTTAGCGGACGATATCAAGGATGATATCGTACCCCTGAAGGGTCGATTAAAAAAATCTTACGTCTTCACAGTTCCATAATTGGCATGCACACCAATTTTGTCTAGTGTAAATTACTATTGTAAATGCCTGTGTGTATTGCTGTCGATGTGTCAAAAATAAAAAAAAATAAATAAAAATTATAATTTTAAATTTTATTTCGTCTAAATTAATAGATTTATTTCCACGAAACGGAAATATATCTATTAATTTAGACGAAAAATTCACAACAAGACTTACTACTCTTATAATATTAACTAGCTGTCCCGACAAACGTTGTTTTGCCATATTAAAAATAAAAAAAAAATAGATGTTGGCCGATTCTCAGACCTACTGAATAAGCATATAAAATTTGGTAAAAATCGGTCAAGCCGTTTTGGAGGAGTTTGGCAACAAAAACTGTGACCCGAGAATTTTATATATTAGATATAAAAGAACGTAAAGTATCAATAGATACCATTATATAGATTTGGTTCGAAGCAATTGCCCGTAATTGTACAGTGCGCCCTTCCTACCTATTAATTTATTCGTAATTGTCTAGTAACCCCGCATTTAACCTAATTTGAATCGAGGGCGTTGGAATAGAATTTATTTTATTAAAGCAATACATATTTGTTGTTTTACTAAACACAATTCGGTATGTAGGGTAAACGTGTCTGAATGTTGAAGCTGTATTCAAATTACAGGTAATTTTAGAGCGAATGCGGTCATTAGAATTCGTATTAGGTAATAAGATTATTTCGTAAATCTTACGAATAAAAATACATTATTATGAATATAAGTATAGGAAAAGTTATACTCATAGCTTTTAATAAACCAGTCAAACACATTCGGGATCACGGTCCTTAAACATCTATTATTATAAGAATGAAACTTACTATAAAATAAAATAAACACAATTATATTCTCTCCTAGAATTTAAATAAATATAATTTAATAAGAATACTTAACGTTCTAATTGCGAATTAGTATTCTCTATATTTATTCATTTCACAATATTAATATTATTCGAAATAAGCAATAATGATTTTAACAGAAACATTAGCGAAACCAAACAGCATCCCACTTAGCGTATAAAACCGTTTCGCTTTGAACAAAGCTTTCGCCACATATATATGCAAATGCACACTTTCCACGATTCGTTCGTTTTTGCTCAGTCATGCCAAAAAAGCTCAGTGGAAATAATGAAATCTCCGAAGCTTAATCGAGGACCCTCCGGACTTTAACTTAAGCACAATTTAAGTACAATTTGAATACAATTCGACGGTCGAGACAAAAGAAATTTTATTAGAAACTTTTCTCATCGGGAGCGATTAACTACAACGAAATAATTGGTGAACTTTTTCGTAATTTTATTGGTATTGGTGTAAGAGCTGGATCAGAACGAACCAAAGTATATCTGTATAAAATAATTCGCTAAAGGATACACATAAGTTTTATTTCATATTTTAATAAGCAAGTAGAAAATAATGTTTTTATTTACTATTGTACCTTAAACGCTCAACTGTGCATTAAAATATTGTAGGTAATTAGATTAAGTTACTTAAGTTCTCATGTATGTGAATATGTATTCATTATAATGAGAATATTTTTTAAACCATAAACCATTTTATATGAAAATCCCGAGGGTGTACACAAAAAAATAAATGTATAAATAAGGGTTTTAACTGTTTTTTTAATATAATATTAAAATTTATGTTCTTCCTACTCAGCACTTTAAACTTATTTCCTTAAGAAACCTGTATTTTTGGAAACTTAGGTCGGTTTTGAATATCACCACTTAATATATTTTCGTAGATGTCATAAGACGCGACTAAGAGACCAATCACAGGATAAGAGAAAGCATCTTCCTGTGTATCAACACCTACTGTGGTCACCAACACGCATAGTATAAGCTGTGACAAGGCCCTATTAAGGAATTTAGTTTACATTAAGGAACTATGTCCAGCAGTTGATGTCAAACGGCTCATGGAAACTAGGTATTTTAGGACAAGATCTATACGTCTAACTACTTTAGATGAGACTTTATTAAGGCGAGACAGTGATCATTCACCAGCAGAAAGAGTATTGTTTGCTTGAATTTCAAAAAATAAAATGAACAACAAAATATTTCACTGTCTACGCTTACGTTCCCATTACGCGACTTTTCCGTAAAAAGGTTTCATTCAAACGACACTTTCATATTATTTACGGAGTTGATGCAAGTACTTTTAAGCTCGCAGCAGTTTTTGTCCAAAGCTAATTTTATTTTATTATGGCAGAATGTTTCTTACATTTTTTATGTAAATGAAACAAAACCACCTGATGTTAATCCTCATTGTGCCCTCAAAAAAGTAACGAACAAATATTCTACGTCATAGTAAGTGTCTCCTATCGCCAATGGAAATTGTCATCATAATCACGTTAGTCTTCTTCATTCTATAGCTGGACATAGACCTCCTTCAAAGTGTACAACGCTTGGTCTTCGGCGGCTCTTATAATCTCTACCACCAACCTTCTTTAAATTGTCAGTCCAACCAGAAGGCGTCCTATATATATACCACATCTTGTTTTATTGTTCTTGAGGGTGGAACCTTCAAAAGGCACCCGACATCGTGGAAGCGACACAGGGTTAT
Organism: Spicauda simplicius; assembly: GCA_949699795.1. NCBI lineage: Eukaryota > Metazoa > Arthropoda > Insecta > Lepidoptera > Hesperiidae > Spicauda > Spicauda simplicius. The sequence goes on along the minus strand of OX453061.1, from coordinate 735,259 downwards.
GTGGGATTTTTTACCGCACTAAAACTCCCCCGGTGGCCTTCTTCAGCGCTTCAAAGTAACCAAAGTAACGCAACCGGAATCCTATACCACGTCTACCGGTCCGTGAGCTCAATTTGAGAATTCGTCTATGGGGCAAACGGCCATCGGTTCTAGGATATACGGGATCAGCTCACTTCAACTTACTAATTCTTACTGGTACGTAACGTAACGTACGTGGCTGTCGCCGGATATCCGTGTTACGGATTTTATCCCGCAAAGAGACACAAAGCATAGTTTGTGGACAGCATAACAAACCGTAAATCGGATTGGAGCCTTAGTTTTTGGTCACAGACGTATTGCGGCTTTGGTTACCAAGTTGCAGGACTTGTACCTCGAGAATAACTTCTCTTCAGATCAGTTCATAGCAATGCTGTACACTGCTATTATTAAGCAAGAATTAATACCTATAACGGCGGTGACAACGCAGTTAAAAATGTAAAAAGTATTTCAAATATTTTAATCTTATTTATAAAAGCATGGTCTCATCTGAGAATTAAGTTGAAAAGTACTATGTAAGTTTCCAGGCTTTATATTATAAACCAGAACAAAATTACGTTACATATGTAAGTACATATAGGACTTAAAATGATTAGAAAAGAATAAAAATGCTTTACACTAAATGAACAAGGTAATAATTTTCATGGTAGAGGTAGGTAGTCTGTGTTCTAGAATGACGCAATGATGAGTGTCCACATATGACGTATAAATACGTAGAGTCCAATGATATCATACATTTTAAAGACATCATGACAGAATCGTAGCAGTAAAGTTTCTAATATTTTTTATGGTGTGACACAAGGTACACCCAATAAGATTTTAATTTTAAAGTTCATCAGGAATAAACGTTCTGTCGTAAATAAAATTTTATATTTGAACGTCATCGTACGTTGTGCCATATCAAAGTCTCAAATTATGACGTACAATCACGTTCTGTTTCTGTAAATGTTAAGTATAAATTTCATTATATCCCACTAATCGATGATCGATAATATAATAATGTCGGCGGGACACCGTGTATTTATGAAAAACACGTCGCTGAAAATAATTATTAGTTAGTTTAAAGATCGAAAGTTGAATGTTTATTAAATTGGCAACATTTAATGATTTTTAGAATTGAAATTTAGTTTACCCTCCATAAATTTGTTATTGTTACCTCACAAAACATTGTTATAAAAAGGCAAGCGAACGCCGGTAGAAAAAGATTCTTGTCTAACCGTCGAAGCGATAGGACCACCTAAACTGTGAATAAATCGAAGAAGAATATAGCCTGCTTTTTACTTGTAACCTTCAAGAGTGGCTAGTAATGAAGACCCTGGCTTTCCTGACTTCACACGCTCACTTCGTTATATATAATTTTAAAAATTCCAAAATACGTATTTCAATTACATATTAACATTTCAATTGCATCAGCATTGATTACATTGTAATCTAGAGTACAATTTTAAAATAGCTATAACTCTGTATTAGTTACGGGCACTTGGGAGAACATCCCGGATTTCACATTTAACACAATTTTAAACTCCTAACTAAGTTTTATTGATATTGCTATCATTATTTAGTACAAGGCCGCTTTAACTCGATTTGTAGTTTTTAAATGTAATTAGAATAAGTATGCTAAGACCTCCTAAGAGGGTTACGGCGTTGCGTGATATCACCCAACTATGCAGGTTTTAGGGATTTATAAACACGTTACATGATTTTATAAGATTTCACTATTTGCTTTCATTTGCAGGTGGTAGAACCAGTGTAGTTCGACCGGGAAAGTACAACCGCCACACCTATTTCTAGCGTGAAGCATTTCTTGCGCGAGAAGAAATGGTGTGGTTGCCGGCACACTTTTATATGAGGCGACCATCATAGTCCTTGGGAGTAACAACATATTTGTGATTGACTTCGCACCATTTTAATTTAAAAGCAAACTATTCCCTCAGATTCACCCGTTTCGGTCACGTCTACAAGAGCAACGAGTATCCTATGAACTAATCTCCGTCATCAACTATGTGTGTACCAAATATCCGCATGACACGACCGGCAGTTTTGCGAGAAAGAGTTTTTTGTATCTGACTGAAGTAGCAAACGAGCATGAAGTCCACCTGATGGTAAGTGGTCACTACCGCTCATGGACATCTGTAAGCAAATTCATACAGAGCTTGGGTTCTATCTGAAGTCAATCACAGATGCGTTGCGACTCCCGAAGACTATGATGGTCGCCTCATATAAAAGTGTACCGGCAACCACACCCTTCTATCATAACGCAAGATGAATGTCATACGCAAGAAGTATGTAGTTGATTACAGATGTCGACGGGCGGCAGTGATCACTTACCTCATAGACTGCTTGCTCGTTTGCTACTTAAATCTCTTAATACAGAATACTCTTTCAAAAGAAAACATTGGCATTATATTACTCACTTTATATTCAGTACAGTCACAACTTTTAACAAGCTTTACTTTAAAGTGCTTCTCTATGTGTAAGGAAATTTTACACAGTTTCATTCTCTTTGAGCTGTCGATTTAAGTCAGAAGTTGATAATTACTCAGGTCTAAGAATTTTATTAAAGAGAATCGAATACACTTACTGATATGTTTCAGACTTAAATAATTTCTAAAAGCTGACATCATTATGATTTATATGTATATGACCAAAGTTTTTAGTCATGTCTTTGTCATACCTTAAAGCCGGAAAATTAACTACAAAACTTTAAACAGAACCAAGAATTTAAATTTGCTAGTACATTCGAGCATCTAATCTAAACAAGCCTTAGTTTACTTTTTAGTTCTCGCATTTTTGGCTTTTTTCTTCTCAGTGAAATTGTTGTTAACATCTAGCACTTATAATATAAATGAGTGACATGTTTTTGAAACCATTGGTAAAGTAGATTATTGGTAGTTAATATTGAATAGTGCGGTTACAGTCATCTATTTTCTTTCAAGTTTCGTTTGAAATCGGTTCCATTCAACACTGCGTCCAAATTGCAAAAGATAGAAGTTGCAAACGTGCATACACCGCAGCAGATGATAAACGGCAGCTGAGAAAACAACCCAGAAGTTTTTAAAGCAAGTGTGAATACGCTCATTCTAGACAAGCTATAGAGCATTCGCCTCGAGCATTATGCCTTGCTACTGTAAACGTCAACGTTTAGCGTTAAAAACAAAAGTACGTATCCAATCTTATGTGGCATTGAAACTTCGCTGCAAATTGTAGTGAATTTTGCTGAAATTTACTCAATGCTGAAACTTGCTGCATCAAGCGAACGTTTTGTAGGCCTGTTACCATAGCGGTCTGACGCGCAGTGGGTCCCGGGTTCGATTCCCGGCCAGACAAGTAAGCAAATGATGAGTTAAGATTCATGTTCTGGGTCTGGGTGTTTGTGTATTCGTCTTGTGCATGTCCATGGCACCTACGACACAGGAGAAAATCCTACTGTGGGACTATGGGTGTAGAAAGCGTGTATATTTTAAAGAAGTTGCAAACAAGCATGCAGTCCATCTGATGGTAAGTGGTCATTGCCGCCTATAGACATTTGTTAGCAAATCTGAAGTCGTTCACCGATACGTTGCTACTTCTGATTACTAAGATGGCCGCCTCATATTAAAGTCACTCATGAGCATCTATAATCAAATCCAGAGCAATAACGTCCTGCTTAAAAGCAGCCACAGAAGGGGAAATACCTCTAGATTAAATTGGAATGCCTCGGCTCTTTCTGATCACATTTTTGCAACTAAAATACAGCTGAGTTTAAGAATATTTAATGAGGCAAAAATTGGTGTAGCTGTTGCTCTTACGCTTCAAACCAAACCACACTATGAAAAGTCTTTGAAATATTTGCCATTTACAAATTCCAGTATTCAGTTCCAAACGTGGAAACTACCAACACAATTATCTCTCTTCCACTTAAAAATCTCTTTGTATAAAGACCAGTAATTTAAGAGTGAATAGAGCAATTTAGACGCAGATTTTCTTATATTTGCGAGAAAAATTCTAAGCTCAGTAATTACACCAATTAAGGTTTTTTGTGAGACTTCAGGTGTTTCAACAGTAGTAAAAGATAATTTCTGCTCTTAAAAAGTTAAATTGAATTTATGGCTTTAGCGACATCATTCACCGCGGAGACGCGGGCTTTTAATATTATAATATTTAAAGGTTACAAAAGGGTTATAAAATACTTTTTATGTCTTATTCAATGCGAGTTTTATGACATTTTAAAACTACTACTTTTTATACTACATTTTTGCGCGACTCTGCCTACTTGAGTTCAGTTTACTGTGGTAAAAGTATCCTATGATTAAGTTATCAAAAATTTTCGCCCAAAGGATAGAAAGGAGACTAAAAAAACTAAAATAAAAAAAAATATATACTAAAACGTTATTAAAACTCTGCCGTCTGTTTATCACCAAGCTGTATCTAAATACCATGATAGCTAGACAGTCCAAATTCTCTCAAATTATGTAATTATATTTCCTCTAGGTCAACATATACAAGAATAATATAAATATTTATTATATAAATTTAAAGATTATGTTACGGAACCCTCCACAAGCGAGTCCTACTCGCACTTGGCCGGTTTTTATTTTAAATGTCTATAAATCAATTTCATGTATCAATATTGTAGTTTCGATGGAGTATACATATAAAATGATTTACTGTGTGAAATAAACTAGATACAACCACAGTAGACCTATTCGCGCTATTGAAGCACCGCGAAAACCCCACAACAGCGTCGTCGATGCGATGTTTGTGTGAGTGTGCCGTTTTCGAGTTCTTATAGGAAGTTTCCCTACTGGTCTAATATGTCTACTGTGGCACAGCCAAGCCAATTATATTACGTCAACTGAGGCGTAGAAATTATCGCGAGTATAATGGATGTACGTAATTATAATGTTTAACGCGATATAGATACTAAACATTTGAAAAATTATCCGTTAAATTAAACATTTTCTTGTGTTAATGTCTCATATTGATGTCTATAGGTTTATCAATGGCCACTGAAGAGAAATGAAAATTGAAGGTGGTAGAACCAGTGTTGTTCGACCGGGGAAGTACCACCGCCATACCTATTTCTAGCATGAAACAGATTTTGCATTTCGATGGAAGGGTGTGATTGCCGGCACACTTTTATATGACCATCTTAATCCTTGGGAGTAGCGACGCATCTGTGATTTCAAATAAAACCCCACGTTCTATATGAAGTTGCTTACATGATGATTCCAGATGTCCATGGGTAGCAGTGACCACTTACCATCAGGTGGACTGCATGCTCATTTGCTACTTCAATCGTATAAAAATGTTATGTAATTTATGTAAGCGAAATATTAGATCATTACTAACAGATATTATCATATATTTAATACTATTATATAACTTTTACGTAACAAAAACTATCTAAACGCTGATAAAATCGCCACAAACTATAATTTCTCCTCAAATTTTCTAAGTGAAGACTAAGACTAATTGGCTAAGAAATGTAATTTTCAATTTGTAAGTATCCGGAATGTAAAAAGATGTTAAAGTAGCATTCATAAATGTTACTTCTAAAGTACATTTTAAATATATCAGTTATCTTATATCAAACGCAGAACTTAAGTAGTCGTCCGAAATAACCATGAGTAGACCTCGTATACTGAGAATACTATTAGATTTTTTTGTTTCATCAATGTAGAATACTTAACTAATATCACTGTTTTCTTTGAAATAGTTTCGCATAAGTGAAATATTAGGGTATTCCAACTCATTAAGGGGCAATCATCATCACCAACCCGCTTCAGTCCACTATTGGAAATAGGCCTCTCCCAAGGCGCACCAGAGACCTCTATCTTTAAAGTTAAGGAGCAAATACCCCTCAACTGCATCTCTTCAATGAAGATTAAACACCTCATCAACATCACAACATTTTTAAAGGTGGTAGAACAAGTGTAGTTAAACTGGGGAAGTACCACCGCCACACCCATTTCTAGCGTGAAGCATTTCTTGCGTTTCGATGGAAAGGTGTGGTAGCCAGCACACTTTTAGATGAGGCGACCATCTCAGTCCTCAGGAGTAGCAACACATCTGTGTTTGACTTCAGATAGAACCTATGTTCTATATGAAATTGCTTACAGACGTCCATGAGCGGTAGTGACCACTTGCCATCAGGTGGACTGCATGTTTGTTTGCAAATTCAATATTGTAAAAAAAGTCACCCATCCGGTTCAATCCCATCAATATATCTAAGTAACCATGAGCTACTTAAAGCGACTTCTTATTCGTCATTAAAGTAATAAACGAGCAATCCACTTGACAGTTATTAGTCACTGCCGCCCATAGGCCTGTCAAGCTACTTCATATAGAACAGGCATTTTAGGGATCAATCTGAAAATCGCTTCATATAAAAGTGTGCCGGCTACTTCATTCCACCAAAAAACAAGACCTGTTTCACGCTAGAAATAGCGGTGATACTTTACTTCCCCCGTTCGAACTACACCGATCGAAGGAGTGGGAGGGGGGGGCTCGACGGTATTGCTTTCGGTTAAATAAGTTGCCATTTACCACGTAGAACTTACCTAGTACTTCGTTCTAAAAAAATTTCTTAAAATAATGGTACCCACGTGGTGTCGGTCTTGGACAAGTCTCTCACTCTTTCCGGGGATGTCGTAGGGGGCGACTATAAAACTAAATCTATAAAATGAGCAGCAGCGTTTTTGATGTAATAGCAACGCCTATGCGGTTTACAAATACATCCATCTATTAGAGAAGACCCATTGCCAATAGTGGAACTCAAAAGGCTAATAGATGAATAGGATGATGGGTTTAATTCAATTCGCATGGATTAATCGGCTTATATTTTATTCAATGGTCAATAGAAATCTAAGCCCTAATTATGTATTAACTCGTATATCATGAGCAGTTTGTAAACCTCTAACATAAACTAATTAGCTTTGCTAATTAAAATAAGACAAGTATTTTAAAATACCGTAAATTTTACTAATAGTGGAAATGATTTAAATTATCCCTTAATTATTCATCCATTATATACGATGACTGTAAAGTTAACTGAATATGGAATTGTTGAAGCTTAGCAATTAGGGAGGTGTTTGTCTAATTTAGTCGATATGTGATACTCGCCAATTATTCAATATATGTTAATAAGTAATTAACCATCGTAGCGTTTACTAACAGTACAAGAATTATAATTAAAAATAACTTTACATATTATTATCCCATCAAAACAAATTGTCGAAATTGACCCAAGAACTCTAAAATGGATCGAAAGTTCAAATGTTACGGACTCACCGATTATCGCGCCGAAAAGCAGTAGAAGTGCCATTTTCAACACTCACACCACAACACGAATCACATTCTCAACACTAAAGAACTAACTCGCAAATAAACACATTCACATCCTTCAAAATTGAATCCGTCGTACGTACAACACAGGGGAAAACGAAACGACCTCCCACCCCGAGCGCAAGTCCCATACTGACGGAATGGGTGATAAGGTCTAAGGGTTGGCACAATTTAAGTTCGAATTATGGAAATTAGAAGCTTCTTCATATTAGAGGCAATAACAGACGTTTATTCAGTTTCATAATTTCGTTTCTTATTAGCTCTAAGATCTGACAGGCATGGCAAATATGACAGTTCCAATTTGCAAGCACAGAATTTGTTTTGCTGGTAAATTGGAACTGTCATATTTTTTGCAGATTCATTTATTCGTCTAATAGTAATATTTACTTTATTTTTATATTGAAATTAACCCTGGGGATTGGAAATTGGAAATTTTGGTCTTCTAACCGTTACTTTTAGACATTTAGTAAAAAATAGTAATTCGTCGCATTACAACAAAATTATTTAGGTAGGTACAAATACAATGAATATTTGACAGTGAGTGGAAAAATAAATAAAACGAGCATCAATAACCGGCTCTTTTAAATTTAACTCTGTTTTATGTAACCACTTTGCTCAATTTGCGAATATGGTATATACTGCTAATACAAATCTAGCACTACTGGGTATGTAGATTCAGAAACCTGAAACCGGTAACAGTTTCATCTCGACGCCTGAGGGCCCAGTCGTAACTTCTCATCAACCAATCTAAGTCTTGTCTTACCACAACATTAATATATAAATGATAGACACAGAAGGGATGTGAACATCGGACAACAACTTGAAGAAACATAATTGGCCTGTAATACCGCTACACTTATTTTTAACGTTAAGCAGTTCTTGCGATTCAGTAAAAATGTGGTGGCCAAATCACTTCAAATGAGGTGATCAATTTAGTCCATGGAAGTTATAAGCATCTGTGATTGACTTCTAATAGAAGCTCTGTCCTATATAACGTTGCTTATATATTTTTATGTTCTCATTAACCACTTACTATAAATTTGACTGCATGCTCATCTGTTCGTTCAATTGAATACAAAGCTAATAATGGTTTGCTGAAGGTGGTAGAACCAGTGTAGTTCGACCGGGAGGTACCACCGTCATACCTATCTCTAACGTGAAGCATACATTGCGTTTGCGATGGAAGGGTATGGTTGCCGACACACTTTTATATAAGGCGACTATCCTAGTCCTCGGGGGTAGCAACACATCTGTGATTTACTTAAGATAGAATCTATGTTCTGTATAACGTTGCTTACAGATGTCCATGGGGGGCGGTGAATACTTACCATCAGGTGGACTGCATGCTCGTTTGTTAATTCATTATTAATCAAAAGCATTCATTACTAATAAAAAAAAATTGAACTGCAATCTAACCAAACTTTATATTATTCGTTGTGAACGGAATTTTCGATAAACCCACGATGGCGGTGATAAATCGCATAGTAAAGCCCTCACCATGAGCGTCAGAAACGCTGAATTTTCTGGGTTTGATCCCCAGCCGACCTGAATATCTGAATGATATCTGAATGATGAATCTAGATTTATTTTCTGGCTGTGGGTGGTTCAGACTTCTTTCTGCAAAATTTCCCTGATAGAGAAAAAATCCTAGTGTATAAAATGATAAGGAAATGCTCTGATATTTATAAGAATAAAATTCAACAAAGTTTCAATAGGGATTTTAAATGTCATATAATTTGTATTCCTCAAATAATGCGCTCAAAATCTCAAGTAGAATCGTCCAACTTAAGCATAGCAATAGCAATTACAAGAGGAATAAGGATCGTAAACATCTTAATTACTGGAGGGTTATCAAAGGGTTTGGGCCATGCCGACTCAGACAATTATGTTGAAGTATAGAATTGTTACAGAAAATTATGTTTAATGATTTGAAGAGCACAAGACATCCGATTGTTAGAACATAAGTTTGTATCGTTGTAAGCGAAAATGGGTATATCTGATTTGTGTCAAATTGACTCCTTGCACCGAAATTGTTTTAATAACGGAGATTTTTCGATTGATCTCCATTTTTAACACGATATTTTATCGATAGATCTGGCATTAGAAAACTTTTGAGTTAACGTAAATTTACGGATAGACATCCATTTTACTGACAATTTGGTAATAAGCTGACTTGGCATACCTATTTTTACTATGACCACAGATAAATGTTCGTACATGTTTTAATATGTCGTACTATTCGTGGCTTTCACCAGGTTTGGCTCCTTTCGCGGTTTTTATAACTCAAAGTACAGTCGTATGTGCGTTTTGGTCACACATCTCATGATGGACATCACTGAGAGGGACCCCGTCCTCTTGGAATGTTGCTATTTTACAGCACCGGTTGACGTTATCACACCGCGACTGTTATACTATCGTTTAAATAATTTCTCGTGCCCCGGCATTGTGCGTTTAGAAACCTAACTCGAAGTTTTAATGGATAAGCATCCGACAAAACCTTTACGCTTTCACAAGATAGAGGGTGAATCCGTGTCAAATTTCTCCATGAAAAAAAGGTTAGTAGTATTACAAATGTAAAAGTATGTGAGGATTTATGCGTGATTGTTACTCTTTAACACACAAACCTTCTAATCGGATTTTACTGAAAAAAAATCTTATATTTTTTATCTTATTGTATGTATGTTTTAGTTTTGTACTCGTTATTTTTGTAATGTGTAGTTTCTTGTAGTTACACTTACCGTACGTTGCTATTATCTATATCTAGAAACATAATCGGAACTTTAATGTATAACTTCATGTTGTCACCCTTAACATCAAAGCACATTAACATTGTCATAAAGCATAAATTGGTACGTCGGTCTCACCGCAATCAAACCGCGATAAGTTCTACCACATTCGAATTAATTACATTATTATGGGAAATGCGGTTGCTAAACCGACTTAGTTAATTACGTCTAATTGTATTTATGGATATTGTTTTGTTTGCAAACCTTCCCTTCTGTAGACACGATAAATGCCTTATATGTGTTAACACATTGATTTTAAGAAGATTAGTACGGATGTCTTCTAATGCTCTCTTGGACTTTTGTCTGGTACTTACAAGACTGGAGTAAAGTCTTTTACATAACGTACATATCAAAAAAGTCCATCCACTATTTTTCAAATTCATCAAATATTTTTTGTTATGGAAGCCGCTTATATTTGGTCATTATTTGGATCACCAGGGTAACTATTTATCTGGTTGTGCGATATTATCTCGATTATCTGCATACCGTTGGCTTCTACGCAAGTCAAATTTTAAACATTCGTAATACAATTCGTAATGACGACCCGCGTGGCTTAGCGGTTACCATATCGGTCTGACGCGCAGTGGGTCTCGGGTTCGATTCCCGGCCAGACAGGTATCTGAATGAGTTTAGATTCATGTTCTAGGTCTGGGTATTTGTGTATTAGTCTTGTGTGTGTCCATGTACCCACGACACAGGTGAAAATCCTAGTGTAGGGCTATGCATGTAGAAAGCGTGTGTTTTAAATGATCACGTTGTTATTTTTTATAGAACTTTGGTATTCATTTGTCTTCAAAGCCCTTCCCATAGATATCTTAAGAAACGAACAAATCCAGAAAGTTGGCATTAGCATTTTATTGTCTATCATCAACACCTACTGTGCCCGCCAACATAACATACCAGATATGGCAGACGCGGTTACTATTGATATGAACTTTTTATTTAGGCCTATGAAGTCCACTGCTGCACATAGGTCTAAATAAAAAACGCTTTTTACGCTCATAGCTCCACAGTAGGACTTTCTCCCATGTCGTGGGTGCCATGGCGCCATGCCATGTGGACACACACAAAGACGAATACACAAACACCCAGATCCAGAACAAGAATCTAAACTCATCATTAAGATCCCTGTCGGTCCGGGACCCGCTGCATGTTGGACCGGTATGGTAGCCGCTGCACCACGCGAGCCTAAGAGTATAAGACTGATTAATTCTATAAAACTGGTATTTATAACCATTTCTCGTACGCTTTAAATGAACGAAGTCATTAAGAGATGTCCTTCAAAAGCTTAATGATTGTAATTTAGCAATCTATTATGCAAAAGCAAGTTGACTTACATTTTTATTTTCTTGCGCACTTTTGTCTTTCATAAGCTATGCTAAATTTACAGTTAAAGTAAATAGTTTTTGCACATATCCTTTAATGACTCACGTGGTGGAGCGATACCGGTTTGATACGCAGTGAGTTCTGGGTTCGATTTCCGGCCAGACAAGTATCTGAATGATTAATTTACATTTTTGTTCTGGGTCTGGGTGTTTGTGTATTTGTCTTTATATATCCATAGCACCTACGACACAGGAAAAAATCCTATTATGGAGCTGTGAGTGTAGAATGTGTTGATCCTTTTGAGTGTTACTATTTCTGTGTCCCGTCAAGTGGTGGATTAGTAATTATACCAGATATGTTGTTTTTCTGATTGAAGTAGCAAAAAAGCATGCAATTCACCTGATGATTAGTGGTCACTACTGCCCATGGACATCTGTAAGCAAATTTAGAATAGGGTTTCTGTCCGAAGTCAATGTGTTTCTACGCCGAGGACTAAGATTGCCGCCTCTTATAAAAGTAAATATAACGCCTCATATAAAAATTAACGTAAGAAAACTTACACTCTTAAGAGTTCTCTAAGAAAGTTCTTAAAGGTGTATCAAGTCTAATATTTTGCAATTGGCCAACGCGGTGCACTGTACTCCTGAATTCCACTCATTCTGAGTAGAGAACCCTGCACAGCAATGCCAATGATGGGTTGACCCAAATTGGATAACAAGTGTTTTGGGTCCATTCCTCAAATGACTACTTTAGATCGTTTATTTATTTTATCTTTATATTAATACGCGAAGTAAAAAGTTTGTACCCCTTTTTAAGAAAATAAGCGGACGAAAGATTGTGAAATTCAGCACAGTAGTAGTATAGTTTATACAAAGAAGAAGTGCATGTTGCTTATATTTTTAATAACGAATAAAAATATGAATAAAATCAATTACAACACATTACACACACTACCATGCATTTTACACAAGTACGTAGATAATAAATGAAACAAAACTGTCATTGCTTTCTTACTATGAAACACACGTTAAAAAAGGTCAGATGTCTTTTTCAAAATATTGCTTATGGGTTTAGTAAATTAAATCCCTTTAATGGGTCTCTTTCAAATAACTGCAAAATTACTACACAGTCAAAAGCTTACATTAATTATATTACGTTCAGTTTTTCAGTTAGGTAAATTATAGTTGAATTTCGACCATAGTTTATAATAAACTTCAACTTTTTTAAACTTTTCTACGCCATCACAAAAAACACCAGAAAGATCATCACATGATCAAATGAAAAGTTTACGATTCTATAGAGGACATACAGACAAACATTATTTTTTATAAAGAAGACGAAATAAATAAGATACATGTTCGTAAAAATATGTATATTTGCAAAGTAGAAGTGTAATCATAATAAAAATACTTATAGTTTATACAAGATCTGGAAACTAGCAACAAATCGTTTCAGCCTACTTCAGCAAAACAAAATATCTCGGCGAAACGATCCAATTTCTCCGCCAGTTATTTATTCGTTGTATCTCGCTGTCAAAAACTAACAGTAATTTCTAGTGACTTAGGCAGTTAGCCCCGACAGGCATTATTCACAGAACATCGTGTTCTGGGCGTCACATCCATCTTGAGTCACGTGTGTCGGACGTCACTTCTAGAATGGATGGTTATTCATTTCTTGTAACAGTGTAATATATCTGTGAGTTGTTTTCTTTTTTGTATGAAAGTGTGATTTGTTTAGTTCATGTTATGACGGTAATTTACTTTTTGTATATTTTTTTGACAGAAGTAGCAAACGAGCATGCAGTCCACTTGATGTTACGGCGGGTAACAACTGGATTCAGATGGCTCAGGACCGGTCCAAGTGGCGCAGATTAGGTGAGGCCTATGTCCAGAAGTGGACTTCCAAAGGCTAATGGATGGACGGATGGTCACTGCCGCCCATGGACGTCTGTAAGTAACTTCATATAGAACATGGGTTCTATCCGAAGTCAATCTAATGCGTCGCCACTCCCGAGGACTATGATGGTCGCTTTATATAAAAGTATGCCGGCAACCACACCCTTCCATCGAAGCGCAGGAAATGCTTCATGCTAAATAGGTGTGGCGATGGTACTTCCTCGGTCGAACTACACAGGTTCTGCCACCTACAAATAAATGTATAAAAAAGAAAACAATTTGAATCATAAATGACTAAATTGTATTAAAAAGTATAAGTCCATTTAGTCCATAACTCAGGCGCTTCACCTGTCAAGCGGCTACCTTCTGAAATCGTTGTTAATGAGTATTTTAGTACGGCCATATTTCATTACAAAATATCTTATTCACCGCGTATTTTGCAATTCTCATTGTAGTAGTAATGAGAGGGCTATAAAGTCAGGAACTTGGCGTCGTTGGAACGTATCCGAATAATTTAGCGCGAGCCGCTCCACGCATGCGCTGTTTTAGGTATTGTTTCGGTACACCTCATATTTTTTGCAAATTGATCTTAGCACTAACAAATAATTTTATAAAATTTTTTTTAATCTACTGCATAACTTTAATCGCGGGCTTTGAGCGCGGTGACCGAATCGAGAAATTCCATAACGAAAAAACCTAACACCGCCTATGGTGGTGGCTGAGTGTGGATCCTTTTTGTGAAATTTTACTGTAGCAATCGTTTAAAAGCCATGTATGCTCAGTACGTATGCCACATTATGTTGTACTATTTTTACAAACAAATATTTCTTCCTTTTACTTTGTTTCTATTTTAGACTCTTCCCCGGTGAGTGAATACACTCACTGCATCTTCTCTTATTTGCGGGGGCATGCGACCACACATGCCACCGTCCTTCCCGGGGTTGCTTGGCTGGACGGTTCGAGCTCCCACTCTAGCCGCCAACAACCCTGAGAGCCCCTTTTAGTAGCTTCTTACGACAGGCAGGGGATACCGTAGCCATACTCTGGTCCCGGAACTACAGGGACAAAATCATAAACTACCTGTTTGCCAAATTACAATGAAATGCGATCTGAATTTTTGTGTAAAAGAGTAACAAACACGCAACATCTGTAACATAATAAATACGGCGGCGAAGGCTCATAGTGGAGCTGTGACAATCTGATAAAGACAGAAATAAAAATAAACTAAAAAAAGGCACGGACGATCCGTCTATGGAGTCAAAGTGACAACACGCGTGGCGCAGCGGTAACATACCGGCCTGACACGCAGTGGGTCCCGGGTTCGATTCTCGGCCAGACAGGTATCTGAATGATGAGTTTAGATTCATGTTCTGGGTCTGGGCGTTTGTGTATTCGTCTATGTATGTGTCCATGGCACCCACGACACAGGAGAAAATCCTACTGTGGAGCTATGAGTGTAGAAAGTGTAGAAAGCGTAGAAAGTTGTTAATAAAAAAAAACATAATAAATACAATTTTTAGCTCTAAAATTATTTAGAGCTAAAAATTGTATTATCTTAATATTATATAATATTTGTTATAACAAATCCAGTAAAATATTCATGGAATACTATTACAAACTATCTAGTTTGAAATTGAATTGTCATAATTTACAAAGGAAGTTTTAATAGGCTCGCCAACTATTCTCCGAGTTACTTCTGTTTCAGAGTTGGAATACCTTACTTATTGATACTGTAATTGAATTGAAAACTTTAATACGCTTCCAATTAACTATTCCAGTAAATAGGTTCTTAATTAATAATCATTCAGAGTTAATTATAAAATAGCCTATAGGCTATGTTATAATTAAATTAAAAAATATAGTTAAAAAGCATATTAAACGAGTTTTTTGTTTTTTTTTTTTTAATTGAAAAAACCAAAAACAATAATACACGAAAGTACAAAATTAATTGTGAAAAAAGGATGAAAAAAATCAGAATGATCATTTTATATTATTTCACTGCCATTGGTCCTTAATATTTGTGCAACGTTTCAAATTAATGATTATGATTAATTAGAATTCTGGAAACCGTTTATATTGTGCTCAAAAATTTCGTTGCATACGTAGATAGATATAACTTAAGCTAATAAAAACGTGTAAAATCGATTACTCTACGTGCTCTATATGAAATTCGAAAACATATTCATCAGTGTTTTCAAAATGAGAGCGCGACCCATTGGGGGTCTCTAAGCTTCTATAAGATACGCCTTAGAGAAGAAAAAAGAATATAATAAAAACTTATGTTTTTTACTCAGAATTTTAATCAATAGCATTTAGTGTCGTCTGTTTTAAGTACTTACATAGTTATGTTTTCAACCGAAATTATAACATAAAAAGCAGTTACTGCTTTTTATGTTATCACACAACATTTTTACACGTTGTGGGGGTAGTAACATGCAAAATATTGATATTCACTGCTCCACCTGATTATAATTCAATACTACAACGATTCACTCACATTCTTCACTAAAGTAAAGACAAGTTTGCGGCAAGCTGTAGAGAAAACTTATTACCTTAGTTAAAACAATCATTGTTTGAATATTTTATGAGAGACATCTCGTCTCGCGCTCTTTTTAAGTCTAAAATCTATTATGCAATAACAATATTATAAGATGGGAATGTCAAATAAATAAATAAAGAAAAACATTTCTAGATAATATTTATTAAAAGAGCAATGTCAGACCAAGTTCGGGATAAGTTCTCTTGAAAGAAATAACAAATAACATTTTTCTTACCAGTAAAGTTACAATATAAGTCAAATTAAATTGTGATAGCCTAATGGCTGAAATAGTGGGAACATGGTTCAAATCTCAGGCATGATTGAAAGTTATGTGTGTGCGTAATAAAAAATAATTATCACTACTATACGTTGCAGAAAAGATCGCGAGGAAACCTGCACAATTAGATACTACCTCGGTGTTCTCCAAAGAAAGTTTTCCAAGGTATAAACTCTGCTAATTTTCACTAGACTATGGCCTGATACGCTCTGATTCTAAATGGAGACGCGCGCGTGCCCTTCAGTAGGACAATGATTGACTGGAGAATGTGATATATAATTCCAATGTAAGCCATATTTGAAATGTTAAGACTATTAATTCCATAAGTATGTTATATCAATTTGCCAATATGCCCTTTATCGTGGTCACCAAGCGACTTACACTATTTCTTCCAATAAAACTTAGTTATTTCCCTTTTTGTGCCCAGTCCCTTTCATTTACACAACGTCAGCTCAGGGCCCCTATTTATATGCTGTCGGCTTAGGTTTCATATTTATTCGGGGTCGGCTTAAAACCCTCTGCCCTCGTTACCGCTTTTCTTGGTTTTTCTCGATATTTCAGACTTAGAATCACGGATGAAATATTCTGGAAATGTATATTTATTATACCTGAAGGTACCCAATTTGACTGTAAAATGTTCTGCGAGCTAAAAGGTAAGCAGGGAAGAGATCTGCTGAGTACTGATAAAAAGAAAACCTATTATATTCGTCGTTTCCCATTTTTAAGAGTACTTACTGTACTAGTTTGTTCAGAAGGTGGTAGAACCAGTGTAGTTTGACCGCGGAAGTACCACCGCCACACCTATTTCTAGCGTGAAGTCATTCTTGCGTTTCGATGGAAGGGTGTGGTAGCTGGCACACTTTTATATGAGGCGACCATCATAGTCTTCAGATAGAATGTTTTGTATGAAGTCGTTTACAGATGTCCATGAGCGGCAGTGACCACTTACCATCAGGTGTATTGCATGCTCGTTTGCTACTTCAGGCATATAAAAAAAATGTTAAGAGGTAGAACGAGTATGGTTGAATTGGGAAAGTACCACCGTCACACTGCTTTTTAGTGTAAGCAGGTCTTACGTTTCGGCGTTTGCACGATTAAAGATACAGTTACTAACTCACTTTTATGTAGGACGTCTTAGTCCATCTTAGTCCGTCCTTGACTTTAGCTGGAACTTCTAAACCACCACCTTCCGATGGACTGCTTACTCGTTTGCTGCTACGAGTTTTTTTAAATGTACCTGGGTTTATACAACTTTACTTTAAGAATCAATTAATTTACCTTTGTATTTTATCGTCATATTTCTATTTTTTTCTCAGCATGAGCTTAGCATCTTATTTGCAGCTTATTGCATCCATATTTTTTAAATTAGAGAATATATGGCGAGGCTTAAATCGTCAATTCATTTATAATCAGCGCTGTCTATCTAATTATAACTCAGAGGACTATTCTTGTGATGTTATTATGTTAAAAACAATCCGCCTTAGTCATTTACTCACAAGCCAGGGTGCTGTTATAAAGTAAAAGTTTATATGAAAAACCAATTATATTTTTAGTGCGCTGTAAAATACCAAATATAACAGTACTATCCGACGGCTCATTACCATTTTTCCCATGAGGATTGCACGAAACAATTTTCTGCAGCAGTGTTCTGACCAGAGCGCTCCACATCCGTAGTTTATTTGCTTTGAAATAGAGCAATGATATTGTTTCACTGTCTGAAACGTAGCGAATTGAGGCAACTTTTTATAACAATAACAGCATTTCTCCAAGTCTGGGTAAGAGTCTTCTCCCTGAATGAATTTGGCGTGAGATTCAGGTCCACCACGTTGGCCAAGTGCGTATTGGTAAACTTCTCACACATTTATGAACTGTTTTTTCGGATTGCTCTGAGATATTCAGGTTTCCATAAGGTAGTAATTATTAATTCCTAATACGTAGATCATTTAAGAAAAGTTAGAGGTGCATGCCTAGGATTCGAACCTGGGATTTACGCCGCATAGGACTGAGTTATTTAATGCAAAAAATCCTACAGCAGCATTGATAAAAGAATGCGTTCATCGCTTAAGCTTAGTGTTGTATCATGGTGGGACATCTCAGTAAAATTACCTTTGTATTGTATATAAAAACGGGAATATGCAGATTGGATGTAACATCAGGTGTTTTTAGTTGAAAAGTAACAATTATGCAAAGTCCGAAAAGTAGAACGAGTAATCCTGCTTGCTTTAAAGCCGCGATTGTATTTTTGCGTTATTATTTGATTGCATTTTAGATAATGCGAGCTAAAATGTGTTCGTTTGTGATTTAAACAAGATACTTTAATCTTTGGATAATTTTCACGGTAAAAAGCTGTTTTTTTTTGCCAATGTTGCTTCAAGGCGATAAGATAAAATTATCTATAACATTTTCCACTAACTGGCGTAATTTTTTCTAAATTAACGCGTTTAGCGTTAACAGAAATCGATAGTCCCATGGGAATAAGACATTTTCCCACAGTAAAAAGTAGTCTATATGTTAATCCAGAGTATCAGCTAACTCCATACCAAATTTTATGAAAATCGCATCCAGCCACATGTAAATAAGTAACAAACATGCACACTCACAAACTTTCGCCTTTATAATATTAGAATTTTTTGTTTTATCTATAAAGTTAATAAAAGACATAAACAATTAGAATGATGTATACCACCATCTTTTGTCGAATAGCGGAAAATCTACATAATTATGTCTCCATTTATTAATGGTTTCACATGAGTTTTCGTCTGTTCTGGGTCCAAAGGTGACCTTGTTGAAAAGGACTCTACTGATGTAAATACCCATTATGTTTGTCTATCATCAAACCCCTTTTACCCCTCCAGTCCCTCCTGTGACTCCATTCCCTCCAGTCCCTCCGGTCACTCCAGTCCCTCCGGTCCCTCTGGTCACTCTGGTCCCTCGGGTCCTTCCGGTCCCTCCATTCCCTCCGGCCCTCCGGTCACTGTGGTCACTACGGCCCCTCCGGTCACTCCGGTCTCTCCGATCCCTCCGGCCCCTCCGGTCCCTCCGGTCACTCCAGGCCCTCCGGTCACTCCAGTCCCTCCAGTCCCTCCGGTCCCTCCAATCCCTCCGATCCCTCCGGTCACTCCGGTCCCTTCGGTCACTCCAGTCCCTCCGGTCCCTCCGGTCCCTCGGGTCACTCCGGTTCCTCCGGTCACTCCGGTCCCTCCGGTCACTACGGTCACTCCGGTCCCTCCGGTCACTCCAGTCCCTCCGGCCCCTCCGGTCACTCCGGTCCCTCCGGTCCGTCTGGTCCCTCCGTTCACTCCGGTCACTCCGGTCCCTCTAGTCCCTCCGGCCCCTCCGGTCACTCCGGTTCCTCAGGTCACTCCGGTCACTTCGGTCCCTCCGGTCCCTCCTTCAATTTTACTTTTTTGGGGGAAATTTTGTTATACTTATTCTTCGCGCAAGGTTAAATACAATGAACGAGGTTTCATTTAGTTTTATTTGTAAATTTTAGTAAATAAATTGTAAATTTGGATTATATATTATTATTCGATAAATTATCATAAATTAAATAAAATATTTCGTCTGTAATCTCGAAATCAAATTAATTGAATGACTTCAGAAACATATTTGGGTATGAAACCTCGTTCATTGTTATACTTATTTTGGCACGTTAGGGCAAAATGTTGAGTGTAAATTTTTAAGTCTCGCGCGCACACTGTCACGAAAAACCGACAACCAAGTGCAAATGCAAAGTACAAGTGCAAATGGTGGACTTCACACACCTTCGAGAACTTTGTTTTCAAAGTACTCTCGGGTGTGTAGGCTTTCCTCACAATGTTATTCTTCACCGAAAAGCGGTGATAATTAATGTCTAATACATAAATCAGTGGTGCCTGGGTTTGAACCTCGGAACTCCCGATCGAAAGGGCAAGTTCCAACTATTAGGCTATCACGGCTCTGTATCTATATTACATTTTACTAAACAAGACTGTTTGGCAGTTATCGTAGGTGCTACATAACATCTATTTAACAGATGCTATACCTAAGTAATAATCTTGAATAATTCAATTCGGTTAGTCCGTCTATCGGTACCTACGGCATACTGGGGTCTACTAATGGGGTGAGCACTATTTTCGCGCTGTTGAATACTTAACACCCTATAAGGGTTCTCCTCCCCTATTCCACTTTCGTATACAAGGTCATTCCACTTAAATAACATAAAAGGGCTCTTCTTTGTTAGGATTTGTTATGTGCCTCTTTTTTGCGTTTCGTTGAAACATATTTTTTTCACAATTTTTGTTTATTATCCATCACCCATATTTTTGATGTTGATAGAGTTATATGTGTCTTAACATACTATTCAATTTTAGTAAAACGTTTATTAATAACTTGAAACATTTGACAAAAACTCTGAAGGTTACCTTCAGAGTTTTTATCTTATATTGACTTTGATTATAAAAAAATACCTGCGAACTAGCGAATACCTGCGATTTCACCTGAGTGAACCTAATAATTGTCTAGAAAAGAACTAAACATGTTTGAATATTTGATATAGTATCATCAAATGAAATCAAATCAAATCAAATCAAATTTATTGTTGTGAAATATGGGTACAATGTAATGGGTATATCAGAGTTTTCGCAGTCCTCCATATTCCCGCCACAGACGGCCATACAATAAATAATAAGCTATTCTATTTAATAATAGTCCAATAGTAATAGATTACAAGGTGGTAGAACCAGTGTAGTTCGCCAGGGAAGTGCCACCGCCACACCTTTTTCTAGCGCAAAGCATTTCTTGCGTTTCGATGAAAGGGTTTGGTTGTCGGCACAATTTCACATGAGACGACCACCATAGTCTTCGGGAGTAGCAACGCATCAATCGCATTACTTCAGATGGAGCACAAGTTCTGTATGAAGTTCATTACAGATATCCACGGGCGTCAGTGACCTTTTACCATCAGGTGGACTGCATGCTCGTTTGCTACTTCAATCAGATAAAAAAAGTCTGCCAGTATACATAATATGTATAGTGTGGTAGAATGCTCGATATCATATAGCCAGTCAGTCAGTCGGGAGAAGTAACGCATTTACAATTGGTTTCAGAAATAAATAATAGTTAAAAAAAAACTGAAAAACACGCTTTTTATAGAAAACCGAATATAAAATATAGAAAACCGAAAAAATAAATTTAAATGAATTTAAATTAAGACAATAGTGTTAAAAATTTCAATGAATATAAATTAATAATAGTGTGAATAAAAAAAAATATTTTATTTAAAAAAAAGCGTGGGGTGCATGGTGTCAATGGTTATAGATATTTTATTGACAGATGTGAGTAGAGTGATTATCATTTCGATAATATGTTAAAAAGCACCCCACGCTTTCTTTAAATAAAATATTTTTTTTATTCACACTATTATTAATTTATATTCATTGAAAATTTTAACACTATTTTCTTAGTTTAAATTCATTTAAATTTATTTTCTATTTTTTAGTTCGGTTTTCTATAAAAAGCGTGTTTTTTAGTTTTTTTTAAACTATTATTTATTTTATACTTTTTAGTCAAATTAAAAAATGGAATAATTTTATCAAATTAGTGTATTGTCCTCGATCCTCAATAAATCTACAAAGTTTGAACGAAATCTGGCCGTTTAAAGTGGGTCAAAATCGCGCCCAAAGAAGTCGGTTACAAACATACAGGTGAAACTAATAAAAATATTTAAAGTTGTATGTGTATGTATGTATTGTATGAGTGTATGCCTTCTACATGAAGTCATCCATGGGTGTCACATTAGAGTGACAGAATTCTATAACGCACTTTGACGATATTTTTATAAACAATATGAAATAAATATTAAAAAGCTAGATAAAATTAAAGAGAGTATTGAATAGCCATAAATTTCTAACAAGCCGTCTAGCAATTATTATTCACAGTTACTCGTCCAGATATTGATTAGTTCACTCGAATGCTAATTAGCAAACTGCCTCAGCTGCACAGAAATCCACACGGCCAATAGGCGTTGTTAATTGCGGGAATGCTCCGAGGGATTCGAATCCAGTTTACGTAGGACGTTAACCCTAAAGGACAGGGGTTGTCACAGATTTTAGCTGTATGGCAGTCTGATATAGAGGGTGTAATGGAATGATAATCCTATTTTGCTTATATGATTGTAATATCAAACGAACTTTTTTTTATCTGACTGAAGTAGTAAACGATCATGCTGTCCAACTGATGGTAAGTGGTCACTGCCGCTCATAGACATCTGTAATCAACTTCATACAAAACATGGGTTCTATCTGAAGTCAAATGCGTTGCTACTCCCGAGGACTATGATGGTCTCCTCACGTGGAAGCGTGCCGGCAACCACACCATTATATCGAAACGCAAGAAATGCTTCACGCTAGAAATTTTGGTTGTACTTCCTCGGCTGAACTCACTGGTTCTACCACCTTGAAAACTTGCTGTCCACTTGGTGATAAATGGTGACTGCAACCTATATATACATCTTCAAGCTAATTTAAAAATAATATGATTTCTTATTTATGCCACATTATGCTGTAGTATATTTACAAATAAATACTTCTTTCTTTTTTTTTTAAATTCGTCTAAAGCAAAAATTCTTCCTGAAGTCAATGAGAGATTCTTTGATACTCCAGAGAACTTAGATGCCTTATATGCCCGCCTTATATATCAGCTGGAATTCACATACTTCAAATAAACCGCAAGAGCTGATTCACGAATGAAATAGGTACATATAACGGTTTTGCTTACCGTTCTCACAATATTTGTTTTACCTTTCTGTTTAAAATATTTCTTCAAATTACAGGGCACATACAAGACGTAGCCCAACGAAGCTGTTATTTTATTCTGAAAACTGATTTTTAAATGAGTTCAAAAGGAGGAGATTTCTACATATATATAAAAGAGAAAAGATTTTCAGTCACGTATGTATTATACATGAAAACGCCTAAACTACTAGAGATAAAAATATGTTTTTTCGCTAGGGGTTGCTTTTATATTGTCCCTGTAGTTCCGGGACCAGAATAGGACTACGGTACCCTCTGCCTGGCGTAAAAGGCGACTAAAAGAGGCTTCCGGGGTTGCGGGCGCGAAGAGTGGGAGCTCGAACCAAGTGACCCCGGGAAGGACGGCGGCATGTGTGGTTGCATGTTGCCGTAAAAACCAGAAGGTGCGGTGAGCAGTTCACGCCCACCAGAGAAGAGCCCGATGGGGCACACGCTGAGGACACCGGAGGCGGTCAAGTGGAGTTCCCGGAGTCCTCTTCGCAGCGTCGAGGTCGGCCACCGGGGGGTTTTAGTGCGGGGGGTTTAGTCCAGAAAAACCGCGTCGCTCTCACGACGTCGGGTACTTTTTGAAAGTATCCCCCTCGAAAACAAAAAAAAAAAAGGGGTTGCTTTTATATAATGTAGACGCATCTGTGATTGACTTCAAATGGAACCCATGTTCTATTTGAAGTTGCTTACAGATGTCCATGGGTGGCAGTGATTTACCATCAGGTGGACTGCATGCTCGTTTGCTACTTCAATCAGATAAAAAAATGTATAATGAATAAAAAAAAACATTAAAAATATATGACTTGTAATTTGGATTTTGAGGCTTTTCTACTAAGATACACTGATAAACCGAATATCAGCTTTTTGACGTCCATTTTAACTGTTGCGATGTTAAATACATCTGTATTTTATTTGCTTGCCACTTCGCATTATATAGTTATCTATGTATGCTCAATTAGGTCGGACCACAGTACCCAATCCTAGATAAGCGCATAGCTGGCGCTAGTGGCGCAACTTTGTGCAAATTAGCGTCACTCGTACCAACACACCACCATTTCTGCTCTTAAAATTGTATGGATATGTTAGTATGCTTTATTAGGTTAACATATGTACTAGTTTCGGATTCGCTTGTTTTATTACCATGGTAATGGGTATCCCATAACTTATTACAGGTCTTAAATAATAATTTGTATGCCAAATTTCAGAGAAAGATGATCGGTAATTTTTCGTAATTACTTTAACGTTTCGTAATAACTTTAATCGTAAAATTATAATAACATATCTTCACAGACTTTCACATTTATAATATTAATAAGATATGAGATATTTTGTCAGAATACCAGCGTTGAATGTGGCTGACAAAATTAAAACATTTCTGTTAGTGTATTTTTATATTTTATTTTTATATTAGATTTTTATAGGGAAAAGTAACCATAACGAGCTCCATTTCTCCAAAGCATAATCAAAAATCATGACTAAGGTCAGGTATGAATGAGTATTGATACTGGTTCCGTGTTCAAAACTTTCCGTGTTCAATATTTTCAGTTGAGATCGTGTTCCAATCCAGTAGTAGTGTTAGAAGAAAATGTAATTGACATTTTCTGCCCCCATAGGCCTATGCAAAGTAAAGATATTTCGTTTCATTTTATTTAAAATTTCAGAAGGTCAGACCGGTATAGTGACTTCTATAAGCGGAAAATTGAAACTGAGTCATTTAATTTCAAGACCTTAGACCGACCGTTTTGTAACTATAACTGAAATAAAGAGCTACAAATTCTTCAAGTAGCAGCTATTACGCAAATGGGCAAACTTCTCGAGAGCTGTCAGGTCACCGCAAATGGAAAACCTGGAAACCATTGTCAGGAAAGTTTTAGCTTTAATTAGATCTACACAGTACCGGGTACAATTTGCACGTTCATAGTGAGTGTCTTGGCGGAAATAACCTTAATGGACTATTCTCACCTTTTGTTACTTCCCATTTCACGTTTATTAACTACTTCTCTTTCCAGAGTAAGAAAAGTGTCCATAACTTATTTCACCGCGAAAACTTAATTTGGATTCGTAGGACTCTCAGGCCAAATTCTGTTAGTCAAATGTAAGGCAAATACTGGAGCTAACTTTATTTTTTTTTAACAAGAACAAGATTGCATAAAAACAAAAAATATATATATATTACAAAGAAAAAAGACAAATCCGGCGAGCTCCTTGCTGCATGATGAGATCATTTGAGGTCGTGTCCGATCCGTTGTTTCGATGGTAATGAAAAAAAATTGTTGCTAACAATTTATAACTTTTTTGTCCTCTCTTTTCTGTAGAAAAAATGACATTTCATAGGTTTCCTTGCATTTTTTTGATGTTAAAGTGTATGATTTATTTGTAACACGAGCTCTTACACTGTGGAAGAATTCTTGCAATTCCACTGCGGACGCACTACCTCTCCTATTTATATTTCCTTTTATATATCCATAATCAAATACGTTACTATCTTCAGTATGTTTAAACTTATAAAATAAACTCCTCTCAATTCATAATTTATATAAAAGAGTTATCAAGACGATAACTTCAAGGTCAAAACATGAAGTCGGTAGACGATTCCAAAATCTTATAAGTTGGAAACTGAATCGAATGTTACACAGAACAACGTACGACCATGTCCTCACAACTGCAAACGAGCACATTTTTCAACGCCGAGAAAGCATTAGCGGGTGACAGTGACCACTTATTCTGCCCTTGCAGTTTTACGATGCTCTGTTCTGGTCTTAAGCTTGTGATGATGCGAAGAAACTTGAGACGTTGTAACTCCTTCGCCTTTTTCGCGACAAATTCGGATTAGTTTTTATAATATTGTAAAAAAAAGCTCAAGCCAACGAAAATATTTGTAATTTATCGTAACTAATGTTGAATTAACGACTTATTCCACAATAATAAAACTACCCAGGACCGTTACAAAAATTATAAGATCCTCTTAGATGTTGATTTTCGCTGAAATTCTATCCAAGGTTTGCTTGTTTGCCACGTCTTAATAACGAAAAAAACGTATATTAACTTTTCTTTAATAAAATTACATACAGAACGCTACCAATTGATTCTTGATAATATGATGATTCTTGATCATTAGTTCTAACACCAATTTGAAACATAGCTCCATCAACAGTGTAATGTGCCAGATATACTTTCATTGTACCATGTAACATATTTAATATAATTACAAAACATGATTATAATAAAAAAAAATGATATAAATAACTAAAAAGACAAACCCGCTGAGTTTCTTGCCAGATCTTCTCAGTTGAAGTCATATTCCGATCCGGTGGTAGTATAAGAGAACAAAATGTAATTGACAATTTATAAGTGCCCCGAAGGCCTATACAAATAAAGACATTTCATTTTATTTAATACCAATTTTGAAAACATTGATATACCTAACAACTGTTACCAGCCAAAGTAGCTTGCCTGAGGACACTACTATTAAACTCATGACCACATTAGTTAAAAACATCAATAAGCAGCTATATAATATTTGTATTTAAATTGATCGTGTCATATCATTACATAACATGAATCAGTAGAAGTCACAATATAAATAAATATAAATGATATAAATAAATATTATAAATGCATATATTTAATTTTTTATGTAATGTAATAGATTAATAGTAATGTTTTAGTCTCTGTGACGGTTTCTTTTACGCCTGTCATGTTTAGTATAAAAGGGAGGGTATCATTATAATGTGGATCATTCCAACAATCACAAGTGTAAGACGTTACTCTGTCCGAATGTATTTTGAAATTGTATAAATGTGTAATAGTGAAAATATATACCAGTGTTGTACATAATGTGTCGTTTACTTTGGCCATCCAATTCTACTTCTGTAACACAACGTTGAGAAAAGTTCTTCTAACTTTACTCCTTTTACCGATGATGTGAGGGTATCTTCTGATAAAACTTAGGTGACGTTAGATGCACACATTTCACAATTTGCTCCTCACTCGTTCCTAGACTAGTCTCATGTGGCTGTCTCGTTCAAAAATGCAATAGTTGGCCAAGTAGGGTGTACTATGTTGTTAAATTTGTGAAGAATATCCTGAGAATATCCCAATGCAAAGTATTCTGACGGAACTCAAATTCCCTAAAACAGGAAATAATTATAATTTCTATTAGTTCGTGGAAAAAAAAAAAAAAAAAAAAAAAAAAAAAAAAAACACGTTTATAGTAACATTACCATGAAAATAAAAATAACTCATTATAAGCATTACTTGTGTGATTTTATTTTTGCAGTTGGTAGAACCAGTGTAGTTCGACCGGGGAAGTACCATCACCTATTGCTAGCGTGAAGCAGTTCTTGCGTTTCGATGGAAGGGTGTAGTTGCCGGCACACTTTGTTATGAGGCGACCATCTCCTCCGGAGCAGCAACGCATAGGACCCATGTTTTGTTTGAAGTTGCTTACAGATGTCCATGGGCGGCAGTGACCACTTACCATCAGGTGGACTGTATGCTCGTTTGCTACTTCAATCAGAAAAAACATATTTTTTGACGACTCTATCAAATATGTATTATAATAATTAATTCCATACATTGATGCGGTGTTTCTATGTTATATAAAAGAAAATATGGATACCTATTTTCTTGTATATCGTAATACATGGATAATAAGTTTTTTTTATATTCAATCTTCAAGAACTAAGAAGACACAATTCATTTAAGAGATCTTTTCAAGATTAATTTTTATAATAACAGCAAATTTCAAATGAACAATCTAATTTTGACTACAAATCCTTATGAGTTACAAAGCAAATTCCGAAATATTTTCACAATCCAATTTCTCATCATCATGTCAAAATATACAAAGCCTCGACCTTTGTAAGGCTCAGTGGCAATGCTCTTTTAATTTCAGCGCGATATTTCGTGTATTTTAATTAAATCTATTTGTGAGTTTCACGAAGAATTGTAAGCCGGGTTCGCCGACAAATTTAATATATTCTGCAAAAACCCCGCTGGTTAAATTTGAACTAGCAAAATTAAAAACGGTATGAAATGTAAGTAATGCAAATGTTTTAAAAGAGACGGCAATTGTAGGGATGCTGCTGGTTTTTATTCGATAATGCGAATTAAAAGCTTGAATATAAAATGGTTAGCGGGATTTAATTTAATGAATCTGTTTTACTAAAATATCTGTTTAAATTGCGGGGTAAATAGTTCCTTTTGCAATTAAAAATGTTAAAAAACATACATGTTTTTACTCGTAGCGTTACCACTCGGACATTTTATTATTATTAACATTACAAATGCAAATGTTTCTGTTTGTTGCACACTCTTAAACGCAAAACCTTTTTTTTTTGTTTTCGAGGGGGAAACCTTCAAAAGGTACCCAGTGGAAACTTGCCCTCTCGATCGGGAGGTCCGAGGTTCAAACCCAGGCACGCACCACTGATTCATGTGCGTATTATAAATTAATTATCACTGCTTTTCGGTGAAGGAAAACATCGTGAGGAAACCACACCCGAGAGTTCTTTAAAAAAAAAAGAAAGTTCTCGGAGATGTGTGATCCACCAATTCGCACTTGGCCAGCGCGGTGGACTATGGCCTAAACTCTCTCATTCTGAGAGAAGACCCGCGCCCAGCAGTGGGACAATAATGGGTTGACGAGAGAATAGTACTATATACTACTAATACAAGACTGCAGCCTTAAAACTTTACATTGAGTATACAGCGCTACTCACACAATACGGAATATTGAAAATTTATCTGAATTTCTAACGATTCCTTTTTTACTTATTGGTGTCTGTAGGTAGATAACGTGGCATAGCATGCTCTAGAACAGTACCTAATGAAAAATGTCCTTATTTTGTATAGGCCTACGGAGGCACTTACAAATTGTCAGTTACATTTTTTGTTACACTACCACCGGATCGGAATACGACCTCAACTGAGAAGCTAAATAATATAGATATAATAATAAATAATATAGATAATACTAGTAATGATATTGTAGACGAATGGTACTAACTTTCTTAATGTTATTCTTTAAAATTTTCATGTTTTACAATTGCTCAATTTGTCTCATGTAAAATGTCATATAGAACTTGTATGTTGTGAGATAAAAACGTATTCAGCGCATAGAACCAACATGCTAAATCAACACAGCATATTTTACCGCTTTGGCCGAAATTATAATACAGTTTAACACACGTAAGCTTTTAACGGAACTAGTCACCCGTCACATCGGACGAAATTCGTCCGTAATTTAAATTAAAAAACTAAACTTCATATTGGCCAAAGTAGTACGAATATTTCCCAAATGTAATAAAATGTAATAATTTCCAAGTTATTTTGGACGCACCCGTTAAATATAATAAGAGGTTTAATTAGCTAAACCGCAATAGCAGGTATTTTGACAAAGACACTGACATCTCTGACGTTATGTATTTTCATAGTAAGACTTAATGTTCTATTAATTCACAGTAGTGTGCTTAATGTGTTTTTAGTTGATTTTATGTGTTTTAAGCATCATTTGAAAAAAAATATTAACATTCTGCACTCCTTCTCTACGTCCACTGTAACCGTGAAAAGTTTCATACTAATCCGTACGCGGCATATTACTTAAAAATGCTTCACAGGTTTTTGCTTCACGTATTAATATATAGATTTATCTTGCTTGTGGATACCGTAATTTTTTTTAAGATGTTATTTATTGTAGACAATTTACTACATATATTGTTCATGAAATTTCATCCTTATTGATTATTGGAACGATATTTTACCAGCGAAATAAGGATTAAAGTATTTAGGAGCACAAAAAGTGCAAATCAATATAAAATACAGAGCAGCGAACGTTCGAACTGACCTTTTCAGTCATTACCAAAACAACTACAAACAAGATTTAGTGGAAAATCTTTGCGGTAAGTTTTTTTTTATTAGTTTGCTTACTAATAAAAAAAACTATGTAACCTTTTATGTCAAGCAGATCAACCTTTGACTTATAACTTATATTATTATGGAATTGATATTTTCTTATAGTTAACGGGTATTCACATTAAGCGGTTTTTTGATTTATTTTTGACAGATATTTCAACCCATATATGGATTGTGGTCACGGCGAATATCAATATTAATGCTATGTACCTAAATATCAATAATTAAAGCAATTTTACAAAAAAAGTTGTATTTCTTTTCTCTTAATAATTTATTTGTTTCGTATATTCTGTACATATAATTATTCGTTTTGTTTACGTAATTGTAAATAGAATTATTGATGAAACCATTCAAAGTCAGTAAATTTTTATTATCAAATAACTAGTTTAATAACTGGCAGATAAAATCGAAAATCTCGGGAAATCAAGAATATTTGTCACCGCTTACATTATGGTAGGTTTTATGAAGGGAGCACGAAGTATGAGACATGGCAGCGCTATTGAATAAAAACTCAGCAAATATCTATTATCAATCATCTAGTTTAATTAGTGATAGATAAAATCGGGAATGTCCTATCTAAATCAAGAACACTTGTCACCGTTTAAAATAAGGTAGGTTTATGAAGTGAGCACGAAGTTTGAGACATGGCAGCTCTATTGAATAAAAAGTCAGTAAATATCTATTATCAATCATCTAGTTTAATTAGTGATAGATAAAATCGGGAATGTCCTATCTAAATCAAGAATACTTGTCACCGTTTACAATAAGGTAGGTTTATGAAGTGAGCACGAAGTTTGAGACATGGCAGCGCTATTGCATATTCCCTCACGACGTCAGCTGCGGTGTTTCAGAATTGTAAATTACACTCGTATAGAATTGAAATATTCGAAACAGCAAGTGTCGACTTTTAAGAGTGGTGGCAGTTAATGCATTGAATCAAAATATGTGTTATACTTTATATTTTTCTATTTATTTCCGTGTAACGGTTTTACACCTTATTTTCTGAAAATCATCTCATCAACCCATTATTGTACCACTGCTGGACACGGGTCTTACCTCAGAAAGAGGGAGTTTTAGGCCATAGCCCACAGCGCTGGCCAAGTGCGAATTGATGGTCCTTTCTAAAAAGAATTCAGTTATATTTATTTTGATTTATACAATTCGTCAACCTATTATTCGCACTACTGTGCATGAGTTTCTTCTCATAGTAGATAAGGGGTTTTTAAGCAGGGTTAAAAGAGAGTATCTCTTGTATCCAATGCGTGCCAAGTTAGTTCTCCATCGTAGCATCTGTAACTGCGTAACATCGTAGCCCAGGTAACTTTTTTTTTCAGAGATGGTTCACAGATGTTCATGGGCAGTAGTGGCCACTTACTATCAGATGTACTCATTCTAGTTTGCTACTTTCATATTATAAAAACGTAGATGACCCGGCGAACTTCGTTCCGCGTAAAAGTCAAAAATCTAAAATTATCAGTGTTTCTCCACTACAATATTCATGTATTATACATAAAAACCTTCCTTTTGAATTACTGTATCTATTAAAAACTACATTAAAATCCGTAACGTAGTTTTAAAGATCTAAGCATACATAGGGACAGACAGCGGGAAGCTCCTTTTTATACTATGTACTTATGTAGTGGTAAAACATAATTACATTATTAAGGGCGTTTGATACATAAATCCTGTAAGCTTTATTTCAGGCTTAAGGGTCAGGGTCGGGAAAGCAATATAAAGGCTATTCTGCTGTAAGTGCGTTATAGTTTCGTCCCGGAGTCTGCAAGCGTGCAAAAACTGTACGAGTATAGCTTTATAGACCTTTTACTTGACTTAGGGTACTTATACGTAATAGATTTACAGATGGTATAAATATGTTATAGGTAGAACCAGTGTAGTTCGACCGGAGAAGTACCACCGCCACACCTATTTCTAGCGTGAAGCATTTCTTGCGTTTCGATGGAAGGGTGTGGTTGCCGGCACACTTTTATATGAGGCGACCATCATAGTAATCTGGAGTAGCGACGCATCTGTGATTGACTTCAAAAGAACCCATGTTCGGTATGATGTTGCTTACAGATGTCCATGGGTGTCAGTGACAACTTGCCATCAAGTGGACTGCTTGCTCTTTTGCAACTTCAATTTTGTAAGAAAATAACATAGTATGACCAAAATTATTTTATTTCTTCGTGTTTTTTATCAAATTGAAGACTAAACGACTATATTCATTTGATAGTAAGTGATGACTGCCACACAGGTATATGTAAAAAACTTGATATAAAAAAATGGTTTTATTTTAGGTCAATCGCCGATGCAATACTATTCCAGAAGACAAGGTTGGTGGCGTCGTATTTTTTATTGAGTGTACCTCAACCGGTGAAAGGATATTGTAGCCGGCAGCAATATCCTTTCACCGAAATCTAACTACTGTATCATGTTAGAAACAGCTGCAGCGGTGGTATTTGTACGTTCGAGTCTGACTCTAAAATTTATAGCAGAATATGAACAGCTCTGACGTCACATACTTTATCTACCAAAATTAAATATTATAATTAACATTTCATTTTATTTAGTAATACAACTCTGACATTAATTCTAAATAGGTCTAATTTTTTTCATGGATGCTTACCAATGTACGAGTAACATTGTATGTTACTCATGCGTTGGTCCTCGTTTCAAATAATAACAATATATAACACTATGTAATAATAATTCTCAACCTCGCAGATTGATCGACATATTTCTTAGATAGTGATTAGTAATAATTCTTATCTATTAAAAACTTATTTTCTCCTGAATGTAGCTGTGAAATCACTTTATACCACAAGCACGTTAAAAAATACATCTCATACAACTAAACTCCAGCTGATTTCAGCCAAAATAGTTGAAACCTAAACCAGTTCACGAGGAGAGCCGCGCAGCCTCTCCACGTCGTCTGCATCACAACATTCATACTCCTAAAATATAGCTCTTCAAGTTTGTCGGTTTGTTTTTTGGAAATTCTGCAAGCTGTAATAGCCATTATGTTTTAATATGTGTGTATGTGTGACTAAAAATATGCGGATAATTACGTACCGACAATGCGAAACACGTAGCATAGCAATCACCATACTAATTTGGAGTACATGGGGTTCTGGGTTGCATACTTAGTCTTGCATCCTTAGTCAGGACATTTTGAGTCGATGTTAGTATAATTATGTATGTTTTTTATTCAGCACATCAACAAGTTTAAAAAAGATTGTAGTTTTTTTTCCTGGAAATGGTTCTAAATCGCTTTGCATAAGTAAGTTGCAAAACAGGGGGAACTTACGCGGACGATAGCCAACTTATTAAATTTACAATTAATTATCATAAACGCATTCTGCCCTTCAGACATTATCAAACAAAAAAGAATATGTTCCCTGCGAGATCTTTTCAGTTGAGGCCGTATATCAATCCGGTGGTAGAGTAAGAGAAAATTTGTAATTGACAATTCGTAAGTACAAGGGCACCGTAGGCCTATACAAAAGAAAAATATTTCATTTCAAACCTAGTAATAGTCTTTGAGATACGAAACGACCTACTCTTTACAAGTACCTAGCACTATTTTAACCCGACAGCAAACAACATCTCATTTGATCTAATCATCAAAGTTTATTATTAAAAGTAGCGCCATTAATTCGTCTGTTATAAACGGATGTTAAAATATTTAAATGTCTGGTTTACACGGGAAATATTTTCCAAGTTTAATTCCTCCATTTGTCTTAGAACTTCTGACAAAGGCTCGGTCTAGGAATGCGAAGTTCTAAGCTGCGGTGAGTCTAAGTTTCTCTTTGACAGCTAAACGCTGGAACTTGTATTGATGGTTACAACTCTAACTCAACAATATTTACGTTTTCGCTGTTTGTTTAGAACTTATCTCTTAATCTTATTTTTTTAGACATTTTTTTATCTAACTGAAGTAGCAAACGAGCATGCAGTCGACCTGATTGTAAGTGGTCACTGCCGCTCATATGTAATCAACTTCATAGAGAACATGGGTTCTATCTGAAGTCAATCACAGATTTCTACTCCCAAGGACGATGATGGTCGCTTCATATAAAAGTGTGCCGGCAATGACACCCTTCCATCAAGACGCAAGAAATGCTTCACGTTAGAAATAGGTGTAGCGGTGGCACTTCTCTGGTCAAAATCTTATTATAATTTTATAAATGTCACTCGCTAATACTTGGAATTCAGATACCTGGATTAACACATGAGATTCTTATGACGGTACTAAGGTAAAGCAGGCAATATCCCGAGAAAAAGCTAGTGTATATGTAATTTACAGAAACCTACAAAGAAAATTTATATGGATACTCGTATTACGAAACAAACAAGCACATTAAGTTTTCATTACATTTCAAGTTAAACATGGTAAACGCACACACTTTTAGTATATTGTTAAGTTTTTTCTTATCAATTTCAAAATGTCAACAAATAAACAGTCCATTTGATGATTAGTAGCTACTACCGTTTACTACCGAATAAGTTGACATGGCTTGGATAAGTATGTCCCACACCTTACAGACCAGAACAGAGCAGCGCATACCGCTACTGTTATTAGACAGAAATACCTGTGGCCGTGGTGCTTCTGGAGTCGACCACAAAGTATTCTACCTCATTTATTATTTATTTATTTAATTGAGTGTATTTACCGGCAAAGATACTACAGTTTTGAATAATAACAGCATACGAGTAACAATCAGAAATAGCTAAGTGCTTACTCCACAATCGAAGTCACGAACAAACCACGCTCGAATTCCGCTTAATTCCTGAACTGTTTAGTTGCTAGAACAAAATACTTTTTAGTTCAGTTGACTAGTTTCGATTGAGTCAGGTACTTGAGTTCTGATCTGGATCTGAAGTTAGGAAGTTAAAGTGGATTGGATTTACTTCCTTTCGTCTAGCTTTATTTCCCTCAGCGGACTGTAGTGATTTAACGGACTTTCTGAAACACATTACTTTATTTGTATTGTTGATACTGTCTACGGAATACCGTAGTCTAGTTCCAAGTTCTAGTCACCGACCGTAATTTAAGTTAAAAAACTAAACTTCATATTGTCCAAAGTAGTACCAATATTTATCTAATTTCAATAAATTGTAATAATTTTTAAGTTATTTTGAACGGTATTTAAAGGTAAACAAAGGTTAACTAAGCTACATTTAAAAGCGATAGCGGGTATTTTGACAAAGACATCTGACATTTTTGACGTTATGTCTTTCATAGTAGGTCATTGAATGTTCTATTTCGTGGCATCTATATATTATGCTCATATTACAATTAGTACCTGGATGACCGAGCTTTGCTCGGTGTTTTTGTTTACTAAGAGTACATCATGTTTTTTGGAATTATATTTTTTTATAACTATGCAAATTTCTTACTGATATGAATAATATATTTTGATCTTATCGACATTATAATAATAAAAAAATAATAACAACAATAAAATAATATAATAATAATAAAATATAGAAATAAAATAATACAGAACTCTCGTTTAAATGGATTAAAAAGCAGCAAATATCTCCAACTACAGAATCGTCAGTATTCGCCATACAGCATCAATGTATAATGACACGCCAACATGGACGGGACATATTGAAAGAACCAATATGTCCCGTCTATGTAAATCTAAGAAATTAGCAGGAAATTATAATGTAAAGCGGCACAATAATCTTGTGCAGTACGTCTACTGGTGTTTAGCTAGAAAGCATAGGTAAGCTTTGGAGGAAGGAAATGATCACACAGCCCCAAGTGAAAGAGAATGAGACTGCTAAAATTCTTTGAGAGATGCCAGTTCAAACCAATGTCACTATTACACACAATAGACCAGATTTAATATATATAGACAAAACTAATAACCGAACCTGCTTAATAGACGTATCTGTACCATCCGATTATAATATAGGACCTAAAGAAATCGAAAAATTAAGTAAATACCACGATCTCAAAAATGAAATTAGCCGTTCGTGGAAAACGCAAACGGCAATCATCCCAATTAATTAAGAGCAGTGATAGCCTAATGGTTGAAACTTGCCCTCTCGATCGGGAGGTCCGAGGTTCAAACCCAGGCACGCCAATGATTTATGTGCGTATTAGAAATTAATTATCACTGCTTTTCGGTGAAGGAAAACATCGTGAGGAAACCTACACACCCGAGAGTTCTTAAAAAAAAAAAAAAGTTCTCGGAGGTGTGTGAAGTCCACCAATTCGCACTTGGCCAGCGCGGTGGACTATGGCCTAAACTCTCTCATTCTGTGAGAAGACCCGTGCCCAGCAGTGGGCCAATAATGGGTTGATGCGTTGATGCGAATCATCCCAATAATTATTGGTGCAACTGTACATACATACATACATTCATCAACCATAATCAGTAAAGTGCTAGGAGATACTGTCTTCCCCCTCCCTTCGAAGGGATCTCCACCTTGTCGTCGCTCTGGATGCATCCGAGGGGGCTGTGGAGTTCGGTGTTTTCTGGCCTCTGCAGCCAGGAGGGTCGCGGGAGGAGAGATGTCTCAGTGTGTCGTTGCCGTACACCCTGTCTCCCGCGACCGAGCGGGGGCGCACCGTCAGATGCGTTGGCGGTGGGGCCTCAGAGGAAGAGGAGATGTGGTGTGTCGTTGCCGTCCTCCCTGTCCTCTGCGGCCGTTTGGTGGTTTGCGGCGGAACCAAAGAACGGATCTGCCGCTGGGTGTGGGAGGTCGATGCCTGTAGGGATGCCTTGCGGGTGTCGGCTTGCCATGCCCACGGCCTCTGGGTGGCGGTCTCGGGGTTGGACCGTCGCCCTGCGGATGGGGGCTTTGGAGGTAAGGCGCGCCTTTGTGTTTTCTGGCGCACCTTGCTGTTGGAGGGGAGTTTTATGCTCCACGCGGGGAGGGGCTGCAGTAGCGGCCGAGCACCGGCGGGTTTGCGGATGACTGCGAAAGCTTACCCGTGTTCCCGCCGTACGGTGCGAGGAGAAAACACAGTCGCGGTTTAGCCGGTATGAGTCCGGCATAACCCAGCTGCCACCCCGGGTGGCTGGGTATCCATGAGGATTACCCACTTAAATAAAAAAACGGGAGATACTGTCTTTGTAAACAACACACAAAAAGATACCCAGAACACAGAGCAACTAACACATACAGGGCAAGAAACAAACATACAGAATAAATCAGAACAAATATTTACAAGCACAACAGATTCAATCATTCCACATCCAACAAATACAGGAGAATTTAATTGCAATGCGCCGCCGGAGAAATATAAGAAGAAGAGGTAGATTATAGCCTGTATATTATTATATATTACATCCTATAGTTTTATAGTTTATTTACTCTATAAAATACTTAATTAGTAGCGGGGACATAGATACCTTTTTTCTTGTGGGTTACAGGACGGGGTATCTATAAATACCGGCAACAGCAGCCGTGAAGGTGAAAATCACAATTTACTAATATAAAATAAAATATAATAATAAAACAAAATTACCAAAAAAGAACTAAAAAGAAAAAAAAATGTAAAGCTAAAAAATAGAAAATAGAACTAAAAATAAAAAATAAAACTAACAAAATAAAACTCGAAAAAAAGAGAAAAAATAAAAAAAAACAATCGGACCGAGATTTGAACCCCGACTTCCTGCGGTCCGATTTCCCAACCGAGCTATTCTAACTTCGTAAATGGTGACAAAATTTCTCTTCGTATTCGGTCTCTTCGATCTTTATGCAATGAAAACACGGACAAAACGACATTTTCTGAAAATGAAACTTTGCTAGATCGATTTATCGCCCCATAAACCCCCTAAATACGAAATTTCAAGAAAATCGTTGGAGCCGTTTCCGAGATCGTTGATATATATATATATATATATATATATATATATATACAAGAATTGCTCGTTTAAAGGTATTAGATATATCGGAAAGGATACAATTATGCCGAAATCTCCTTGCTGAAATAAGCGATAAATCATAATTGTTAATGCATGTACCTAGCATTATTTGGAGGTATGATATTCATATTTCCGGTATAACAACATACTTTAAATACTTTGAAGCTTAAATCAGGAGTAATATAATATTTGGGTATGTATAAAAAAATGAAATTTTGCAATAAGTTTCTTTTTTAGAATTATTGGCCCCTAAAAGGGATAGAGGCGGGGGCGGGGGGGAGGGGTTAGTATATATGATATTCCGCTAACTTAATGAAGTTAGTGTTTGACTTCTCTGTTTCATCATTTGTTTCATTTGTTTCAACATTTTCACATCAAATCAAGCCCTAAGAGGGTAATAAAATAGGGGTTGATTTTTTTTCCAAAATAAATCAAATTTGAAGCAAGCTCAATGAAATTTAGTATTTGGCTTTGAGGTTCATTATATGGGTGACTGTAGAAAAAACGCGGGGGGGGGGGGATACCTAGTTTGAGCGAACGAAGTCACGGGTCTGCTATATGATAATAAAATACTGGGTACAAACGCTTACATAATAATTAGTGTACGAGTAAAAGAGTAAAATCGACTATTAACGCATCTCTTTTAAATAGCTTATAATGTTCAAATATAAACAACAAAAGCCATTTACTTATTTCACAAAATAACGTAATTGGAAAACTGAGGCCAGAATGGTCCTGTTCGCCAGATCGTCCGAAATTGTCTCCAGAGGTCACACTGGGACTGGGTCAAAAGGGACGCAGATTAATCACATCACATCGCCATTGTGTGGCCTGACCCTGTTATATTTATTACATTGGTGTAAATGGAACAAAAAGAAAAAAGGCACGGTATTAATGTTTTAACATTATTAAGGCTTAAATGTGCCTATTGTACGATCAAATCTATTTTGATGCGAACATTATTCAGTTTCATTATCTAAGTGCGTAAGTGGTTACAGGGCTAATGTTTTCACTACACTATTATAGGGCTCTATATATTGTTGCTTGGATTGAATAACAGCACATAAAAACGCAAATTTCACAGGAGAGCCAATAAAAAATGAACAATGCTGTTTGTTATGTTTTCATCTTTTCAAAGAATTGAGTTAGTAAAGAATAATAAAAATGTGTCAAAAGACCAAAAACCGCACCACAGTGCTTAAACACCAAGTTTTTAATTCCAGGCCTTTTTTTGGATGAAATTCACGGATTTTGCCCCTTAATTGCGTCCTATAAGTTGGAGGCAATTTAGGGGTAAAATTCAGACGACAAATATAAAAGTCACAAACGTGCACGGTGACTATGGGCAAGATCTGGCTGGGCTTTCCGCCTCCGAAAAGGCTGATCGCGCCCGATCAGGAATTGAATCTGCGACTCGGTTAATATTGCAGTCGTTTTACTTTGTCTGAGGCCTTAAAGACCATTAAGAAGAATATGGAGCGTGCGGTGTTACGGCGTGCACATCAATGCTGGCGGAACGAAGTAATTTCTACTTTATCCCGAAAATTACCCTAAAAATCGACACCGCTGTCAATTCCGCAAAAAAGTTTATTGGCACATCCGAAATAGGTTTAAATATCCCATGCAAGTAATCAGTTGAAAGTACACTTTCTTCAACTATTTCTCATTTCAGAAAGATTGAATAAATTCCAGACCTATCCTTGGGGATATAAAATTAATTGCAGTCAAGTATTAAACAAACATTCGGATTTATAGTCGATAGTGATCCGAGCGGAGTGAAGATGGGGTGTGGAAACTTCCTAATGGAAGTTCGAATCAGATCAGATCATGTGGAGTTTACGACGTCTTAAAGTTGATCGTTCCTCGCATCGTTCAGGACGTTTTCAATTCCGACTGGAGCTGTAAAATAAAGTTGAAAACATGTAGTACGTATAAGAAGTTCGTGTTCACAGAGATGAAGTAATTATAAGATTCGACCCGCGTGGCAGAGCGGTTATCATCCCGGTCGGTAGTGGGTTCCGGGTTCGATTTCCGGCCAGACAGGTTTCTGAATAATGCATTTAGACTCTTGTTATGGATTTTTATCTTTATGTGTTTGTCTTTGTATGTGTCCATAACACCTATGACACAGAACGAATCCTAGTATTGGGATTAGTAAATGGTACTATTGTATTTTGCTTTGACAATAGTAAGAGAGACAGGAATGCTAAATTTATCCTAAGTCACAAACAGACTTTTCAATCAGTTTTTTAATTCTGTATAATAGGTTAAATATTTCATGCATCAGAATATATTAGGTTAAAAATTAATTTAAAATCAAATAAACAACGCTATATAGAAAGCTAAACAAACATTTTAAATGTCACCAATAATGTCTGTTTCGTTATCGTAAAATGTAAAACAAATCTATAAAACATTGTCGATGCTCTCATCTCGCCTACTGATTGGCCATAACGGTAACGGACGACAGAAAGCTGCATCTGTCAAGCATCATCACTTGGGCGTTACACTTCGATCATTAAAGGACCACCGAAAGGACGCGCGCGCTTGTATTCAAAGCAAATTTTGAATTTCAACCATTTTAAAAACATTCCCCAGTATGTGTGTCATCATCTGGCTGTGTCAACGGGATACTTGAAACAGTACATCGTCCCGAGCTCGTGGAAAACGAAGGTGGATATCATCAAGTCAGTACGCAGAACCTGGTACGTGCCGTGATTGTACCTTAGCTATTGTGGCCTATCTTACGAGAACAAACATCTTTAGATATTCCTCGTCCTGACTTCCGTCAGTCCCAGGAGTGTCATTAAAGCCGCCCATCTCTTTGTGGACGCATATCCTACAATATCTGTAAATAAGCCATCAAATTTAATTTGGTACAAAGAGTAATTTAAGTGTTACGTTATTGTTACTCTACATTAAAAGTAGGCTAAGTTAGGACGTCATGTTATAATAAGCTATTTTTTACAGCAGAATTTAATTCAATTCTATGTTCAAACTCTACCATGTATAATATAAAGGCGATGCACAATTGTTATAGCTATTTCCATAGAACATCTATGAAGACCCGAGTTCCTCGCGTGGCCCCCGATAAGCGGTTTATATGCAAATCTAGCCGAAAC
The DNA here is from genome assembly GCA_949699795.1 of Spicauda simplicius. Classification (NCBI taxonomy): domain Eukaryota; kingdom Metazoa; phylum Arthropoda; class Insecta; order Lepidoptera; family Hesperiidae; genus Spicauda; species Spicauda simplicius. The sequence continues at coordinate 694,369 of OX453061.1, read as the reverse complement.
ATTCACGTTCTGACGCTATATAGTACAGTAACATAATCTCACGCTTAAACTACAGCTACAATACACTAAATCCATATGTTTACCACGATAGACATAATTTATTGAACCTTTTCGAAATACGGATTGAAAGGAAATGAAATGAAATGTCTTTATTTTGTATAGGCCTACGGGGGCACTTACAAATTGTCAGTTACATTTTTTGCCACTACCACCGGATCGGAATACGACCTCAACTGAGAAGAACCGGCAAGAAACTTAGCGAGTTTGTCTTTTTTTTTATTTATATCTTTTTTTTAATATAATTATAATCATGTTTTTTACATGGTAATTAAAGTTAGCTTCAGTATCTCCAGTATCATAGTTAGCTCCAGTAGATTATCAAAATATGTCAGTATCGAAACATGTTTATCAACATATTCTTCTTATTTATAAAAGTGAATGTTTGTCTGTATGTCCTCTATAGAATCGTACTATTCATTTCATTATGTGATGATTTTAGCAAAGTGGTTATTCATGAGCTCGCGAAGGTTTCTGGTGTTTTTCTTGTGATGGTGTAGCAACGCGCGCAGTGTACAGCTAATTTGTAATAAACAATACAAACAATTGTCTAAAACAATACAAACAAAACACACTAAAAACTTTTACGTTTTATTATATATATTTTGGTTAAATTAAAGTGATCCGGATATTTTATGGCCTAGCCAAAGAGAAACATTTACTATGATACCTAATAATAAGTTCTTGTTAAATAGTAATGAAAATGTAATTTACAATTCAAATAAAACATTACTTACCTTTAAAATAGAGACTGTGTTTAAAATAGTGACTTAAGGCAAAGTTATAGTACTGAAGTCACCCAAGATATTTGGTAATCACAGCATACAGACCCATTTTTAGGCAACGTACCAATTTTTTTTCTATATTCTCCTATATTTAACTGTGAGTTTCGTAAATCACACCCATAAAATAATATATAAAGGTGTTTTCGAACTATTTATTGAATATAAAGTGTCAACTTATTCGTAATGCAGGTTGAATATAACTCGAGTCTGAAGTTTACGGCGTGTTGGAGTTTATCGGTTCGCATCTCATTCCGAACTTTTCACGCCCACTTCAATAGCTTTATAGAATCCACATATCCCTGTGGATGTCTTGGAAAGAACTAGTAGGTTTACATATGTTTATACTTTAAATAAAATTATTTTACCGTTCAAATAGTTCCGAGTTTGATCAGATCAGTTCCGGATGTACTGATAATATTGGTTTAGTCTGCGTGTTTGAGTGTTGGTTTATGTGTATATTTAGGGCACCCACGCCAAGAGAAATCACATCTATTTCTAGCGTGAAGTATTTCTTGCGTTTCGATAGAAGGATGCGGTTGTCGGACTTTCACTTTCACATGAGGCGAACATCATAGTCCTCGGGAGGAGCAACGCGTCTGTGATTGACTTCAGATGGAACCCATGTTCTGTACGTAGTTGATTACAGATGTTCATGGGCGGCAGTGACCACTTATTATCAAGTGGACTGCATGCTCGTTTGCTACTTCAGTCAGAAAAAAAAGAGAAATCTTATTTTAGGACGATAAGCAAAGATAAAATTATCGAATTTCAATCGAACGTTCAACACGAGATTTTTGTAGTAGTACACAATTATCAAATAAGCATACAATCACACACCATTTTGGATGATAAGAGGTTACCGTCTTCAGTTTGCCACATATTTGCTACCTATGGAGGGAAAGTTGTAACGTTTAAACGTTGTAAGATTAATGAAATGAAATGTTTATTTTGTTTTAGACCTTAGGGGGCACTTACAAATTGTCAGTTACGAACACGACCTCAACTGAGAAGATCCGGCAAGAAACTCAGCGGATTTGTCTTTTTTGTTTATTATTTTATTTTCTTAATATATTAACAATCATGTTTTTTACATGGTAATAAAAACTAGTTAGAGTATTTTGCCTTACAGTTTACTAAAGAAGTAAGAAATGTATATTATTACCACAAATTTCAAACCAGATAGCAGTAGTCCATAACACTGGTATAATTAGGAAGAAATAAATTTCTCTTAGGAAGAAATAAATTAACCTTTGAGGATTATTTTTACGTATCTCCAGTATTTAACTTTTGAACAAAAAAAACTACAACACTTAAGGTTTGTTATGTGGATAGCTTCGTTTTAGAAATTAAACATGGATAAAAAAAAATCGCGAACACCGATTATTTAAAAAGAACAATATTGTATTACTGGCGATACTTCGCGGTTTTTCCCGCGTTTATTTAAAACGTAATAATACTTCAAATTGTTAATTATGAAAAAGTTGATGGAATTAAATGAAATTAAAACTAAAAGTTGACTATAGAGATATGTTCAATCCATTTACTGAAATTCAATAGATATGTTTGATGCTATTTCAAACACAAACTTGTATTGTAAAAAAATAGAAATGTCTTTTATTACTTATTTTCAGTTCTTCATATTTTTTTACGAAATGTGGTGTACAAACACGCGGCCCTTTATTGTTATTATATATGGACAGTATACGCTCGAGTTCTATTCGAAGTTATTGCAAATTGGTTTCGTTGTGGATTTAGACGCGTGACATGTAATTTAGTGTTTCTGAAACAAAGAGCAGCATTGGGAAATACATAATGTAATCACAATTACTATGAGTAGATATCGCTGCTTGGAATGAGTACTAATTCAAAGCAAATTTTACACTGAGATAAAAAATAAGCAATGCCTTTTACCCGACTGTGTCATAAGAATGGTAGTATTTTTCATGTATGTATTAGTGATGCAACGAATATATACGAATAATGCGAATGTTGTTCGGATATCACCTGATATGCCTATGAACAATGAGAGTATAAAGTGTTTTATTAAGATGAAGGTAATCTTAAAGTTTAACTACATAGAGGTGTAGTACCAGACAAGTGTAACATCAAATGGAGCATAGTACATTAACAAAACCAATATACATTTGTTAGGCTGCAATTAGGATATTGTAATCTTTATACTTTTATGGTTAATGCAATTTTTAAGGTCGTAGAACCAGTGTAGTTCCACCGGGGAAGTACCACCGCTACACCTATTTCTAGCATTTTTTGCGTTTCGATGGAAGGGTGTGGTTGCCGGCACACTTTCACATGAGGCGACCATCATAGTCCTCGGAAGTAGCACCGCATCTCAGATTAATTTCAGATAGAACCCATGTTCTTTATGAAGTTGATTACAGATGTCCATGGGCGGCAGTGACCACTTACCATTAGATGGACTGCATGCTCGTTTGCTACTTTTTTTAAGACTGCATAAAAAAAATATCAGAGTAAGAAATGTAAGATAGAGAGATGTAGCAAAGCATTATACAGTTTGCCTGATACTAAGCGGCCACTACGACGCATTGTTGTCAGTAATTGCCTATAAATAGGATCAATCCTACTTAAGATCAGTATTAAATGGTTTACTGTACCTAAAAGCTAAGTACAAATATCTTGTGTAAGTCTTAATAGACTTATAGACCTTAGCATTAACCAAGATTTATTTTAATGTTTCTTTTAGTTCTTTGTAGGTACAGAATTTGATTGTATTTATTTCTCGTCAGCCCATTATTGTCCCACTGCTGGGCACGGGTCTTCTCTCAGAATGAGAGAGTTTAGGCCATAGTCCACCGCGCTGGCCAAGTGCGAATTGGTGGACTTCACACACCTCCGAGAACCATTTTTTTTTTAAAGAACTCTCGGTTTTGTAGGTTTCCTCACGATGTTTTCCTTCACCGAAAAGCAGTGATAATTAGTTTCTAATACGCACATGAATCAGTGGTGCGTGCCTGGGTTTGAACCTCAAACCTCCCGATCGAGAGGTCAAGCTACAACCATTAGGCTATCACTGCTCTCGACTGTATTTATTTGATTTTCTTGTATGATAAAATGTAGGTCGTTTAAGTGCAATAGTGCAAGTCTTACTTCCCATAGACGAAAACCTTTAAAACTAAAGGTACGGAGCTAACACACAATAAATTCACAAAGAGCCGTCAAAACTAAACCGAGGAGCCTGAAGTGAACAAAGGATAAAAGGTATAAGACTATTTACACAGTGTTTATTTGATCCGAAATCGAGGCATATAAAATGTACACTCGGGCACAATCTTCATCTTTTACGTATCAATTTAATTCTTCACAGCCGGTACGGTTGGGTGGTATACAATAACATGTGAAATACAGGTCTTTGAATGCAAAGCAAAGAATGTAAATAAGTTTGTCATATTGGTAGCACAGATTATTAAAAAAAATGAAAATGAAAAATGATTTATTGCATTTAAAAGAAGTACATACTTTTACAATATTGTTGGGTACCCCCTTTTAAGTATGTTTATACCTGTAGTACGGGGCCCCGCTCTCCCCTTATACAATTGCTAAGTACTAGGAATTATACAAATCACCAAATATATTATACAACAATATAATAATTGGAACTAAATAGAAGAATAAAAATTATAATAAATAAAAATGTGTGCGTGTACTAGCGTACACTCGTAAGAAGTGAAACTTCTTTATGGCGTTATTTTTCAAAAAATAATTTACTATATGCAACTTTACAGAAATTGGTTAAATAAAGTTAAATTAGATAAAGTTTAATAAAAGGCTTTTATTAAACTTTATCTAATAATCTATCTAATATCACGCGTGGTAGGGATAAGAAAAATATGGCGCGTAACAGAAAAAGATGGCGCGTAACGAAAAAATGTTACACTAATTTTTTTTCCAACCCCAATAAAGAAGTTTCACTTTTGTTTTCCAACCCCGATAAAGAAGTTTCACTTCAAAAATAATAATAACAAAAGATTCCTTTTTATACTTTTTAATAACTCATTTCTATAAATTTAATGTAGTTTTTATATGGGGTGGCGTGACATACATCATTTTTTGGAAATATGTATGTATTGCCAGCCATCATGGCGGAGCGGTTACCAGTCAGATATTTAGAGCTAAGTTTCTAGGCTTGACCCCGTGCAAAACAAATATAAAATTGTATACAGAATATCATTGAAAATGCAATTTTAATAATAAAGTATATTTTAATTTTTATAATTTAAAACAATTGCCTGTATATCGCAAAGTTATATTTATTATATACATCGTCATATAGGTATTACTACGAAAGAGACACGAAAACATAATTGTATTTTTGATGTACGATAAACGTACTACGGGTCGCAATTCGCAAAGTAAGATTTTTTTCTTGCCAACTCAAATTCCGTTACAATTTTCTACTATAAAAGATATTGTCATATCAATAGTATAGTCAACGCTACGGAAACATTAATTATGACAGAATTTTCTTACAAAAACCTTGGAACTCAACCGCCCAGAGCCATTTCCCAGTCTTGTACTAATTAGTCGGGTAATTTCAAGTAAGAAGACTGTAAGAAAAGAAATAAATGAGTGTATGTTTATATTAATACTTCTTGCAGAATGTGAATGTTTTTATAACTCAGAGAATTAAAATGTCAAATATTAACTTATTGATTATTTAATTTTGTTGTCTAAATCAGTTTTTGTATAGTAATACAAACTGTTTGCACATATGTATATACGTTTGTTATTATTAGTGAGACACAAAGTTCACTTTAGTGATATGAAATGCTGAGTATCAGGTATAATCCCTATTCCAAGGTACTTCTAAATGAGGTTAGATTTGTGTATTTGGCTTTAGCTGTACCTATTTAAGTACGTACTCGTCTTTATATTTACAGTTTGTTGAAATTATTTACGAGTTGGACATCGAGCTCAGAAGATACAAGGATTTAATAAAAAATATGTAAGTATTTTTCTAATTTCGACCTCGCGAATAAACAGAACTTATTGACCCATCTTTAAAACTACAATCACATTTGGCATTACAAATGTCTCTCAAGTGTAGGAACATTAACATTAGTTCGGATGCAAGCTCGATTGCTACTTCATTTTACAAAAAGGCCCTTCACTTAATGCTTGACTTTGTTTAACGTCAGAGACAGTCGGGGGATAATCTAGTGGAGTATTTGTGCAATTCCTTTGACATTTTTCTACACGACTGTCCGCCTGGAGCATTCGTTTCTTTGACTCGCTGCTGCCGTCAAATTAACTTTTGTTTTGTGTTCAAAGGCAAGGAAGCTAGTAAGATGTTTTGCTACCGAATGGAATAGACACTTTGATTTACCTAGTCGCGTTTTGAAGTAGGATTGAAAACCTAGATGTTACAGCAATGTGGATGAATTGTAAGTAGAGAAATAAAATGAAATGAAATGGAATGTATTTATTTTGTATACGCCTACGGGGGCACTTACAAATTGTCAGTTACATTTTTTTTCTTACACTACCACCGGATCGGAATACGACCTCTACTGAGAAGATCCTGCAAGAAACTCAGCAGGTTCGACTTTTTGTTATTTATATGATTTTTTAAATTATAATTACAATCACGTTTTTTACATGGTAATGAAAGTTAGTTCCAGTTTCTTGCCTTATAGCGTGTTTACTTGGTTTGTTTAATATTGCTTACTTAAATAGACTTAATGAGTATTTCAAAGTTACGTAGTAGTTTGTGGAGCTTAGTTATATTTAGGCTATCTCAGTCGCCAAGAGTAATAAAGCATCTGTGACTGACTTCAGATAGAACTCCTGTTAGAAGTTGATAACATATTCTTGGGTAGCTGGGATTACCTACTTACCACCAGGTGGACTGCATGTTTGCTTGCTACTTTAATGTTTCAATGTTATATTAAATAAAAAACACGCTTTTTAAGCTCATAGCTCCACACTACGATTTTCTCCTGTGTCGTGGGTAACATGGCCATACACAAGACGAATACACAAACACCCAGACCTGGAACATGAATCTCAACTCATGATTCAGATACATGTCTGGCCGGGAATCGAACCTGGGACCCATTGCGCGTCAGACCGGTATGGCAACCGCTCGGCCACGAGAGACATCAGACCGTGTCTTTTTTATGCGGAAAAAGGAGACAGACGTACGTCGTGCCATTTTTATTAACTTCAAGTATAAAATAGTCAAACGTACCCTCGTTGCGTTATGATTTAATAATACGTTATTTTTATTTTGATAATATTTCTATTTAAGAACATTTATTTAATGCCTCACCATCAACTAACACTAGACGCCTTGTGTACCATACTTATCTTTTCTCCAAAGCTATGCAGCCAATCTAAAAATAAGTCACTTATAATATTTAAACGAACAAGCGACAAAATAAGTTCAGAAAAGTAACAATGTTTGTATTTTACTTGTAACATTTTATTATATCTGGCGTTTGATAAAATTTGCACTGAGTTAAATTGTTCTCTTGGCATGTTGCCATAAGAATTCTTCTTCTTAGCACGTTGGCGATTTTGAAGCTATTCTACGATTTTGCTGCATTTTATTGCTTTAATATTTTCTTATTCAATTCGCAGGAACTATATGGCCGCATGATTGTCTTTTGTACATCTGTTGTAGAAAAACGCTCGGTAATAGTTAATTTTTAAGGGACACCTGTGGGTGGTTGGGAAACATCATTTTACCTATGTACTAATCTGCATTGGAACAACATTTATTGAAGTAGTAAAATATATTCCAGGTCTCCTCCGTTGCACGTAGAGGCAATGTGAGATATTACACAGATTTGCGCTCTTTATTGTTTACAAGTTATTTAGCAGCGCTGTCAGAATTTGGATTTCACACTTGTACGTCCTTTGATTTGCAAGATTGCGAGCAAAATTACATGGATTCGTTGTAAAGGTTTGATTCTAAATATCTATATATTAATACGTGAAGCAAAAACTTGTGATCCGTTTTTATGATACTTGCCGCAGACGGAGGAGTGTGAAATTACGCACGGTTATAGTTGATATAGTGAAATTTACAGAATGCTAATATTTTTTCAAATAATACATAAAACATACATAAAATCAACTAAAAGCACATTACACACAATACCCTGCATTTGACACAAACACATATATAATAAACGAAATAGAACATTCAATGTCTTACTATGAAAACACATGTCAAAAATGTCAGATGTCTTTGTCTAAATACCCGTTATTGCTTTTAAAGGCAGCTTAGCTAACTATACCTTTAAGGGGTGCATTCAAATAACTTGAAAATTAGTAGAATTTATTTGCAAATGAGAAATATTTGTGCTACTTTGGTTAATATAAAGTTTAGTTTATTTATTTTAAATTACAGTTAAATTTCGACCGTTGCGGGGGGTGATTAGGTCTCTTTAATTACGATCTCGCAGAAATATGAGATTTAGTGTTTTTACTACCCCGTGCAATTCAAGGTTGCAGGGGAACTCAAATATATTATGCTGTTTACGCTTCGGAGCCTGGCAGTTTGTGTATATTTATCGATTTACGATACAGAGAGTCTAACAGTGTGGTTGTGAACGTAAAATAATTGAAACATATTGGAACATGAACATAAATAGAAGCGTACTAGACGTAGGGTAAATTCATTAATCTATTATTTCTGTCAATTATTCTTCCTCGTTATCGCAGGCAAGACCACGATTCGTAACCAGGTCGAAATATGAGCTACAAAATAAATAAATATATAACAAACTAGTTGAATCCCGCAGCTTCGCCCGCGTTAATAAAAATCGATTATCCCGTGGGAATAAAATATTTTCCCACAGTAAAAAGTAACCTATATGTTTATCCAGAGTGTCAGCTAACTCTCTACCTTTTATGAAAATCGCTCCAGCCGTTTACACGTGAAGAAGTAACAAACATTCACACTCACAAACTTTCGCCTTTATAATATTAATATGATTAAAAGGGATCAATAAATCCCGTGTTGTATTCTAAAAACACGTAAAACATAATAGCAAACGACATTCGGCTCAGTTACCATACACAAATACAGGCACATTTCAGCTGGAGCGAGTACTATTACAAGTAAGGACGTACCTATATAGTTAACGGGAACCGATTTCGGGAGCCGGGGTCCATTTGTTTTATGAGCGGCCGGCACTCGATTGAATTTGCGTGCGCTTGCCTTAAGTCACGGACTTTTGCTGTTATTTGCTATTTTTCTTCAAATTTAGTCGTATGGAGAGAATTTACAAGAGAATACAAAACATTTTAACGAAAAATATCTACCGACTTCCATGTCACTAAGAAGTAAAAAATAATTTCAAATAATTTTGGTTAAGAACATACTCAGTACTTAGTACATAGTTCCGAAGTCGGCGCTCAACTTATTTCTCCGGATGACGGTGATGAAACTTTGTTCTGTACGAATTGATAACCTCGGAAGTCGGTTAAAAAGATACAAAAAATTATAGCATATTTTTTTATCGTGAACTTGATAATTATATTCTGTGATACTGAAAATCGTTTGAATGTGAATTAATTTTAATGGAATTCAATGTGCTCCTTTGAAATTACTGGTTATAATATCGGCTTCCCATACACAATCACAATCTTAAAATGATATCTTTTATTATTTTTTCAGCAAAACATCCTGTGCAGCTTTATAAAAGTTGTTGATACTATTCGCAAAAATGTTTAAATTGTATTTGTTAAGCAAATTTGACATTGCCTTAAGCCTTAAAAGTTGATTATTCAGAGAAACTAGAACCTAGCAAAAACAATTTTTAAGACGCTAGACCTCCTTTTCGTTTAACTCTATAAGCACCATCGTCACACCTATTTCAGCCAAATAGAAGCAGTGTTATGAACTGCTATTTGATTTGATGAACGTCGTAAGAGTGACATACTGACCTGATGAGTTATGAAATGAAATAAAATGTCTTTATTTTGCATACGCCTGGGGACACTTGTCAGTGACATATTTTTTACACTACCACCGGATTGGAACACGACCTCAACTAAGAAGATCCGGCAAGAAACTCAGTAGGTTTGTCTTTTTTCTCTGTATATTTATTTGCCATCTCATTTTTACATTCTAAACTAGTCCTCACGGGTATGTGTGGCTAACCTCGGGTAAGAATTATCATATCTGGACGGCAGTGATCACATATCATCATCTGCATACTCGTTTACTACTTCCGTATCAATAGAAAGTCCCTCTAACTTTCTTTTGTGTCTTGTGACTAACTTTTCTTTTCCATCCGAAATTCAAGCTCTCGGCATTTACCTCTTCACTTAAACCAAACCCATCCATCACTAAGGGATCCCTTCCTGTTTCTGTAAACGTGCACTAAACTTGCCTCTCGTATCGCATATTAATCAACAGTACGTTAATTTACCTCACGAGGGTTTTGTTTGATATTATTGTTAATGGAAACCTTTTTCTGACCTGTGTCTGTATTTTTTTATCTGACTGAAGTATCAAACTATTTTTTTTTCTGATTGAAGTAGCAAACGAGCGTACAGTCCACCTGATGGTCATTTGCCACTGCCGCCCATGGACATCTGTAATCAATTATATACAGAACATGGGTTCCATCTGAAGTCAATCACAGATGCGGTACTACTTCCGAGGACTATGATGGTCGCCTCATGTGAAAGTGTGCCGGTGTGTTCAGAATAGGTTCGCTTTTAAAATAAAACATGGGATCGACATATATAACATCACGTAATATTTTCAAATGTTCCAAATTAAAACAGATCGACGAACAAACGCTTTGTGAAACAGCGTATTCTAAAATAAATGATTAATTAACAATAAGCATGTGCAGTTAGTTAGTGCACGTGTTAGAGCAGTGATAGCCTAATGGTTTGAAACTTGTCCTCTCAATCGGGAGGTCCATGGTTCAAAGCCAGGCACGCACCACTGGTTTATGTGCGTATTAGAAATTAACTATCACTGCTTTTCGATGAAGGAAAACATCGTGAGAAAACCTACACACCCGAGAGTTCTTTTAAAAAAGTGCTCGGAGGTGTGTGAAGTCCACCAATCGCAATTGGCCAGCGCGGTGGACTATGGCCTAAAACTCTCTCATTCTGAGAGAAGACCCGTGCCCAGCAGTGGGACAATAATGGGTTGAACCCGAAACTTGTGTAGTTATAATAGTGCAAAATACAAAAGTATAATAGATAAAATATTAATAGTAAAAAACCTGTTTTTTGGAGCTGCTTTCACAGCTAATTTTCCTTAAGAAGATTCACAGCTTGAGTTGGTAAATACGATTGAAGATTAGTTACTTATATAATACGTAAACATAACATTGTCCCTGTAGTGTTGTAGTTCCGGGATCAGAATACAGCTACGCCTCTTACGACAGGCAGGAGATGCCTCTCCTGCCTGTCGTAAGAGGCGACTAAAAGGGGCTTCCGGGGTTGCAGGCGGCTAGAGTGGTAGCTCAAACCGTTCGGTCAGGCGATCCCGGGAAGGACGGCGGTATGTGTGGTCGCATACCGTCGTAAAGGCTAGACGGAGCGGTGAGCCCAGCCGCCCATCTGGGAGGAGCCTGATGGGGCACCGTGCTCAGAGGATTCCGGTTGCGGTCGTTTCGAGGTCCCGGAGTCCTCTCTATAACGCCGAGAATGGCCACCGGAGGCTTAGGAGGTTAGTTCGGTAAAAATCCCACATAACCCTGGGTCGCGAGAACAAAAAAAACGGAAACATAACATTGCAGGTAATGTCTGCTATCTTTTAAATGTGTCCCTAAAATTCATCAAGTTATCTACTAGAAGAAATACATTAAAAATAACGAAAGAATAATATTCTTCGAGATAATAATTTTCGAACTAAAGAACAGCCGTATATCCCTTAGTATTAAGTAACAACATTCAAAACCGTAATTTTATTACTTTTGTAATGTATTTGGTCCGCTAGAGGCGATGTGCAGTTCTTTGTTGACTTCCAATGAACTTGGCGGAACTGTACAGGTTCCGTTGGTCAGAAGTTTAGTTTTAGTAAGTTGGCTGCAGTTTTGTAAAGAGATAAGGTTTTATACGATTCTTTACAATAACAATGGAATTGATACAAAGTTAACACCGCCAAAGTCGAAATTCTTCGCTTGTATTAAAAGTGTGCATTGTTGTGATTGTAAGGTTTTGGAAGGTATTTTACCCGGCGGTATTTTTTCGTGTGTTTGTAAGTACCACCGCCACACCTATTTCTACCGTGAAGCATTTCTTGCGTTTCAATAGAAGGTTGTGGTTGCCGACACAGTTTTATGTGAGACGACCATCATAGTCTTCGGGAGTAGCAACGCATCTGTTCAGATTGACTTCAGATGGAACCCATGTTCTGTATGAAGTTAATTACACCTGTCTATGGGTGGTAGTAACCACTTACCATCAGGTGGACTGCATGCTCGTCTGCTACTTCAGACAGTTAAAAAAATATGACCTAAGCGGCTTCAATGATTGTAACGCAATTATGGCACATTATTGGAAACAACTCAGCTTGCACAGTAACATAGGTTATATAATTTTTAAATAAGGAGCCTGGGTTTAGAGAAAATGAGGGATGATTTCCCCCTCCCATCACTCGTTTGGATTTCGCGTCAAATTAAATTAAATAAATCATTACAAAAATCCGACTGCTTAAAAACAGTCACTTGAAATTAATGAAAATTAATAATTTTATAGAGCAGTGATAGCCTAATGGTTGAAACTTGCGTTCTCGATCGGGAAGTCCGAGGTTCAAACCCAGGCACGCGCCACTGATTTATGTGCGTATCAGTAATTAATTATCACTGCTTTTTGGTGAAGGAAAACATCGGGAGGAAACCTAAACACCCGAGAGTTCTGGTAAAAAAAAGTTCTCGGAGGTGTGTGAAGTCCACCAATTCGCACTTGGCCAGCGCAGTGGAATATGGCCTAAAACTCTCTCATTGTAATAGAAGACCCGGGCTGATTAATGTTTTTGTAGTTTTATATTTTGTTTTAAAAATTTTTATTGTAAAATAGCTTCTGAATAAACCATGTTAAACTAGTAACATGGTTTATTCAGAAGCTATTTTACATACACTGCATTTTTTTGGTTTCTGGTTTTATTGTTATTCTATACATCTTGATATTGCACCGTAGAACGGCTATTTGATTCGGTTCTTTAATCGACACGAATTCTAATCTTCCCACTTACCTACATAGTTTATCTAATTCGCTTACAAATCATGAGATATAAGAGAGAGAAAACCCAATATCTATAGGCAAAAGTTAGGTACAAAATCTAACTTCTGTTTAATGTCATCAAAATATCCAATAACGTAAGCATCTTGATAATTCAATAAATCTCTTTAGTTTATTTTCAATTTCACAAATTCAAATCTTGAGAGGCTGAACTTGCTGGTTGGCTGGAAGGTTGTAATTATAGTAATGGTCTTGTTAACAAGTCTTTAGCTTTTGAGAAATATTTGATATATATAAGGAAGGATATTTAGACCCGAGATGGAAAATTGTAGATAGTATCATCAAGGCGGGTTTCTAATTTATTTAATTTTACTTTCCCAGAAGAGGTAATGATACAGACTACCGTATTTTATATTATATTATTTATTATACATTTTAATAAGTGACACAATAAGGTAATACCGTCAGTGTTTTGGGAAACATGCCTAACATTTTAGATGGCTTTTTTATTTGTAATAAGTTCCTTACAAATTTATTTACAAGTTTAGTTCTTATTTAGTCTACTTTATGTTATTTATTTTTATTTACTTTCTCTGTTGTATACAAATAAATTGAAATAGTGATAGAATTAGTGTAATTTGACCGGGAGGTAGCTCCATCATTTTTTTTTTTCTAGCGTGAAGCAATTCTTGGGTTTCGGTGAAAGGGATTGATTGCCGGCTTAATTTTATACGAAGAGTAGCAACGCATCTGTGATTGACTTTAGATACAACCACTTTTCTGTAAAAAGCTAAAATATATCCTTGCTCGTTTTCTTCTTCAATTAGATAAAAAAACATCTTCAACTAACTTCATAATGAGATCTTTATAAAATAGAAACAGGGGCGGTCCACCCGAAAACTATGACGGAAAGCAGTCTCATGTCAACATTGAATTAAAACATACTTAACAATTTATATCTTGGGTATTAAATAGAACTATATACTCTATATTTATATAAAATAGAGAAAATATAATACAAGCATACATCTTAAAAAATAATTCTATTTTTGTTTTACTATTTTAAAGCTTAAGTGATTATGATATGTGGTTGCTCGGTAAGCAGTAGAACATCAAAAGGAACCCTTTATTTACAAGTATACATATTTGTGACAGAGATAGATGGGAAAAGACAAGCTGTTGTTGGAAAAAGCGATCGTCAGTAATAATGTAATATTGTAAATCATAACATAATAAAGGCGTATTATTATTATTTATACATATTTGTAGTATATTACGGAATCTACTCACGCAATCATTTTATTTTGCTACAATTGAAACGCTCAATAAAAGTAATTAAACTCTAAGCACTTCGTATTACCTCAATCCCATATTTTGTAAAGAAAATACTCATTATACAGCTTTCTATTATTGGTGTTAAGCGTAATTTGCTAGCTCAGACCTCTAATTAACTGGGAAATTTGGAATTTAATCTGAAACCAAAGTAATCGTTTGCGCAGACATTGGGAATGCGGCGAATTTGCTCGAACGAGCCTTCCGGGGATTTCGTTTCGTGAAATACAATCTGAGTTTTGAATTTGCTAACAAACGCTGTTTTGGCTTTTTGAAGAATTCCTCTTTCCACTTTTATAAGTCATCAATATTGCTTTAGCTTGTATAATTGTTTTTTTTTTTATATTAGGCCTGTTTGGATGTCAACCATCGCAACGGTCGAAATTCGACCGTAATTTAATTCAAAAATTAAACTTGAAGTTGTCCAAACTAGCACGAATATTTCTAAAACTAAATTAAACTATATTAATTCTAATAGTTTTTGTTTTTTTTATTTTTATTTTTTGTAGTTAAAAGTAAAAAAAAGGTTTAATTGACTAAGCTTCATTTAAGAGCAATACCGGGTATTTCACAAAGATACCTGATATTATTGACATCATGCGTTTTTCATTTATGACATTGAATGTTTTATTTTTTGTTTATATGTAGTGTGTTATATGTTTTAAGTCGATATGTATGTGGAATACGCCGAGTAGAGGCTGGATGAACCGAATGCGTGTGACGTGTTCTATGACCAGTCTAATGTAAACATGCTACGAGTAGTTCAATTACCGTATTAGGTTAAACTGAGTGCTGTGGATTAATTCGGTAAACGACCGAATGCTAACTCACTATGATTTACCGCTTTACCTATGAATGGGTTGAACTTTTGAATTTTCCTTAAAAGCTTAAAAGTAAGATATATTGTATTATCTATAACATTGAAGAATATCTGCGTGACACTGGCTGACACTTACTAAAAATGTTCATATTTAAATCTGACATTCTCTTATTAATTATATTATCTAGACATTTATTTTATTATTTACTTATGATATTCAATAATTGAATTAGAATATAAATTGTAAATTGCATGCCTTATAGGTAAAATAAGACGAAATTTTTAATATATAACGGGTACTCACAATATGCAGTTTTTAAGTACCCATTAAGTATTAAAATGTATTTGACGACCCGCGTGGCCGAGCGGTTACCATACCGGTCTGACGCGCTATGAGTTCCGGGTTCGATTCCCGGCTAGACAGGTATCTGAATGATGAGTTTAGATTCCTGTTCTGGGTCTGGGTGTATTTGATTAATCTTTGTGTGTCTCCTTGGTACCCACGACACAGGAGAAAATCCTAGCGTTGGGCTATGAGTGTAGAAAAACGTGTATCAATTCCGCGATAATATTAGTCTAAATAAGAGAAAATATAGAACTCAACACTATTTTGTACCTTATTTTGCAAAATAAAGATAATTTGATTTTTAATTTTAAATGTAGAAGTAAATAAATAGCTGTAAAAATAAAGAACATTAATGTTTCACCCAATGCAGGGAAATGCTTCAGTAAGCATGATAAGCCATTGTTCTGTTGTTATCATGAAACAGAAGTCGTTTATTTTGTCGGATCTAATGGACATTTCGGAAAAGACACGGGTTTCCCTGGGTACAGGCTCAGCGATGGGATGTGAAAAGGGTTGCAGCCAAATTCCTGACCCAATTAGGTTTTCTGAAGTAATTAAAACTTCGTAATAATCTTAATAAACGTAATAAATCAGTCCAACGTGTTTTCCACTTGACTCTAAAAGTATAAATGAGCCACAGCAGTAATTGCATACATTATTTAAATTGATAATACGGCTATTTTTGAGTGGAAATTGGTAAGAAATAAGGACTACTTTTGGTCAACCTAAGTCTCAGAGTTCACACTTTGTACTCACACTTTATGTCACAAACACCGATTTTTTTTCTAACTTGTCAATTTTTTTAGTTATATTGTCCTATAATATTTTATATTGAAAAATATACAATTATTGAGAAGTAACAGTATTAAATTATAAAAACAAAATCCAGATTTTCTAAGAGCGGTTGATCGTTTTCAGTTTTAGTTGTTTTTAAGCAGCTGGGTTTTTAGCTGTTATATTAATTTCTTTCGAGTACTAATTTTTGTTTTAATATTGTTATAAACACATGTGTTTTAATATGAACGCATGTCTTTTAATATTGTTTGACGACCCGCGTGGCAGCGCGGTTACCATACTTGTCTAACGCGCAATGGGTCCCGGGTTCGATTCCCAGCCAGACAGGTATCTGAATGATGAGTTTAGATCATGTTCTAGGTCTAGGTTTTAGTGTATTCGTCTTGTGTGTATCCATGGTACCCTTTTTTTTTTTGTTTTCGAGGGGGAAACCTTCCAAAGGTACCCGACGCCGTGGGAACGACGCAGGGTTATGTGGGATTTTTACCGCACTAAAACCCCCCCGGTGGCCGTCCTCGGCGCTGAAAAGGAGGACTCCGGGGTCTCGAAACGACTTCAACCGGAATCCTGTGTCCATGATAGGTACCCACGACACAGGAGAAAATCCTCGGTGGCTATAAGTGTAGAAAGCGTGTTTGCTTTTGCTAGTAAAAAAATCATCCTCCTCCATATTCTCTTATCACGGGCTCCGTATTTGAAAATTATACATACCTATGTCATTTTGACAACACAGTCGATACAAATAATATGACAAATTTTTCGTCAAGCCATTGTAGTGTAGAGTTGAGCTGTAGTGCGTGCAAAAATGGACATATATACAAACATATGCACGAAAACATTGCCCTCCTTCTGACACAATCAAGTAACAATATACAATCAATGTCTTTTGGGATACGCTATATTTTGTTTACAAAACAATCGAGATTGGTCGAATGAGAGCCAATATTTCGGTCCTCGGGCCGTTTGTCCGTTGAAGCGGAATTATTAGGAGATAATGGCCGCTTACCGGATCTTGTTTATTTGCTCCCAAATGAAATTTACTTTATTAGAACACGCTTAAATAAAAGGGGATTAGTGGCAGGAAGTTTAGCATCAATTTAAACTGGGCGCTGGTGTCTGACTTGCTTTGAAAATTTATTGATGCTTTTGGTTGTGTCTATCACTAAATGTTAAAAATGACAAAAATGATACCTCATACAAAAATGGTCTATTTATGAGTTACAAGTATGTATATTCTTATGTAGGCAGCGATAGACGACTCTAAACGTATTACGCCACCCACTGTTAAATAAATTGCATCAGGTAACCTACAGGCGAGGCTAGGAAGCGGCTGCGTTGAATAAAATATCGTTATATGCCTTTATGTTCTATCAATGGGCATAATTTTCTTAACAATGAAAAGAGACTAGGAGAGAAATCCATCACGCTTCCCTAGTTGGATTAGAGGAGGAAAGCCCAGGATAAAGTCTCTTTTGAAACGGACACGGTTTCCTTCCATGACATAAGAGATCTAATAAAAGAAGATCCTTTTCCAAAGCTATAATTAGAATTTATGGGTGAAAAAATAATAGATGAAAAATGAAATATATGAAATGAATATGAAAAATAAAATATAAAAAGCAGAAAATAATATATGAAATTTTAAGATACTTGCGTTTTAAATACAGCAGACGGAACGGAAATTCATGAAATATTTTAATAATATTCAGAACGCGAATTCATAAATTTACAAGTGATAATATCAAATTTATTCCGACCATTCGTTTTAGTTATCCCCGAGGTGTTGGAACATTAATCTCCTTTGACTCTTCAAGGACGCAGATTGAAAGCATCTGCAATGATGAATGTTTGTCATTTACTCGACCTCCTTCCTCGACAAATTCGAAACGATCCAAGGCGGTTCCAATATGACCTTGAATTAAATCTCCTCTAACATTTGGATGAAAATAAATCTTTCAAAACTTTTTTCAAATGACTAAATCGTTAAAAATCTTTACGATCCTACTTGGCCGGCAAATGTTTAGTAAAAAGATGAAATACTACGTATATATATATATATAAACACTTACGTAATAAAATTTCTTGGATTTAAAACGTATAAGAAATGAATCTATTGGGCCTTGATTCACGACGAGTACGTATAAACTTTTCCTAAGAATCCCTTTAAATCCCCCTTTTCATTACAATAGCAAACTTCCAAAATTCCCAGTTTGTAATGAAAAATATGTGAAATGTGAACAGACCATGGCCCATTACTTTGATAAAGTTTCGGTTGAAAGATGTAGAACTTTTTAAATAATTATGATTTCTCCCGATGTTTTTCTCCACCTACAGAAAATAGTACTTATTTTTTAACTATTTATTAAGATAATTTAAAATAACCGTAGATGCCGAGGATTTATACTTGGGACCTTCGGATCATTTCTTTTTCAATCTGTAACCAAATCTAGAGAAAAGAAAAAAGTTTATGTAGTAAAAAGAGGGTTTTATCAGGAACTTTATATAAAGTTCAATCTAGTCGAGTTGAGATTACGCAATAAAATTATACTAAAGACCGAAATAATGGTTTATATTTGATCATTACAATTTAAAGTCAAACAGAAGCGATTGAGTCGGGGAAGATATCCAAAACTTTGGGAATTTCAAGCATTTGATGCGAGGGGGGTAGGGGGTCTAATTGATTGCGATGCGGGCTTGTTTGCTTCAAAACACCCAGTTTAAAATGGTTTAAAGGAGTTTTGAACAAAGACTGAGTAAGTTGATTTATCCACCAAAGTCTATATTTCTTTGAAAATTAACTTATCGTTAAATTGTATATTAAATTCCTTACTTTACTTACACAGCTAAAGCTTGTCTACTAGTGTCTACATTCGGTGTTACTTGTCTTACCATTTTGCTTGATATAGAGTAAAACGAGCATAAGCCCGTGGAATTCACAGATGAAGCGATGTGCGCATTTCTTATACATACATGCATAGAAATATCAAACCAGACCAAAAATATCAGTAAGTAGTCAATTCCGCTATTAAACTTTTTAAGCAACTTTACATAAAACTGGGGTGTATGTAACTATACAGATCAGTGTTCACGTGTAAATCAGTTACGGTCGTAGCCTTCAAGACTGGCAACGCATCTGTGTTTACCATCAAGTACAACCTTTGTTCTATGTGGAATTGGTTTTGATCTCCATGGTCAGTGATCACTTAACATCAGATGGATTGCATACTCTTAGATATTATATGGAAAGTGTGTTGAAAAAAGATTTAGGTATTCGTACTTGAGGTATGAAGTCCATCCACTATCATGTAATCAACCAACTACTAATATTTTATGTGTCTACATCTAAGGGCACAGGGCTGTTTAAATGCACGATAAAAGCGCTCATTTCGTAGGGGTGCCTTTCAAAAATTTCTAAGGAATATACTTATATAATGTCTGAAGTTCCCATTGAAAGAAACGAGGTTAACAACGTCATTATACATTGCAATAACATTATGAGTATCATCGATCATCAAAATACATGCAAAGATCTAGAACTATTTGTAGGTGGTAGAACCAGTGTAGTTCGACCGGGGAAATACCACCGCCACACCTATTTCTAGCGTGAAGCATTTCTTGCGATTCATGAAGGGTGTGGTTGCCGGCACACTTTTATATGAGGCGACCATCATACTCCTCAGGATTAGCAACGCATCTGTGATTGACTTCAGATGGAACCCATGTTCTGTATGAAGATGATTACAGATATCCATGGGCGGCAGTGGCAAATTACCATCAGGTGGACTGTACGCTCGTTTGCAGTGACCACTTATCATTAGGTGAAGATGCTCGTTTGCTACTTCAGTAAGAAAAAAAAACTTTTGTAATATTCCTGCAATAATCGAAGTTTTAACCTCTTTAATTTAACCCAAACTATTTTGCAGAAATGGAAAAAACATGAAAGACAGCCAAAATAGAATCTTTTAAAAGATGGTATAAAAGAATTTGCCTTAAATCTTATAAATCAAATAACTTTGGCAACATGGCACTCTATTAAAGCAAAGCCCCGGTCTATAAATCGCTGAAATCGCTATCTAATGCGCCTTAAGGCGGGCGATCGCCTTGTAACTCGGGAATAACGGTTCCTTCAGAACACGTCATAGCTGGCTGTAAACCGAACTGCAAAGAGATTTAGATAAGATGTGTTTTCGTAGATTTTGAGAAAGCAAACGGGCAGTCTATCTAAAACAAATGGTCAGACCGAATATTGACATTTCCATCGACTACAATAGATTAAGAGATTAACTTGAAGCCGATAGAAATAGTTGGGAAGATTTGTAACTTTAATCCGATATAAAGAATAACACATAATTATATTTGTATATTTAAAAACTAATTTCATGATCACAGTCCGTGGAACTGGATTAAAATATCGTTAAATAAAAAATTCAAACATGATACATAGAACTTGTTACATAATAAAAAGCTATTTAAAGGACAGCCTTTAATAATTTTCCCATTTAATAATTATAGGTACGGACCTATAATATTATTAAATGGGATGAAAACATAAATGTTTCTACACAAAACTTTGAAGATAATAACAGTAAACTATATAAATTTCAAAATACGCGGTAACTTCAGTAATCAGAATCAGTGTAATCCCTTCAAAGAAACAAAATGTAATGGAGTAAATGAAAATGTAATCAAGGTATTAAGGCTTAAAAATCAGATAACTCGGAGACTAAGTAAATCTTTCAATCATCTAGGCGGATTAGAATCTGCCCAGTCCCGGAGGCGCTGGGTTCTATTCAATATGCTAATGGGTTCATTGACAAAGACGCCATCTAAGCCTTTCATTAGAACATTCCTCCATACTTCTTTGATCTTTTAAACACGGCTTACTGACAAAGATTTAATGTCTGCGAAGAATTTCTTGAAGTTCGATTGGAGCAAGGATTTCAAAATTATTTTAGCATAAATTCAGTGTTTTTGTTTAATAAACAAAAGATTTTTGTATATGCTTTGATTTAATTTTGCTTTAGAAAGCCGTTAATAAAACTATATTATTTTCCAAGTGGTGGAATCAATGTACTTGAAAGGGAATTGTATCACCGCCAATCCTACTTCTAGTATGATGCAGTTCTTGTGGTCCTTTGGGGGTCGCCAGCTGACTTTTTACCTTCATCTTAGTCCTCAGATGGACTAAGATGAAATTAAAAACTGCATGCTCTCTGTAATTTGTATGTATTACATGATAAAACTAACAAACTTGATTGTTTCTCTCCTAGGTTGTCTATATTCACGCCTTGTAGTTCCGGGATCAGAATAGGGCTACGGCATCCCCTGCCTGTCGTAAGAGGGGACTAAAAGGGGCGTCCGGGGTTGCAGACGGCTAGAGTGGGAGCTCGAACCGTTCGGTCAGGCAATCCCGGGAAGGACGGCGGTATGTGTGGTCGCATACCGTCGTAAAGACTAGACGGAGCGGTGGGCCCAGCCGCCCATCTGGGAGGAGCCCGATGGGGCAGCGCGCTCGGAGGATTCCGGTTGAAGTCGTTTCGAGATCCCGGAGTCCTCCTTTTCAGCGCCGAGGACGGCCACCGGGGGGGTTTTAGTGCGGTAAAAATCCCACATAACCCTGCGTCGCTCCCACGGTATCGGGTACCTTTTGAAGGATTCCCCCTCGAAAACAAAAAAAAAGGTTGTCTATATTCATTTTATACATATAAAAAAAATATCTAAACGGAATCTTACCGTTCAAATAGTGTGACGTAATGGACTTTACAACGTAAACTACACAAAAACCGTCACAGTTTATCTGATAAGTCTACCACGGATAACCACGAATACCCACGAAGTGCTTCAACCTCGAAATTTTGTTATACCGCAGAATACATTTTGAAAATGTTTCATCCGGATCGCACGGCAAGGCGGCTAATTAACAATGAGCCAAATCCAATAAAGATGCTTAACAGCGCCAGTTGTCGAAATTCTTGGCCGGAGTAATTTTGAAGTTCGTCACGACTACTGCCACTGACAGCTAGGGCTGTCTCTTTGAAACTAAATATAGTTTTTATTTTATTTTTTACAACTGTACCTTACGATAAGGCATATGATAAAAAGTGATCGCTGTCGTTCACAGGCATTTCCAACATCCAAGGAAGTGCTAATGAATCGCTGACTTTTAAAGAAAACGCTTATTACACTTTTCTGCAAGAGCCTCATGTCAGCATTCCATATATCTTTTAGTGCCGTACGTTGTGCATAATGTAGTCATAAGAGATTTTTACGTGATTTTTTTATAGCAAACGATCCTGCAATCCACCATCAGGTGGACCATTAGGTAACTATCACAGCTCCCGATAGAAATTTGTAACCAAATTCATTTAAATCAGATGTTTTATTTGAAGACAATCATTGATGCTACTCATAAGAACAATGATGGTCACCTTATTTTCTACTGAAAATAAGGTGACCATCATCAGGTGGTTACTAACCAGTGGTGGTGAGACCTTTCCATTCGAACCACTACCTTTTTTACTATCTGGCTATAATTTATATTTCAATGCGTTTCGTTAATATTCACACCCTTCCAACGAAACGCAAGAACTGCTCCACGCTAGAAATATGTCTGGCGGTGGTACTTCCCCGGGCGAACTACACTGGTTCTACTACCTTCTATATATTTTTTGAAAGTATGTATATTCATCCCTTTTGTAAGAATAATAGACGGTAAAAAATTGTCAGCAATTTCTCAATTATTCTCACGACAGTAATAGAAATCTGCTCTCGAATTCGACAATTTACGATTCGCATTGTAAAATATAACGCTTTATAAAATATGTTATAATTTCTTTATCAGTATTTAATTTCAACAGCCAGCAAAGCTTACTAAATAACATTAATAACTATAACTAAACATGAGAACTATCATAAGCTAATGCATTTTACTGTTGTATTATTTGGTTACAAAATAATGTATTCAACCATAACCACAGATTCGTTCAAAATATTTGACATTTTCAACTTTACTGTTTATTTGAGCAGGTTTTATGAAGGATTTAAGCAATTTGATACCTAAATCATCTTTGTGCCTTAAGGCTTGTCTAAAATTTAAATTAGACTATGGTTTTATCGGATAATAATATTAAATTTCACGATCGTGAATAGGTAATTGAAGAATATTTGGAAGGATGTTTTGTGCCAAAACTATCATGTTACAACAAGTTAGAAGAAATATCTTTCGACCGGGGAGTTTTCACCGCCACACCTGCGTTCTAGCATGAGACGGTTCTTGCTTTTCGGTGGAAGGATTTGGTTACTTTTATACGAGGCAACTAGCAACTCGGAAATAGCACACCCGTAATTACTTTAGATGTAAATCCTTGTCCTGTATGGAGTTGCTTACATACCATATCCATGAGCGGCAGTGATTATTTATCACTAGGTGCTCATTGAATGTTCTTCTTCATCATATATATAAAAATGAATGTCTGTCTGCATGTCCTTTATAGAATTGTAAACTATTCATTTGATCATATGATGATCTTTAGCAAAGTTATTCATGAGCTCGCGTATGTTTCTGATGTATTTTTTTTGTGATGGCGTAGCAACGCGCGCAGGGTACAGTATGTTATATTAAAAAAAGCTGACTCCGCAGTCCGCATTTTATTCGCACATTCATTTTAATTGAACTGGACGCCTATTGGATTAATAGTAGCAATACCAACGCCGAGCTAAAGTTGTTATCAATTTCCAATTAATATATGTTTTGATACAGCCTACCACGTAGGGACATTCCAATGAAATCAAATAAATTTTATTTGTGAATAAGTTTGTGGATGGTAGGTGCTTGTTTTCGTTTTTCATTGTTAAGGGAGAATCTTGGCCACCGTAAGAAAGTTTTCAAAGATTTTGATGGAAAAAAGGTCTTCCAATAAATCATGTCTCTAAGTTTGAGGGTGATAACGTCTTTTTTTAATTTTGGCACCCCTCTGAAAATGACGAATAGTCTGAAGGAAGTACTGTTATTTTGCGGCCTCTTTCTCCAATGAAAACGCCAATGCATACTTACAACATCTACTAATAGCATACATTGTTGACCTACGTGTAGGTCATCATACCGATCAGACTCATTAAGGGTTTCGGATTCGATCACCAGCCAGGCAGGAACTTGAACAACGAATTTAGATTCTTATTCTGGGTCTGGGTGTTCGTATTATTCTCTTTTGTGTATTTTCATTACATCCACAACTCAGGAGAAAATCGTAGTGTAGGGCTATGATGAAAGCATTTATGTTTTTTCAGATATCAATATGGACTAGATTCCATTATAAGATGAAAGCAGAAACATAACAGCCTACCACACGCTTTCTACACTCATAGCCCCACAGTAGAATTTTCTCCTGTGTCGTGGGTACCATGGACACACACAAGACGAATAAAAAACACCCAGACCCAGAACAGGAATCTAAACTCATTCAAATACCTGTCTATCCGGGAATCGAACCCGGGACCCATTGCGCGTCAGACTGATAACCGCTCCGCCACGCGGGTAGTCAGACTACCACAATAAACTATAATTAAAGCCTGGATTAATCTTAAATACTGTTTTTGCGTCAGGCGAGTATTTTGCAAACTATTACTACCAGCCCTACGAAATAGATGATTAGCAGAGCGCAGTGGAAATGAACTTGATTAAAGTTAGCTCACCGCCACCGACTGTTAATAACAATCGCCTGCCTTGTAATTTGAGTAAATATTTGTATCTCTGATTAAGGGATGCTTCTCAACAATACTCCAATTAGACCGTTACTCTAATTGAATAATAAGTTACATTCATGCCTATTATTATATATTTTCAAGTTATTTTGTTTATTCACTTCCATCTATGTATTATATTCACAACCTGTGTAGACTACCTCTTACAAACTGTTCTATTTTCACATACGCAGATGATACCGCAATCATTGTTAATGGTAATGACTGGTCTGATACAAAGAGGCACGCCGAGGAGGCCCTAAAATCAATATTAAGCTGGCTCTCTTTAAACCTCCTCACATTAAACCTAATACCTTTCTCCTTGCACTCTAGCACGCTACCCAGCTTAAGCAATTTACCGCTTAAGGCTCATAGTTGCTCCTACAATTCTACTATGAATAATCCTCAATGCGATTGCTCACATTTAAATAGAGTATCTGCCACTAAGTATCTAGGAGTTCATATCGACACCCTGCTTAATTGGAAATCACATATCGAAATACTTACGTCGCGTACTCGTAAACTTATTTATATCTTCAAACGCCTAAGATGGTCAGCTGACTTAGACACTTTAAAAACTGTTTATTTTGCTTTATGTCAGTCATTACTTACCTATTGTGTCACTGTGTGGGGCGGAGCATCTAAAACACATCTCTTACAATTGGAGCGAGCACAAAGAGCAGTTTTAAAAGTCATGACCTGCAAACCGTTTCGGTACTCTACTACAGAACTATACCGGGACTGTCAGATCCTCTCAGTACGAAAACTGTTTATCTTACAAACCATTCTTCGGAAACATGGCTCTCTGCAGTATAATCCAAATGTTATGGGTAAACGACGAGCGTATTCTGTATGTAGCACCCCTCGTTTCAAAACGGCTCTAGCTAAACGACATTTTGATGTAATAGGGAGTCTTCTTTACAATCACATTAATATGCACTGTAATATATTTTCTTTTAACACCTACCTATGTAAAATAAAAGTCTACAATTGGTTATTAACCAAAAACTACGAGGAAATAGAGAGTTTAATTGGTTTTCGCAATTATACATAAAATAGAACACAATTATGTGCTTGCATGATTTTCTTCCATAGTAGGTATATTAGTATTAATGCTCTATTGTTTCTGTTTTTGTTAAATTTGTTTTTATAATAAACTCTGCTCAAGATTTTTCACAACCTCATATACAGAGATCGACCTGATATCCTAGTGGTAAAGTATTTTTTGTAAAACTCCTGATACCCATAACACAAGTTAAATCTTACAATGGGTACCAGAGTTCAATATACTTATGTTATTTTAGGAATAATTTAGTTACTATCTGTATACTGCACTTTGTGGTTATTGTAATACATAAGTCTATATTATGTACAATCTTGTTGGACAATAAAGTATTATATTATTATATATTATTATCTATGCTTTGAGATGATTGCTGGACCACACAAGTGGAGATGTTCGCCTGATGTAAAAGTGAGTAAGATGGTCGCCTCATATTAAAGTATGCCGGCAACCACACCCTTCTATCGAAACGCAAGAACTGCTTCACGCTAGGAATAGGTGTGGTGGTGATGTCCTTTCAGGTCGACCTGTTCTGCCACAAAAAATCTAATTAACAAACAAACAAGAGTTCAATCTTATTTTGAATGATCACATCTGCTCATGAAGCTTTCTCATACGTACATTTGTGCCATCCGCGCTTACTTTGCTACGAAATGTCTCGTGTGCTTGTGCGTGTCTCTACAAACTGAAACTTAGCAGCGTCTTTTTTTTTACGGAGAGGAAACCTTCAAAAGGTACGCCTTACGGAGTACGGAGCCTTGGGAGAGACTCCGGGTTATGTGGGATTTTTACCCACTAAAACCTCCTTGTTGGCCTTCCACAGCGGTTTCAGAGCACCCCTCCAATCCAATGAAACATACCGGTGCCCCCTAGTGCGGCGCCCCTCATGGGCTCGTCTCTTGGTTCTTTTTTTTATCTGACAGAAGTAACAAACGAACATGTAGTCCACCTGATGGTTAGTGGCCACTGCCGCCCATGGACATCTGTAATCAACTTCATACAGAACATGGGTTCCATCTGAAGTCAATCACAGATACGTTGCTACTCCCGAGGACTAAGATGGTCGCCGCATGTGAAAGAGTGCCGGCAACCACACCCTTCTATCGTAACGCAAGAAATGCTTCACTGAAATAGGTGTGGCGGTGGTACTTCCCCAGTCGAACTACACTGGTTCTACCACCTAGGTGGATGTGTAGGACGTGTAGCAGCGCCCACCGCGGCTTTATAATGCAGAAGTACGTATGACTAATCTCTGTCTCCAACTTTAACTCAAATAGAACTCTAACAAAAAATACGTCTCTGTATTATTGAGGACGTTAGGTCACTAGCTAAATAAGAAATAACGTTAACAGCAATACTGTAAGAACAAGGTTCATTTACGAAACTAGGCAAAAAGTTTCAGACGGCGCCGATTAGGGAGATAATAAAATAAAGAGTTCTGTCCTATCTGACAAGATCGTTACAAGTTGTTCATGTAATGGGTGTTGCGGTGAAACTGGGCAGTAAATTTGTAGTAATAATAGGGGCATGTCTAGGATAAGTTACAGGATTACTCTTATTTACTTTAATATAAATTATGGGAATGAATATCTGCTTCTAAATGCAATGCAAAAAACAACTTGCCCAATACATTACAGATCATTTTTAATTACTTTAATGTAAAGTTACATTCATGCCTATTATTATATATTTTGTAATATGTACAAAAAAATCTTGTAACTATAATTGTACCGAACGACAAATTGTAAAACTTTTATGATGCTATTGTTCTCAAGTGACTAATGTGTCTTTTTAAGAATAAATTCATTAAACCCTTTAGGTTAACCTAAACCTTTTTTATCAGATTGAAATGACAAACAAGCATGCAGTTCACTTGATTGATGAGTTACCATACCGGTCCGACGCGCAGTGAGTTCCGGGTTCGATTCCTGGCCAGACAAGTATCTGAATGATGAGTTTAGATTCATGTTCTGGGTCTGGGTGTTTGTGTATTCGTCCTGTGTATATCCATGGTACCCACGGCACAGGAAAAAGTCTTACTGTGGGGGGTATGAGTGTAGAAAGTTGCATTTATATGTACGCTGTCTACGCGGATGCAAAGCTCACTCAAGTAGGAGAGAGACAGATCTCGAACGCTGCCGAACGCGGAGGCCGATTGTGTCTCTTCGTCACTCGTTCCGCGCTCTCGCTTGCACTTCAAGCCTTAGATGGAACGCCTCAGAGCGAGGTAACGCCGCATGAGTCATGTTATTCGGTGCGTGCAGCCGGCTCCATCGATTTATAAGACGTCACGTCAAAAATAGAAAATAACAGAAACCTCACCGTATCATAGTCAGATTTCTCGTAAAACGTGCCTGTCTAAGAATTAATAACATACGGAACAGCGATCCGGAGACAGTCTCACAATAGCCGGCGTGATTGAACACTCGCGAGAAAGCAAAAATGTAATATGTAAAAATGTACGTGTCACCCTGCCGTGGAAGATTGTAAGATTTATACACCGCATATTACACTGACAAGTGTGTTTTGTACGAGATTAAAGTGAACAAAAGTGTCATCTGTTAGTATGAGTTTATTAAGTTTTCTTGAGACAATCATGCCAAAGTATATTGCAATGTATGGCAGATGTACTAAAAATACACTAAGGGCTCTGAATGTACATTACCTACAGAATTCACAGAAGAAAGCACATAGACACGCACACACACGCACGAAGCACACACACGCACCAATTTGCACAAACACACACACAGGCAACGAACATGTACCAAACATTACTGTACGTCATTATTGTTTTTTAAAGGAAAGAGGTTATCTATTCGTCACGTATTTTTTTTTTTTTTTTTATGTATGTTCGGGCAAAATGGCTAGAAATCGTCGACCCACCGACACGATTCATACGACATTGTAGGCGGCTAGTTTCACAGGCAGTCCCATATTGAGGAAAATGAAAACCTTCCAGCGGATTTCCCGGAAAATTGAAAAAAATGTCGGTTTCTTAAAATCTTGAATAACTTGGGTGTTTCTAAACCGATTTCTATTTTCTTTCTTTCATTTGATAGGAAATTTCATCACGCAACTTTTTCTCTTGGACATGGGTATGCTGTGATGCTTAACTCTTTGAGTTATGGGGTGGAAACTACCACCACTCCTCAAGTTTTTTAAATAATTTGAGATAACTCGACTTCTGCCGATTCGATTCTTATGAAACTTGGAATATGTATATATATCTATGTTTATATAGGTTGACGAAAAATTTGACCTTCAACTCCTCGATCCTGATGATGCAGGGTTACAGCTATCCTAAACTATAACATTAGCTATTTGGTGCTTACATGTATGTAATAAGACTACTAAGCAAAGATACGCGATGAAAAATTTGACCTTCAACTCCTCAATCCTGATGATGCAGTGGTGCCTCAAGCCTAAACCATAGAGGTTGGCCATTTGGTGCCTATAAGTATGTAATAACAATACTAAGCAAAGACACATGATCAAAAAATTGACCTTCAACTTCTCAACCCTGATGATGCAGGGTGCTGTAAGCCCAGGCCGTAGGTGATGGCCATTTGGTGCTTACGGATACATAATAAGATAGCTAAGCAAAGGTATACGATGGATAATTGGACCTTCTACTCCTCAGCCCTGATGCTGCTGGGATGCTTCAAGCTTAAACTATAGGCGTTGGCCACACTGTGCTTACGTATATCTGATAAGATTACAAAGCAAAGATAAAAAATGAAAAATTTGACCTTCAACTCCTCAACTCTGATGATGCAGGGGTTCTTCAAGCTTAAACTATAGGTATTGGCCATTTGATGCTTATGGGTATGTAATATATTTACAAAGTAAAGACGTATGATAAAAAAATTGACCTTCAACTCCTCAACCCTGATAATGCTGGGGTCCTTCAAGCTTAAACCATAGGCGTTGGCCATATGGTGCTAACGTATATGTAATGAGATTACTGAGCAAAGATATAACATTATAGTTTTGACTTTCAACTCTTCAGCCCTGATGATGCAGGGGTACTTCAGACTTAAAGCATAGGCGTTGGCCACTTGATACTTATGGATATGTAATATATTTACAAAGCAAAGACATATGATAAGAAAAATGACCTTCAACTCCTCAACCCTGACGATGCAGGGTACTGCATCGTCAAGTTGAGCATCTGTTTTTGCAAAGGCCTTCGGAGGCGCTTACAAATTGTCACTTACATATATATTTTTTTTACACTACCACCGGATCGGAACACGACCTCCACACAGAAGATCCGGCAAGAAACTCTGTGGGTTTGTCTTTTATCTTTGTATATCTTTTTTTATTTGCCATCTTGTTTTACATGGATAACAAAAGTTGAGACAACTTATGCTCAACTTCAAATCACGTAAAGATCCAAACTACGATCGCCTGACAACAAAACGCGCCTACAACTTTCGGTGACCTTATAGTTCACCGGATATCAAACGATGCATCAAACTGTAAAGTTATATGTAAAACCTACGTGCCGCACCCCGGCATAAAAGAATATTCTATGATTTATGCGTATATACAATCATCCATACTTCCATATCCATACTAATTCCATGCTATTCCATACTTAATATTATAAATGTGAAAAAGTGTTTGATCCTCTTTCACGTTGCCACATAGCTATTATATGATATGGTTTATATGTTAGGAGATAGTTAGGAGAACGGAGAGTGACGTAAGCTACTTTTTACCGCGCTCTCTCGTTCCCATGAGAATATCAATGTTTTGTTAGTTGCTAGATATTTAGTAGTTCCAGACGTTGTTAACAGATGGCGTTAGTAAAATCCATTTGCAAGTTTTGAATATTTGCTTAAGTCAAAGGCAACTAATAAATTCAACTGAATTTGAATTTGTGCTGGATAAATTGTTTTTTGTTTTATATTAATATTGTAAAGTAATAAGAAATAATAAAACATACGCTTTGATTTCGGTTTTATTTTGCTCCGTGAATTGGTTTGGTTGACTGTTGTTGTTTTGGCTTAAAAATAATTACTTTTAAGGAAAAGTACCTCAGTTTAGATATTTTATGAGATTTGTTTATTGTATGTATGTTGGATGGTTTATTTTTTACTTAAATAGTTTTTAGTTAATGAATTAATAATAATGGTCAGCTACTCTGGTTCCCTAAGTATCTTTTAATTATACATATGTTAAACAACACATTGTTTTTGACCGTGCGGGCGTAGCCGCGGGTAAGAGCTAGTTTTTAATAAATTCTAGAAAAATAAGAAGTTCATCTGAAGTCGTCGTCCGTGAACTCTGAAAAACTCCAAAGTAGATAAAAGCCTCTTGATTATCATTTTTAAAATATCCCTCATAATGAACTCATTAACATTGCCTTTCAATTTGTGCTCAAGAATCCTCTCTAAAATAGACTATCAACGTTTTAATAATCTTACTAGAGCCTCATAATATCATTACATCGTATAATAACGTATTCTCAACCTCATTTCGTTCTCAATGGCAACTTTAAACAGTAAATAACAAGGAAATTCCTTAGAAAGTTTGTGAAAGGCGCTTTTACAAACCTCTCTTTTCTCGTCAATTTTTAAACAGAACTCTACCTTATAGTGCTTGTGTTTGAGTTTGAGCGAGAAGCGATGGACGAATTCAGGCTATGGTCGATTAATTCGTTTGTTTACAAAATCTTTCTCTTAAATAAATGTTTAATAAATTTAACTGTGAAATATATTAAATGGTACACATATTTATGGTGGTGGAGAAATCCATTTTAACATGTTTTGTGACGATTTCATTAAATTTGCGCGATAGTAATCAGTATCTATGGCTGACCGCTTACCATTAGTTCACCTGATGGTAAGTAGTCCCTGCCGTCCATCGACATCTACTTTTTTTTTCTTTTTTTTTGTTCTCGAGGGGGAAACCTTCAAAAGGTACCCGATGCCGTGGGAGCGACGCATGGTTATGGGGGATTTTTACCGCACTAAAACCCCGGGATCTCGAAACGACCTCAACCGGAATCCTCTGAGCGCGTTGACCCATCGGGCTCCTTCCAGATGGGCGGCTGGGCCCACCGCTCCGTCTAGTCTTTACGACGGTATGCGACCACACATACCGCCGTCCTTCCCGGGATTCCCTGACCGAACGGTTCGAGCTCCCACTCTAGCCGCCTGCAACCCCGGAAGCCCCTTTTAGTTGCCTCTTACGACAGGCAGGGGATACCGTAGCCCTATTCTGATCCCGGAACTACAAGGACGGGAATTGACCATCTACCAATTTGATTTACTTATTTGATTTACAATTTCTGTAAAATTTTGAAGTGAGTATTCAATTTAACATAACTATTTCTCCAGGTCCAGAATCACAAAAAAATAAGGGTATAGTTTTCGATATGGGTATTTTTGAAGCCGAAATATTAATAAAAGATATAAATTATTGCAAAAAAAACCGACTGCTTAGAAATAATTAATCGAAAATAGAAAAAAAAACAAGCAATAATATAAGTGTTTCAGTTCGAGATTAAAAATATTTTTATTATTATAGTTATTTTTGTTGAAATAGTGTACCAACGAAGTGGATTTACATAAATAAATTCATATATACAATCATATTCTCGAAACACATTACCTTCCAACTAAAGAAGTCAAATAAAAACATTTACAATTTACGATAAAACAGGATATTCATACGTCATATAGAAAGTACCAAACTTCCCTCGAATAAGTTTGTATAAGGCTAGAGCTGATTGATTTACAAAAGAAAATAAAACAATTGTTTTTGTTATATTTCACTTGCTACAAGTCCGTAGACGACAAAGACCATATAACATTAAGCGACAAACTTCGCAAGTTATTATTAAAAAAGAAATATAACTTCAATAACAAGACAAAAATGAATGAAATGAATGTAATATATTTAGAATGGTGACTGAATTATTGTGACATACTTATTTATTGATAATTGATTATTATTTGAAATTATGATTATATATTATTGTTATTTATAATAATTCTTTATGACTTATTAATATCTAATTGACAACAATATTATTGACAAATTAATGATTGCACTTATGAATTGATTATTGGATTGACAATGATTATTGAATTATGAATCTTTTTATGTAAGCTATGTATTCTGCTTGATAATTCATTAACCGTTTTTTTTAATTATTAATAACCTGAATTTGACGAATGAATTTGAAATGTTAATTATTATTACTACTCTAACGCATTGGACTGTAAGATCTGTAATGTTAGAAGTAAGTTTGATTGAATAAATAAATAAATAAATAAAACAAATTACTCAACAAAACGTCGTAAGCAGGGTAGACGGTTTGACAGATGGCGCTTTCTACAAAAGACCAAAACTAGGTCTGGAAACTAATAAAACTTAGATTTCTAAGGTCTTCCTCCATCAATCTGCTGATTCCACGAGGATTACGATTGGGGGCGTCTTGTGACGAATGGTTCATCGTTTCGTTAAAACCTTTTGATCGGGACAAAGTGGTCTGGTGAAGTGAAAATCGTTCTTGATGTAGCGCTAATGTGTCTCGGGCTATTAGTTAAATGCGGGATCCGTTAAGACAGTTGCGTTGGGTCCATTTATCTTATTATATTATCTTTCATTGGAAAAGTAGTTTATACATTTGGCCTTAAATCCATACTAATATTATAAATATAAAAGTGTGTTTGTTTGTTCCTCTTTCACGTCGCCACATAGCTACTATATGATATGGTTTATATGCTGGGAGATAGTTAGGAGGGCGAAGAGTGACGTAGGCTTTTTACCGCGCTCTCTCATTCCCATGAGGATATCGATGTTTTGGTAGTTGATAAATATTTAATAGTTCCAGACATTGTTAATAGATGGCGTTAGTAATGCTAATCACGCTATCAAATGCTAATGCTAATGCCTTGTGACCGAGCGGGCGAAGCCGCGGGTAAAGCTAGTTCTAGATAAATTGGGCTGATGTCAGCTCTTAATAGCCTCACTCACACTCGTCTTGATGATGTCATAGAAGACAACTCAAGGATCCAAAATAGAAGATGGATAGCAGTATACATTATTTATTATTATTAATAACCTAATAATAATTCAACATTTATATGATTGATTGATTTCCAAATTTATTTTCTCTTGATTTCATTTTATTGTTGTTTAATTTTGATTTATTTTTAAGTGACATTCATTTTAATTGATTTGTATTTAATTTTAATTTAGTTATTATTATTATTATCTAATTTAATAAGCATGTACACATATATGATTGAGGTTGATTGAAATAAAGATATTATTATTATTATTAATAATAATAAAATTAATGATAACGAAATTACTGACATAGCTCTCGTAATTAGCAAGCTGAAGTGGCATCGGGCAGGCTACATCATTTGTAGGACAGATAACCAGCGGATTAGATTCATCTTATGGATCACGTGTTGAAAAACTGAGTACCTATAAATCACCCACGACCAAGTGGACCTGAAGAAGACGGCAGGTTGATTCAGATGATTGTCTAAAATTCTTATCAATTTTTAAACTCTAACAATGGACATCAAAAAGCTGATGGATAGATAAAGAAATATTATAACAAACTGCTTAAAAATATTTTTTCAAAAGTTAATAATTATGAAATACCACAGTAATGAAATATATTGAAATATATTTAAAAGGTGGTAGAACCAGTGTAGTTCGCCCGGGGAGGTACCACCGTTACACCTAT
Source organism: Spicauda simplicius (assembly GCA_949699795.1). Taxonomy (NCBI): domain Eukaryota; kingdom Metazoa; phylum Arthropoda; class Insecta; order Lepidoptera; family Hesperiidae; genus Spicauda; species Spicauda simplicius. Next base: position 659,512 of record OX453061.1, on the reverse strand, counting down.
TTCTAGCGTGAATCATTTCTTGCGTTTCGATGGAAGGGTGTGGTTACCGGTACACTTTTGTATGAGGCGACCATCATAGTTCTCGGTAGTCGCAACGCATCGGTGATTGACTTCAGATAAAACCTATGTTCTATATGAAGTAGCTTAATGTTCATGGGTGGCAGTGACCACTTACCATCAGGTGGACTGCATGCTCGTTTGCTACTTCATATTATAAAAAAATGGAAATAAATGTTATAACGTGCTGTGCGGAAAATGTTTCACTTTTTTCACAAAGGTTAATGTTACAGGAGAATGCAGTCCAGTTTTTGACGTTAAACTTACCCATAACTGAGACTTATAAAACATACAGCTTGAAGCTAGTACTACCAACTCAAAATGCTCATAACCATTAACGAAACCAAACAAAATTAGAAAACACAAAACCTGTATGTAGGCACACCACGTATTTGTACATCGCATTCAGTGCTCAGTATAAAGCAAGTCGGTGCAAAATCACTGGTGGAGATTTTACGAGCCCATAAATCTTGTACGCCTGGAGTCAAAACGAGAATTTAAAGAAAACCGCTTGATTCAGAAAAACGAGGAATCAAGAAAATAGTGTGGAATGAAATACACCTTTTATGTAGTTTATAGAAGGGAAACACGCGTTTTTTTTTGTTTTTAAGAACTCATTTTGTTTCGCTAACTATTATAGATGGTGGAAACGGTCATTGGTCATCTTCGGTGACACCAACAGTACGTTTTCTTTATTTATATAAGAGCTCCACCTGTCCACCAATTCGCACTTGGCCAGCGCGGTGGACTATGGCATAACTCTCTCATTCCGAGAGAAGACCCGAACCCAGCAGTGGGACAGCAATGGGTTGACGACATAAGAGCAATGTTTTCCTAGTTAAAAGATATCTATTGCCTTTCTGTTCTAGATTTTAAAGCGACACTTCTATAAATAACTCTAAAAAAGTCTCTAATCTTATTTTATATCTTAGGCATATGGAGGGTTACGGTTTAGACTCCCCTTAGCTTAGTCAAAAAGAAAAAAATCTTCAAGCTTTCGGAACGGACAAATTTCGGATTTTTTTAAAATCCGAACCCCATGCAGCACAGGATAAAGTAAACCTTTAGTTTCTCCTCGAAATCATCTATAGCTACATGCCGTAATCACTTACCACCACAACTTATAATACTTAAGTAATAAATGTATACACTAATGAAACACGTTCGCATACAATATTTTTACGCTAACACGGAACCACTCTATTGTTTAAACACCATTAGCATTATGTTTAACGTTTAAACAACGCTCCTGTTTAAAGTTCACTTTTATCGAGGTCCATTATGGGCGTTCCCAGTTCCCGCTAAGTAGCGGCAAATTTAATTAGTGGCCCGCTGATCGTATTTTATCCATTCGCCGTAAATACTTAGCTTGTAATGAACTCCTCTGTGGGGTGGGAATCTATCTTTTAGGTAATTTTGTCTGACGTTTCAGCTAATGTTCCTAATAAACCTAAAGTAGGATAAATCTTTGTCTCATTTATTTACTTTTTGAGCGTGGCGACCGAATCAAGAAATTCCGTAACGAAAAAAACTTAACACACCCACTCTTTCGACTGTGTAGCACGGCAGAGCGTTCGCTTAACGTGTATGTAAAAGGTACGACAGTTCGAAGCTCGCACGGATCGAGACGAGCTGCTCAGAAATCGAACGAATATGTAAGCAGCTGTTTTTGAGAAAGTATATAGCATCAAAGAAAAAATCTTGAATTAATATCAAAGAAAAAATACTGCATAAAGAAATAAATATTTATAATTGCATAAGTTGATAAAAAATAGCTTTACTGCGGCAGTCCTCAAGTGCCGGAAGTTTTTTTTTTGTTTAATGTAACCCTAAAATCAATTTTTTATAAAAAAATAATAGCAAATGAGTTTCAAATCTATATAAAAGTTAATAATAACTGCCACCCAACTGATCTCCATATCTCATGATTGTAAATTATATTAATTGAGGACCAGTCCGCATGTAGAAGTACTATAATGAATAATAAATAATGAATAATAAATAATAATAATGAACGCTTTGTGCACTCATAGCCCTTTTTTGTTTTGTTTTCGAGGGAGAAACCTTCAAGAGGTACCCGACGCCGTGGGAGCGACACGGGGTTATGTGGGCTTTTACCGCATTAACTACTAAAAGGACTCGAGGATCTGAGCGTGTTACCCCATCGGGCTTCTCCTAGATGGGCGGCTGGGCCCACCGCTCCGTTTTATCTTTACGATGATATGCGGCCACACGTATCGCCGTCCTTCCCGGGATCGCCTGGCTGGACGTATCAATCTCCCACTCTGGCCGCCCGCAACAACGGAAACCCCTTTTAGTCGCCTCTAACGACGACAGGGCATACTGTAGCCCTATTCCGACCTCAGAACTACAGGGACGGCACTCATAGCCCTACACTAGGATTATCTCCTGAGTCGTGTCAAAGACACACGCATACACATACGATTAAACTCAGAGCAAGAATGTAATATCAGACACCTACCTGTCCGGCCGGGAATCGAACTCCCTGCTTGTCAGACCGCTATGGTAACCGCTTTGCCACGCGGGTCGTCAAACATATTGGCAGTGTAGTCTGGATATTGTAGTAGATTCAAGAACAGTACGGAATAAAATGGATTCATAAATAAAATTACCCTATGACCCGAAACTAACAAACGCCAAACATAAATACAGCGAATAACGCGATGCTAACAAACCGATAACAAAATTATCCATTCCGCCTTCTCCATGTCCGGGGCCCGCATAAAGAGCATACGACCTAAATGTGGAATTATATATACAACCCACAGACTACGGATATACATTATATTTCAGTCCAAAGCAGCCAGTAGGTCAATATGACGTATAGGGTGTTATTACACTGTGGTGTATAATTTAGGGGTAGAGCACACGATCACAGTGACAGTGCATTAATCACAGCGTCGGCTGCAGACTGACGCACGTCACTGAGACGGGCTGTGGCGCAAAATTATTTTCGCTGTTAATATCGGAGGTTTAGCATAATGTTCTACGGTTTTGTGATGCTATTGACCTAATTTGATAAACCGCTAGTTAATAGTGTTTTGTGATATTATAAAATAGATATAATACTAATCGAAGAACTACTTTAATACTGTTTTTTTTTGTGATTTTAATACAATGTATTATGATAAAATATAACTTTCTACAATTCCGATTCTACAATTTTTACAATTATCCTAAAAATAGGATATCATTATGGATTTTTTTTTCTTTCGAGGGGGAAACCTTCAAAAGGTACCCGACGCCGTGGGAACGACGCAGGGTTATGTGGGATTTTTACCGCACTAAAACCCCTCGATGGCCGTCCTCGGCGCCATGAAGAGGACTTCGGGACCTCCTAAGGACTGCAGCCGAAATCCTCTGAGCGTGTTGCCCCATTCAGGCTCCTCTCAGATGGGCGGCTGGGCCCACCGCTCTGTCTAGTCTTTACGACAATATGCGACCATACATACCACCGGCCTTCCCGGGATCGCCTGGCTGGACGGTTCAAGCTCCCACTCTAGCCATCCGCAACCCCGGAAGAATCTTTAAGAGGCGACTTACGACAGGCAGGGGATACTTTAGCCCTATTCTGATCCCGGAACTACAGGGACAATCATTAAGAAATATTAGGAATATAATTTGTTAAGACTCGAGGTTTGGTTTGTTGGCCTTTGTCTAATTACTTACATCATTGATCTTTACCATGCATTCATGACATTTATAAACCTTACAATTGTCATGAAACTGACACTTTATAATACCCGAAAACTAATAATCAACAAAACCACTATAATTACTTATTCACACTTCAAACTTATATATTTTAAAAATTTGCATTAACTAGTATGGATTGTTACAAATATTCCAAATGCGCAACTGTAATAACAAAATTTATTTTTGATTTTTTCTTGACGTGAAAACGTCTTATAATTCGATGGAGCCGGCTGCACGCACCAAAAACCATTACTCATGCGGCGTTACCTCGCTCTGAAGCGTTCCAATTAAGGCTTAAAGTGCAAGCGAGAGCACGGAATGAGCGACAAAAATGCACAATCGGCCTCCGTGTTCGGCAGCGTTCGAGATCTGTCTCTCTCCTACTTGAGTGAACGATGCGTCTGCGTGGACAGGGTACAAAAAAAACTTGATCAATCCCATTACGATTTCCATTTACCTCCTTCGCTATTTCCATACAAAATACAAAATAAAAATAAAATTTCTTTTGAAAAATGCAACCATTCCATCAGTATTTTCTTACGACGTTGTCACGTTCAACTATCGTCAGTAAACCGACTTTACAGATAACGGTTTTTTGTAAGATTTAAGAAGCTCACGACCATTTCACCTAATTGTAAGTAGTCACTGCCAGCGACACCTATAAGCAACTTCGTGTAGAACAGGTGTCCTATTTCAATTCAGTCATAGATGAGTCAATACTCCCTAATGTCATATAAAAATTGGCAACCACTCCTACACCGAAAACGCTAGAAAAAGTTTCCGCTGTCTCTCATCAATTGGACCACACAGTACGTCATGAGCGCGTATTTGTTTTACGATCACCGCTCAGTAAGCCAGCTCCACAAGGACGGGTGGAATGTACCCAACGTAATGTTTTGCGCTATTGTGCTCAAATGTACTGTAATTGGTATAAACTGTAAGTTGAAGACAAACTAAGGTGGCTATAGATGTTTTGGTCATACTATGCTCTGTATCTATATTCGAAGGTGGTAGAACCCACTGGTTAATTACACTTAGTTCGACCGGGGAAGTACCACCGCCACACCTATTTCTAGCGTGAAGCATTTCTTGCGATTCGATAGAAGGGTGTGGTTGCCGGCACACTTTCACATGAGGCGACCATCATAGTCCTTGGGAGTAGCGACGCATCTGTGATTGACTTCAGATGGAACCCATGTTCTGTATGTAGTTGATTACAGATGTCCATGGGCAGCAGTGGCCACTTACCATCAAGTGGACTGCATGCTCGTTTGCTACTTCAGTTAGATAAAAAAAATCTAGTTCTACGTATAGCAGCCTAAAGACTATGTTGTACTTTGAAAGGATATATTGTGTAAAATACATATATTGTATAACGAAGTGGTCGTATGACGTCAGGAAGGTCACGGTCTTCTTTCTTGAAGATTCTTGAATTCTTGAAGATTTCAAGTAAAACGCAGGAGTTTCTTCTTTGATTTATCCAATGATGAGGAGGGTCGATTGCTTCGACGGTTGAACAAGAATCTTTTTATACCAGCGGGCACTCGCCCTTTTATAACAAAATTGCGGGAGGTCACAGTAATACATTTATGGAGGGTAGACTTTTATTAACAACAATTTTCGATCTTTCGTCGTCGTCGTCGTCAACCCATTATTGTCCCACTGCTGGGCACGGGTCTTCCCTCGAAATGAGAGCGTTTAGGCCATAGTACACCGCGCTGGCCAAGTGTGAATTGGTGGACTTCACACACCTCCGAGAACTTTTCTTTTTTTTTAAGAACCCTCGGGTGTGTAGGTTTCCTCACGATGTTTTCCTTCACCGAAAAGCAATGATAATTAATGTATAATACGCACATAAATCAGTGGTGCGTGCCTGGGTTTGAACCTCGGACCTCCCGATTGAGAGGGCAAGTTTTAACCATTAGGCTATCACTGCTCATATTTTCGATGATTTTCGATCTTTAAACTAACTAAAATAATTATTTTCGGCAGCGTGTTTCTCGAATATATGTGGTGTCCCGCCGACATGTATATACAGCCAAACGAACATGTAGTCCACCAACCCCAGATAAGATGAGTATTTCATTCAATTTTCCATAATTGGGTTGCTACCAATGAGGACAAAGTTGAAACGTTTCCATAGGAATATTTCCAGCCAATCTGAGATTAATCAAATCTTAGATTAATCTCAGACTAAGATACTAAGATAAGAGATCGTCCTCCTGTAAATAAATTCTAGCAACCACACCCTTCTATCATAACGAAACTACTTCACACTAAATACAGAGTAATTTACGTTCTGAATAAGCTAGTAAAGTAAAAAATAATCACCCTGTAGTGATTAATTAAAGCGTAAATCATAACCCATACCATACCCATACATTTTATATAAACCCTTCCATCTTTTCACTTGCCTAGCTTCGTTCATCGCACAATGGAGCAAGAAGTGACTAGACTTTTCTAGTAATAATGGATGAATGTCTTTTTGTCAGACACAGGCCCGAGCGAACCTTTTGTGTTCATTCTTCTACGAAAGTTATCCTCAGTTGTTATAAAGTAGAATTAAAAGTTAGTGCACAGTCGATACATTGTAGATTTGTAAATAGAACTCATGCTAAAAGCAGCATGAGCAATATTAAACTCAGGCACATAATTTTCTTCTAATTTTTCCTATAGATATAACCACTGGATCGAACTGCATAAACCTCAGGTGATCTCCGCTGAGCGTTATTACTTCCCACGGCTAGTAAGAGAAGCTATAGAGATCAAAAAACATCCTAAGAATTTTAACAGAGAAGATGGTTTTAAACTTGCACAAGCGTGGAATCCGGTGGTTAGTTTAAGTAAATCGCAAATAGTGCAAAGTGTGGTGCGTAAGGATACAGTTAGTGTTGTGTGTCGTGATGTGGAACCTAAAAACGAACTAGACGTTGGGTAGATAGGTTAATTTACCACTAGTGCTCGTGAACGGTTTCCCCCCGCTATCGCAGTTTGGCCGTGACCACAATCCATGCAACTGGGTCGAAATATTGGCAAAAAGAATTCTATAAGAATTCATAAACCGCATATCGTGAGTACCCGTTAAGTATTATAACCCTTATAATATCTACTTATGCGCTCAAAAGCCCAGATTATACTTAGTGTTGCAGTGCAATTGAATGTCAGTCCATAAAATGTAAATCCGTAATTGGCTTATTAGTTTAACATAGAAAGTATATATCATTTTAGTAACTGTGAATTTTGTTAAATAAATAAAAAAAAACTTACTTGTTAAATAATGTTATATGAGTTTAACACCTTATAAATCTCTACGTGATGAGTCTCAAGTGACTATTGACATTTGCCCTATTTGCCACGACCTTTGACACAGTTTGCCGGAGTAAAATATAATCTGCTATAGTTAATCTTGCGTGAAATTCCCACAGTTCCCCTGGCGATCGTGACTTAGCGGGAAATTGTAATATAAAAAATCGGTAATGATGATCACTGAGAATTTTATGGAAAATTCTATGGGATATCTTTTTAAACATTTTCGGAACTACTTCCGACAGAGAAGGCCGGTCGCTACTTTTTCAGAGTTCTGCTAAATGGCAAAAAAGGAACCCCTGAGATTTTGTCTCGTCATGAAAGCCTAGCAGAACATTTTTTAAAACTTTATTATGGAGTTTCTACATCAAAACCAATGTTTTTTGATTATCTTGTCAAAAATTTAAAATATCCACAATGAGAAACATGAAAAAGGCCAAATGAAATAGATGAAATTCAATGAAAACGCCAATACAATTCATCTACTCGCTATTTTTTAGAATAGTTTTACCTTGATAGACGGGTATCAATCACAGATGCATTGCTACTTCAGAGGACTATGCCTCGTATAAAAGTAAGCCGGTCACCACACGCTTCCCCCAAAACGTAAGAAGCACCAAAAAGTAACCTAAAACCCACCGGTGGCCGTCCTCGGCGCTGAAAAGGAGGACTCCGGGATCTCGAAACGACTTCAACCGGAATCCTCCGAGCGCGCTGCCCCATCGGGCTCCTCCCAGATGGGCGGCTGGGCCCACCGCTCTGTCTAGTCTTTACGACGGTATGCGACCACACATACCGCCGTCCTTCCCGGGATTGCCTGACCGAACGGTTCGAGCTCCCACTCTAGCAGTCTGCAACCCTGGAAGCCCATTTTAGTCGCCTCTTACGACAGGCAGGGGATGCCGTAACCCTATTCTGATCCCGGAACTACAGAAACTAACATCCAAACTTATTTCTAACGTAAAGCAGCCACGTTAGAAATATATTTGGAAGTTAGGTAAGCTAGTTGTTTGAACCTCTCCACTCTAACTACTGACTCACGATGCGTTTGTACTCCCGAGGTTACAGCTCCATTACTGTAATAAAGCAGAAATAGGTGTAGCATTGGCATCTTCAAAGTCGAACCATAAATATATTCAAAACAGCCACTATAAATATGGTTTAAAGACATTTATTCTCAAAAAGACATATATCCCATCTATCTATTCATCAGCCCTTTGAGGTCCTCTGGTGGACATATGCCTCCCCTAAATGACGCCACTCCAGCCGGTCCTGTGTCTTCTGAATCCAACGGTTTCCCGCTGTCATCTTCAGGTCATCGGTCCACCTGGTGGGGGCGGCGATCTGTGCTCCCGTTGCTTAGATATGGTCGCCACTCGAGGACCTTCCTTCCCCATCGGTTATCGGTCCAACGAGCGATGTAGCCAGCCCATTGCCACTTCAGCTTGCTAATTTTGAGAGCTATGTCGGTAAGCTTTGCTCGTTCACGGATTTCATCGTTGCGAATCATGTCTCGTAGCGAAATTCCGAGCATAACCCTCTTCCATATCACGCTGAACGACCCTGAGCCTGATACTACACACAACTATAAATATACACTACAGTTTAATAAGTAAAATGAAAAGATTCCTCTAAATTCCTTGTGCGCAATCCCAAGGCCCGTTAACTGCGTTAGTAACTATTGAGGGTTCCCGGCCCTTATAATCCGTTTTCAGCGAGGTCGAGCCTCAATTGCTTGAAATTTTATTCAATCAAAACGTTAGCGCCTTAATAACGACGGAAGCGAGTCACTGTTTTTATGCAAATAAGGCAAACGTAAATGATCATTAGAGATTAGACATCAATTATCACTGCTTTTCGGCGAAGGAAAACACCGTGAGGAAACGTTCTTTAAAAAAAGTTCTCGGAAGTGGGTGAAGTCCACCAATTCGCACTTGGCCAGCGCGGTGGGCTATGGCTTAAAACTCTCTTATTCCGAGAGAAGACCCGTGCCCAGCAGTAGGACAATAACGGGTTGTACCCCAAATGATCATTACCGATTCTTCATGTTGAGCAAGAGTTCCTAGGTTTTAAGTTGTTATAACATACTTAAATAATTACAAAGTATATTTTAAACACACCGGAAAATATTTTTTTCAATAACACTTTCTACGCTCTCATTAGGAGTATGTTTCTTTTTATCTGACTGAAGTAGCAAACGAGCATGCAGTCCACATGCTCGTAAGTGGTCACTGGCGCCCTGCGACATCTGTAATCAACTACATACAGAACATGGGTTCCATCTGAAGTCAGTCACAGATGCGTTGCTACTCCCCAGAACTATGATGTTCGCCTCATGTGAAAGTGTGCCGACAACCACACCCTTCCATCGAAACGCAAGAAATGCATTACGCCGGAAATAGGTGGCGGTGTTACTTCTCCAGTCGAACTACACTGGTTTCACCACCTTGATGTTTCGTGAATATTATGATCAGAAAAAAATATGCATGAGAAAAGATAACCTCTTTACTTTGAGAGTCGGATAAAATTATATTAGAGAATTAGAAATAAACTTTTAAGTTCAGTGTTAATGTTCTGAAACATGAATATTCAGTACAAAACAATACTCGTATTGAGGATAACATTAAAGCTGTGACTTTGTTTCTCCTTAATCTATTTTCATTAAAAACAGCTTAAACTCTGATTTTTGTAAATTTAAGTATTTTATTGGAATCAAAAAAATATGAGATCATGTCGAAAGGCTTATTTTTTAATAATAATAATAATAATAATCTCTTTATTTGTGATTACATGTTTGTAAGATTTAGATGTTTTAAAAGGAAAGTGCTCTATATTCAGCCCATATGAGCATACTAACATTAAAATCTCTCTATGGATATACTTTTAAAAAATATCTAATAAATGCATATCTCTTTAAGATTTAACAATTTTAATATAAATAGTCGATTAGGAAAAAAATCTGACTTATACCTACTTTCACTTGAAGCACAGATTTAATGTCAGAAAATACATTCAATGTCACAAACTTTATCTTATTCTTTGACCAGTTTTTGCTACTATAAATTACATTATATTTAATGGTGGTCGGTGCAGGTTCTGCGCTGTAATGAGTCGCGAGACGACAGGTGGTGGCTAAAAGCTTTACCACATTAGTCCCCATCTACTGCGGGTCTTAGCGAAACATACGGGACAATATTGCGACAATCATGCTCGTTCTTATAAATATGTATTTTTTATACAATTCAAATAGCAAACAAGCATGCAGTCCACCTTATGGTATGTGGTCGCATTCACCCATGGACAATTGTAAGCAACTACACATTGAACAGGAATTATATCCGGTGTCAATCACAGACTAACTAAGATAATCGTCTAAAAAAGGGAGCTGGCCACCACAACCTTCCACCAAAATACAAGAACTGCTTCACGATAAAAACAGGTATGGCGATGGTACTTTACCGGTGGAACTAACCTCGTTCTACTTCGTTTATCATTTTTCATTAAATGAACTTTCTGTAATTGTTATCAACATTTGATTAAACAGTGTACAATATACGTGCCCGGCACTTTTTTGCAACGTTCTAACACGTTTGAAGTCTTAATTAATGCTTCCCTACAATTTTGCCTTCAAATTTTTAACGGCACCGTACCCATGCAATAGGGCAGCAACAGATAGCAACTATTATACTCTGCAATATTTAAGATACGTGTTTCTTGTTTTATAATATGGAAGTAACAAACGTTCATACAGTCCACTTAATGTCAAATACTTTCCATCGTCGCTGAAGCTCTACACTAAAAAAGTTTCATTCTTTATCCCAAACCCAATATCAGAAAACCCAAAACCAAGTAACGATTTAAATACTTATACATAAAAACCTCCATGAAAAATTAAAACGGCTGCGAGTTGCCCGTATCCCATAGCAAGGACTCGTTGCTGAAAGAATTGACTCAAGAAAAATACCTTCCATCAATAACAATGATAGTTGCGTGCTCCTACCATTTACTTCCCGTATGTACCCAAGATTTTGCGTCGTAAACAGCGTCCTACGGAGTCGCGCTACTTTATCACGGGCTACCGGAGATTTTTCTCGTAACTACACACAAGGTTTGCATTAGTGCAAATGATGTAGACATGCACCTAACCCATACTAATGAAAGAGTACATGCACAGAATATAATAATTAAGTAAACAAACACACGTCCAGAATAAACATATGCTATTAATTAAATAGTGCAATGAATATACATGAGACAATAATTAATTGGGTGCATATGATTAAACCAACATCCTTTTCAAGTTGTTTTAGTAAGTAAGTCAGACCTTGCCGTCTTTGATTCATTATTATCCCACAGAAGCGCATGGGTTTCCTCTCAGTATGAAAGAGTTTTAGGCCCTAGCCCACCGCGCTGATCAAGTACAAATAAGTAGACTCGACAAACTAATGAGACTTTTAATTAAAGAGGAAAACATAGTTTCCTTGGCCGTAAAGCAGTTACAATTAAGTTCCATAATGTGGTGCGTATAGAAATTGAACCTCGGACCTTCGAATGACAAGCCTAGTTTTAATCGTAATCTCAATTTAATTACTACATACTTTGACGCTAGTAGATGAAAGTTTTCAATCATGCATGTTATTTTGAATAGCCTGCAATACCAATTTTAAACATCTCTTCAACGCGCTGGGCACGGGTCTTCTCTCAGAATGAGAGATTTTTTTTCTAATCATACTAATTCTAAATATACGAAAAGCTTTATCTAAAACTCCTTAACTTATCAAGGTAAAAGAACTTAAGTACAAAAAGTAGAAACACGCAATGGAAACCAAACGTATAAGCAGAAAGCCGTACGAATTTATTCAAAGAAAACCACTGAGTCAAGAACATTCAAATCACTTAAATACGCGAGGAAAATCAATAAGTCAAGTTCTATCTATAAACTATTCAGATCAAGATATCTAGTCCGGTCGTAGCGCAGAAATTCTGCAGCGCACAGAAAATCGTTCCCACTGTGAATAAGTAATGATCTCACGTGACACTTGTTAAGCCCGTCTAAGCCTTTTTAAGTAACGTCTAGTATGCACATTGAAGCTCATAAAATACTCTACTTAGTACACGGTGTACAGATGTTCTACCTTAGCGGCAATTGACATAAAATTCTGCTTTTTTATACATTTGTATATCACTTTTAGTTGAGGCGATCATGTGAGTTCTCGGGAGTAGTAAGACATATTTTTTTTATTTATCTAATTGAAGTAGCAAACAGCAAGCAGTCCACGTGATGGTAAGTGGTCACTGCCGCTCATGGACATCTGTAATCAACGTCATACAGAACATGGGTTCCATCTGTAGTTAATCACAGATGCGTTGTTACTCCTGAGGACTATGATGGTCGCCTCATATTAAAGTCAACCACACCATTCCATCGAAACGCAAAAAATGCTTCACGTCAGAATTAGGTGTGGCGGTGGTACTTCCCCGGTCTGTCCCCGAACCACGCTGGTTCTACCACCTTCAAATAGAACTTTAGAACCGTTGTTCTATATGAAGTTGTTTACAGATGTCCACGAACGGTATCAACCACTTACTATCACAAGGACTGCATGCTCGTTTGTTATTTGATCTGGTACAAAACTGTGCTTTTTCAAAATGGTAGTCTATTGCCTTTTTCTTCTATGTATAACTAGCAGAAAGAATATAAATGAATTACTCACTCATGTATTTTTAATATAATATGCAAATCATCATACAAATCACAATATTACTGAAGCATTTCAGAAACACAGTCTAAATGATGCCTTAATTATAATTGACGAACGCCGAACTATAACATAAACAAGTTATACAAGTAGTATATATTAATAGAACTTAAAGTAGGGATATAAAAAAATAATCGACAGTTGACGATCCACGTGGCTTAGCGGTTACCATACCGCGCAATGGGTCCCGGGTTCGACTCCCGGCCAGACAGGTATCTGAATGATGACTTTAGATTCATGTTTCTTGGTCTGGGTGTTTGTGTATTCGTCTTGTGTGTGTGCCCACGATACAGGAGAAAGTCCTAGTGTGGGCATAGCCCACACTAGGAGCGTAGAAAGCGTGTTTAATAGTCTTCTTCAAATCAGCCGAATCAAAATTGAAACGAACATTTTAATTACTAGCATTCGCTATCCATTATAAGATTTTCTTAGAATTTTAGGGCTAGGGTTAAAGCCCTTAGCTTAAAGCTAATGGTAATTACTAAACCTATACCCTTATAGAATTAGAAGCAGAAATAAATGTTTATTATCCTAGATTTATATAAATTAATGGAATTGACTTTGTATAAAAAAACAAGTTGCAGTTATAAGAAAATGTTATTTTGAAGTTTTGTGATTTTTACTACCATACCATTAGTATTTTTTTATGTATATATTTGTACCTTTTTTTGCTGACCAGGGGGAAACGTTCAGAAGGTTCCTGACGCCGTGGGAGCAACGCAGGGTTATGTGGGATTTTTACCACACTAAAACCCCCCCGGTGGTCGTCTCGGCGTTATAAAGAGGACTCCAGGAACTCGAAACGACCGCAACTCGAAGACCTCTGAGCGCGTTGCCCCATCGGGCTCCTCCCAGATGGGTGGCTGGGCCCACCGGCCCGTCTGGTCTTTACGACGGTATGCAACCACATATACCGTCGTCCTTCCTTCATATATATTTGTGCCTAACGATAAAGCAGACGGCAACGGGCCACCTGATGGAAAATGGTGAAATTTGTAGTGAGTAATTTAATAATTGGGATTATAATTGCACTTTTATTATATTTTATTCTATTTTCAGAAACAACGTAAAAGCTACACATTTTGAACTATATCCGCAGCTGAATATACAAAACTCGGTCAAGTAATCATCTTTAAATAAAAAATGTTGATTTCTCTCGTAGCTGCAAAAGCCTAAGAGATAAATAAATTCGAGCCAAAATAAAATTTAACTATATTTTACGAGCACTCGTTTTTACCAGATTTCACCGGATTTAATTGGACAGCTTTAAAGCGACCTCAATGTCGGATATTACCAGCAAGAGCCAACGGCCCACTTAGTGAAAATGAGCTATAGCACAAGAGACCGACCAACAGTTAAAAGCCACACCATTTAAGAGCCGGGTCGTTAGCTAACGGATATAATTAGACCGTGTAGGTATCAGAAATTTTAATATCATCTACGAATTGATAAGTATATTAGACACTAACTACACATATGGCCATCTCTGTAAGATTCTTTGTATATACCTTTTACCTAGCTAATATACCCAAAGACTGTATAAGAAAGAAAAAGAAAAGTTGTTGTAAATACATGTTTGTAATTTGAATAAATGTCTGTTAATACTAGATAGCCTAATGGTTGAAACTTGCTCTCTCCATCGGAAGGTCCGAGGTTCAAACCCAGGCATCAGGCAGGCAAACAAACGCACCACTAATTCATGTACGTATTAGAAACTTATTATCACTGCTTTCACGGTGAAGGAAAACATCGCGAGGAAACCTACACACCCGAGAGTTACTCACAAGTCCATCAATTCGCACTTGGCCAGCACGGTGGACTATGGCCTATAACTCTCATTCCGAGAGAAGACCCGTACCCAGCAGTGGGGCAATAATGGGTTGACGACGAATACTAAATGTATGTCCATGGCTGGATGATTCAAAGAATCCATGTGTGATAGAATAGATTGTTTTTTGAATTCTTTAACTTAACCATCATTAGTGGTGATATACCTATCGTCGTCAACCCATTATTGTCCCACTGCTGGGCACGGGTCTTTTCTCAGAATGAGAGAGTTTTTAGCCATAGTCCACCGCGCTGGCCAAGTGCGAGTTGGTGGACTTCACATACCTGGGAGAACTTTTTTTTTAAATAAATCTCGGGTGTGTAGGTTTCCTCACGATGTTTTCCTTCACCGAAAAGCAGTGATAATTAATTTCTAATACATAAATCAGTGGTTTGAACCTCAGACCTCCCGATTGAGAGGGCAAGTTTCAACCATTAGGCTATCACTGCTCCCAATGCCTATACCTACCATGATTATACAGCACTGCACACCCATTTACGCTTAATATTTGCAGAGTGCTTACAGGTCAATTAACTTTGGGTTAATTACTCGTATTTATAGTTGTTCTTGTGCGGCAATTCCCCCTTACTATCTGTTCGTTCGCTACCTATATATCGTAAAATACAACTTTTCTTTAACTACTATTACTATGTTAAACTTTTTTTTTAATATTGAGTGTATTGAAGAAAAACAGTAAGAAGAGCGCATGTCATCATTAACATTGACTACGGCATCTAATATTAACAACAACAACAACATAAATTACATGAAAAAACAACACAAACATTTTTTACGGGTTTTATTTTATCCATGCTTGTACATGCATCACTTGTACAATGTTTCAAGTTACATAATGTGTTAAGTTAATCAAGTTACATAGTAAAGTTACATAAAGTATCAAGTTAATCAAGTTACATAATGGTGTAATTAATTTAATCAATTAGCAACTAAGTGAAAAGGTTAATTATTAAACGCCTTTTTTTAAACCTTTATTTGTTAATAATACCAGTCAAAAGAAATCATATAAAATAAGTGTGTTCTTAAAATCTCTGGATTAGATTAGAGTTTTTCATAAGTGAATATGGTACGAGGCTGTAAAGGTCGTAAGCCTTGCTCAACACGTCTTTTCACAAAATTATTCATCAATTACAAATATTAATGCCTACATAAAACATTTCTGAATTATGTGATGTCTTCTTTTATTTATACAATGCGACTATGATTTAACAAGTCACCTAACATAAGGAAAACTGAATGTGTATTGCCTGTTATTTAAAAAAAATGTCTATTCTAAAGAAGTATTACACCAAAAATAGATGTATCTTCTGTAAATTCAATCAACTGCGACTATGGGCTTCGCACCTTCGATCAACCAAGCAGTACCACTGTCAGCATTTTCGAATATCTCCACAGCTGCTTTGCCAACGGAATCCACTTTCTGAAGAGGTAGTTGCTTTACAAAATCAATTAAATCATCTCCAAATCCATCATCGTCCCAAGATTTAACCTCAGCCGTCAATTGTGTCTCAGTCAATCCGGGACATATGGCCACGACTCTCACTCCAGATCTTTTATAGTTGTATACATGGCCCAAAGATTTTGTAAAGCCCATCACGGCGAATTTAGATGCTTGGTAAATTGGTAAGAACGGGTAAATCCTAAACCCGCAAATCGAACACAAATTTATGATAGTACCTCCATTGCCGCCCTTGTCTTTCCTCATCCGCTCCCAGTATTTACACGACCACTCAAGTAGAGCTGTAACATTTATATCAATAGTTTTCTTCAAGTGTAAGTCGTTTAGCATCCCAGCGTTATTTACCAGTACATCGACGCACTTGTAAGTATCGTAGATCGATTTTGTTACTGCATCTAAATCCTTAGTGACGTCACATTTGTAGAAAATGGCTTTATTCGCTCCATATTTGGAATTCAAATTTTTTGCCGACTCAATTCCTCGTTTGTCGTTTATGTCAATTAAAATAGCGACTTTAGCACCTTTCTGGAGAAATTGATCAGCTGTTTCCAAACCAATACCAACGGCTCCACCAGTTATAACCACAACTTTATTCTTTATATCCTTAGCCATGATATCCTTTTAAGCTTCGGAGATGTACTAATTTATTATTAAATCGGCCTACTATATATAAATGCTGATTGCAGAAGGTGTAGCGTGTTGATTTAACTGCGATGGACAATAAATATTAATTAGTTGTAACAACATTGTAATATAATGTGTAAAATTCTATCAATTCACACTTGGCCAGCGCGATAGACTATGGCGTAAAAAAATCTTTCATTATAAGAGAAAACCCGTGCCCAGCATTAATACAATAATGGCTTAGCGACACAAATCTGAAAGTTACTTACCAGCCCCACTTCTTTGTGGGTGGTTCAGTGCTTCTAAGCTTTATTTACGAACTTACGCTCGGTCTCCTGGTCGGAGGTAGCCAGACCAGAGCTCCCGCGGGAGCGCCCGCCTCTCAAGGTCGATCATACATCACTTACACATACGATATGATACTTACACATACGATGATTTTATGAGAACCCTTAAACGTACGTACATATTTTTCATAATCATTAAAAATACAAATGATGTATATTTCTACAAACATTTATAGGTTTATAGGTTGAAATTCAAAAATCTTAGATATTTAACAAGAGAGGTAAAATTTCATTTCTAATGTTGCCACCAATTTGTCCTACAATTTGTCGCTCCATTATACATTTTAATCTAAATTTATTTAAATACACAAAAGTTTAAAAAGCATATACTATACAAACTAAAAGGACGAACCTACTTAGCTTAAACATATAATAGTCTGCACCCCAAGTTTTAACCTTTGAATTAGTTTAAGAAAATCCGGCTATATTTCCTACGTTTATTCACGATAACTTTTTGCATAATAGTAGATGCACAACTTAAGTTTAAATAATGTAATACGAGTACTATTTAATTAATTATTTATAACATTGTTAGAATAATGAGTCTCTCAGATGATTCATTCTACATATTAGATAACACACATTCCGGAATCAACAGCTATAGTTTATTATGAAAATAAGTCCTATCCTAGTTTTATCTGAATAATTGTTATCTGAATGGTCGCCATTGTCGTCCAACATATCGATATTTTTATAAATTCCGAATCTCTGTACGTATTTATTAACAAAATCATCACAAGCGCTATTGACTGATTCTCTGACTGTATTATTCTTATAAAATGAATGAGGTCGTATATCATGGTAAGTAGATTAATTATCTCTAACATTTATTATAAAAAATACTATCATTGCCATGAAACTTTTATTCATATGAGCAAATATTATTATTTACAATCGAGGGTCCGAGGTTTTAATCCCAGGCCAGACAGCGGTCTCGTCTAAGATTCAAACCTGGCACACATCGTTTAAAAAAACCACTGGGTTTTTTAAACGATGTGCGTGTTAGAAATAATTATTGGTGAAGGAAAACTTAATAATATAACCTGTATATCCGAGGGGGTTAAAAAAACTTTTCAAATGTGTATGAAGTTTACTTATCCGCATAATTGAAAACTTCGCAGACCCCTTAGGGCCGGCGCACATATGACGGAGCGCAGCGCAGCGCATGCCCGCGAAATTTTCTTAACGAATCACACACTAGCCGAAATTCGCGCTAATTACTGGGAGAATGCGCGCGGGTGCGCGCGGATCGCCTGTGGCGTCGCTCCGGCGAGCCCAGCGGCCAGCGGCGACCGAAAGCGGACGCTCGCGGAGTAGCGCGTCGTGCGCGCGCGGTCGCGCTCCTGCGCGCGCGGTCGCGCTCCCGCGCCACCTTTCGCATGTGGTCGCTTCCATGCTCCTCAGAAATAAATTGCTGTTATTTAATTTTGGATATTATTTCTAAAGGGACAATGACGATAATAGTTTGACAGCAAAAAATGCGCTGCGCTGCGCTCCGTCATATGAGTGCCGGCCCTTACTCTTAATGACAACACTGTAATTATTGATTAAAACTCTATCACTCTGAGACTTCTCTCACACACTTCTGTCTTTACAGCAGTGTGTCACTCAGAGAGAAGACAATAGCAGTGACAAGTCAGCAGCACTTCAGCATTGTGATAATAATGAAGTGAATACATACAAATATTGAGCATCTGTTGAAGTTATAATTTGGCTTTATATAAGATTGAAGAACCGAAAGGACATGCAGTCAACCTGATAATAAGGGGTCCTCACCGCCCACATTTGCAAACAAATTCATATAGAACAACGGTTCTATTTGATTTCTATTTCAATCAAAAATGCGTTGGTATTCCCGAAGATTTAGATGAAAGCCCCATATAAAAATATTTATAAGTTAAAACGTAAAGGTACAAACAAACCTACAAATTTATGACTTCTCTATAGGTTGGTTCTCCATGATAGGGCCCCAAAATCTGAGCCGTCAATTTAACCTAGACGAAAGTGGTGCTTATTATTAGAGTTAGATCACCAATTTCCTTTTTGACCACAGAATAACCAAAAGATTGACCAAGCATGAGCCGGCTACGGCTGAAAGCTGGAAAGCTAGTCTAGACATTTCGTTTACAAAGAATATACGCGAAAAATTTAAAGATAATTAGTCTAGTTGATAGTTTAACCTATTTTTACACTCACAATTACTTACTCCCAATAATTATTTATTTTTGAATAAAACGTTTACATAATAACAGGTATACAACTTAACACTAAATAATATAATAATATCTTATCTCTCTTCATATTGAAACACAAATGAAACTTTTACTTAATCTTACGAGTATTTATATCAGAAACAATAACTGTTAAACTTAGTTAAATCATAACAGCAGGGCGAGATCCTTCCACAAGCCACACAGTTCCACTGTCAGCTTGCTGAAATATTTCAATTATGCCTTTTCCAATAGCTTCCACCTCTTGCCACTCCATTGCTTTTGTTTCAACTAATAAATCTTCGTCATCTTCCTCGTCCCTTGCCATGGGGCTCCCCGACATATTGCTAAATGTCAATCCAGGACATAACACGACAACGCGAACACCTGTCTTTTTGTAATTGTATTCATGGCCCATCGATTTTGAAAAGCCTATAACTGCGAATTTTGAAGCTTGGTAGAAAGGATTGTAGGCGATTATTCTGAACCCAAAAATCGACGATACATTAATTATAGTCCCACCGTTTCCACCTCTGTCCTTTCTCATATAGTCATAAAACTTTACAGTCCACTCCATCAGTGCTACGGTATTAACTTCTATGGTTTTTCGTAACGCTTTCTCATTTAATACACCAGCGTTATTAATTAGAATGTCCACGGTTTTGTGTTCACTGATTATTTTATCGAATGTCACACCTAAGTTCAATGTAATATCACACTTTATAAAAGCAGCTCTTTTCCTTCCATATTTCTCAGCCAAATTCGCCACCGCAGTAACACCTCTTTCTTCATTAACGTCAATAATAATCGCGACTTTGACACCATGTTCTAAAAATTTTTTGACCATTTCCAGACCAAGTCCAGCAGCACCTCCGGTTATGACCAACACTTTATTTTCAATATTTCTCTCCATTTTTCTAACACAGTTGCTCTCTTCCTGCTATTCAAATGTGCTGTTGTTACAAAAAACTAGTATATTAATGCTCGCAATCTATTGTAAATAAGCATAAATATAATCTCTGAATTACTGTTCTAGATAACGATATATATAAGTCAGTAGAAGACGACAAGGCACACTATATTTCATAATTTTCGATTTCGTATTATTTCTTATCGTATAAATAAGTATATTCTAGCGTGCTGAATATCGCGTTATACGCATATCATGCAATATGCATTTCACCGAAAATATTTAGTATATTAATAGCAAACACTATACAATATATTCGTATTTTACTGTGCAAAATATAAATACATGTGATGCTTTAACCATATTTTTTCTCAACTATCAATATTATATACAAACCTTTATTATCCGACTGCCTATGAAGGGTAATGTATAGGAGGAGCTTATGTATGTATGTATGAATGTATGTATGCATGTATGTATGTTTGTATGTATGTCAATTTCTTTGGCACGCGCTACAGCCCAAACGGCTTGACGGATTGTAACATATTGCACATTATTTGAAACGACTCGATTGTGAGAGTGACATAGGCTATATAATTTTTCAATATGGCTGTCTGCGGTCAGAGAAAAAGGTAGGGACGATTTTGTATCTATAATCCATTACAATATGGGTGTCAAACGAAAGCTAGAAAGTAGAACATTAAAAATATGTATGTATTTTAGTACGTCGTTACTTATTGTAAAATAAATTCTCCAAAAGCTACGGGCTAGTATGTAATCGTTTTTATCAAAATGTACTGAACAGATTTTTGTGCGGTTTTTTCTAAGAGATAGCACAATTCGTAAGAATGATTTAAATAGTACTTAATGGTTTTATGTAAATTGACTAAAATATAAGGATTACTATTGAAGAGGCCGCGCAATTTTAAAAATCTCGCCTGCGGGGAGTTTTACACTTGTACGTCGAAACTTGATCTAGCAGAGTAACACAAAAGTAATGTACCAAAAGAAATCAAAAAAATATTACAAGTAGATCTACTAGATCTACAAAAATACTACAAGTCCGCGGTAGCATGCCTATCTCTTTTGGGTAACTCACAAAAAATATATTTTGTACATTTTAAAAAATCAATTAAAAATATCACGTTAATTTTGAAATTGCTTTCTAATGTTCTGTATTAATCCTTAAAAATCAACGATCTAATAAAAATTTAAAGTGTTCTTTTTACTTTAATTTGGACAAATGGTTTAGAAAGTATTGCGAATATAACATATTGCGTACTAATTATTTGCGCGAAAAATGCCTTTTAATGGGCTTATTAGATACAATGCACGGCTAATTAAAATTTATAAGTAGTAAATGTTGTTTATATAATGGTACAATAAGTATTTAAATAGTAAATAAGTTAAATATATAAGAGTAAACACCTACTCGTACTTAGAGTAAATAAAATAAATTATTAAAAAACAAACAAAATCTGACTAAACTTTAATTTTAGCAGTCGGGTTTTTTTAACCGACTTCCCAAAGGAAAGAGGTTATCTATTCGTCACGTATATTTTTTTTTTCATAATATGTTTAGTTTATTTAAGGCATTTGTTTGGATAGTGATAGGATTAAGTAACAAAAAAATCATCCAAATCGGTTCACCCAATCCGGAGTAATTAGGTAACAAATATAGTAAAAAAATAATATAGACGAATTGAGAACCTTCTCCTTTTTCGAAGTCGGTTAAAATCATATCATAATTATCAGGAACAAGTATTTAAGATTATAGATATGTATGATAATGATGCATTTAAGATTAAAAATGCAATACAAAACAGATAAGATAAATCGTACGATCAGACATACGTCTGTGTAGCTACATACATGCACACACACACACAAAATATTACCCTCACGCAGTCGGGTAAAATATACCAAATATGCTAAAAATAACCTTAATAAATGTGTTTCGAAAGTTAGATACTAGTCATGATAAATAACTATTAGATAATATCAGTAATAAGATTTTTTTACAAAACAGAAAATATTTTGAGAAATGAGTTCCGCAACTTACGGAAGAAGTTTAACCTTTAAAATCTGACGTTGTTTTGTCACGTCTCTAATAATGACCTGAAATCTCTCTCGGACGATTTCAGATCTAGAGATCATAATATAACATCCCAATCTAACCATCCATCCATCCGTCAGCCCTTTGAGGTCCACTGCTGGACATAAGTCTCCCCTAAATGACGACACTCCAACCGGTCCTGTAGCTTCTGAATCCAACGGTTTCCCGCTGTCCTCTTCAGGTCATCGGGCAAAAGGAGAACAGGTCGCCCCGTCCCCCCCACCAGGTGGACCGATGACCTGAAGAGGACATAACCTAATTTAACATAACATAATTTAATTTGATTAATACATATTGAGCACTACTTTAGACGACATTAAATTTAAGACAGGAATTTTTTTTTCTGTAAATAAATCAATTTTCTAATATAACGTTTTTACTAGTAACTTAACTTCTTTACTGGTATCAATCCTCCACCAGATCACAGAGTTAATATGCCAATCAGAGAGTACATTTCAGAATATATATTATGTTCTGCTGGGCACGGGTCTTCTCTCAGAATGAGAGAGTTTAGGCCATAGTCCACCGCGCTGGCCAAGTGCGAATTGGTGGACTTCACACACCTCCGAGATTTTTTTTAAAGAACTCTCGGGTATATAGGTTTTCTAACGATGTTTTCGTTTACCGAAATGCAGTGAGAATGAATTCCTAATACGTACATAAATCAGTGGTGCGTGCCTGTGTTTGAACGTCGGACCTCCCGATTGAGAGAGCAAGCTTCAACCATTAGGCTATCACACTTTGTTGTACCCTTATGTTCTTACATCCTACATGAGAATCTGTTACTTTCAACTTCCGTATCTACTTATATAATTTATACTAAACCTATTGAAGTGTGATGATACGTACAATACGTGACACACTACAATAGAAATAACCATAGGTAACATAATATAAGGATCCGTTATGCATACTCAAACCCATTTCTCTCTCCGTCCCTTTTAATTATCTACGAATATCCTAGTTCAAAAAGATAAGCATCGTGCGCGGATGGTTTTATAACTTATCGCTATCTTATAAAAAATATAAAAAATCGCACCTAATTAAGTCCATATGATCAGTCACGTACACATTATTTATCATTTTCTCATACAATTACAGGTAATGTCAATATATGAATGGTTTTATTGCTTTTTACGTAAAACATCACGTGATATTAAAAATATCTCCTTGACATATTTCGATTTATAAGGTAATCAATATACGTGTAATAATATTTTACACGTATTTTTTAGGGGCTCAGTACGTCTAATCAGCGCATAATACGTATAGTTTATTTTGCTTTTTTTATTTGACTGAAGTAGCAAACGAGCATGCAGTCCACCTGATGGTAAGTGGTCACTGCCACCCATGGACGCCTGTAATCAACTTCATACAGAACATGGGTTCCATCTGAAGTTAATCACAGATGCGTTGCTACTCCCGAGAACTACGATGGTCGCCTCATGTGAAAGTGTGCCGGCAACCACACCCTTCCATCGAAACGCAAGAAATGCTTCACGCTAGAAATACGTGTAGCGGTGGTACTTCCCCGGCCGAACTACACCGGCAAACACACCCTTCTATCGAAACGCAAGAAATGCTCTTGCGTTTCGATAGAAGGGTGTGTTTGCCGGCACATTTTCACATGAGGCGACCGTCATAGTCCTCGGGAGTAGCAATGCATCTGTGACTGACTTCAGATGGAACCCATGTTCTGTATGTAGTTGATTACCGATGTCCATGGGCGGCAGCGACCACTTACCATCAGATGGACTGCATACTCGTTTGCTACATCAGTCAGATAAAAAAAGCCTGACTAGAATTGTTTCTTGTTTTTGTTTATTTCATTTTAGGATTGTACTCAGATATATTATAGTACCCCAAAAGTAGTTAAAAGGGATGACTATTTGCTGAAGGTCTGCTAATTTTGATACAAGCTCAATAAGACTTGTGTAAAATAAGTCTAAGATAACTAAAAAGTTACCTTCGTTATTAGTAATCTTACTGCAACGGTAGGTATTATAGAATTTGATCAAACTATAACATCGAGTTTCAATTTACCAAACTCTACACAGATGGCGCCACCACACTTAGTTTTTAAAGTACCGTGATTTCCTATTACATAGCAACCGGGCTTAAATTCATCCCACAAGCAACGTGTGTGTGTGTGTGTGTATGTGTGTAAGTGTGTAAGTATCCAAA
Source organism: Spicauda simplicius (assembly GCA_949699795.1). Lineage (NCBI taxonomy): Eukaryota > Metazoa > Arthropoda > Insecta > Lepidoptera > Hesperiidae > Spicauda > Spicauda simplicius. Next base: position 634,977 of record OX453061.1, on the reverse strand, counting down.
TTATAGTAGAAGAGCACTGTACATGGACATGTTTATATCTTTATTGCAATTATACTAAGAAGAGAAAAAAAAATCGCTTGACGGGGTCCACGTCTGCGGTCACTAGCTTTTACCCACGGTTGCACTCGCGTTGAAGTCCTTAAATAAATACCAAACATAAATATAAACTTTACATACAAATTATTTAAATAAGAAGTAGTCTATATTTTTTTACCAATACCTCTAAGGACACGTATACATTCAGTTACATAACAATCGGTAATCAGTAGATTTGGCGTGAAAGAGTAATGAAAGTGATGTTTACATTTATAATATTAATAGGGATCATCTTATAATTCATTAGATACTCGTTGCTTACGGATTATGTCGATATATGAACAATGTTATTGATTATTACGTTAAGTTTCGTAATGTTAAAAAAACCTCACCTTGAAGCACTGCAATTTAACATTTAATAATTATAATCTTCGAAACCGCGTCTTACACGTGTTTTCTGGGTAATCAGTCCATCTAATGATCGAAGATTTTTTTCTTTTGGCCCTTCTAAAAAATTCATTAATACTGTTTTGGGACTGACTCTTTACAATTTTAACATCTACCTAATCGTAAGTCGCCATAGATTATATATAAGAAAACTGCAATCCCCTTAATTACCTAGTAAATATACCAAATCTGCCAATTTGCACAAGGCCAGCTTGATGGACTGTGGCCTAATACTGTCTTATTATAAAAGAAGAAGACCCGTAGGATAATAATGGGTTGAAGACGATGACTAATCAAAATGTAGGTCTTACTTTGACACTGGTAATGTTATTTTGACACAAACTTACAAACAATGTTAAATAAAATGATATATTATAAAATTAAAGGAATCAAAATCTAATAAATAGCGGTAAGGAGAAAAAACAAATATGTATAACAATAATAAACATTAAAATTAGGATTCAATTTATGACATAAAAAGTTCTAAAAAAACACATTGCTCAACTTTAACTATTTTTTTACACTTTCACCATAACAGCTGAACGACCTCCTGTAACAGCCCACACAGTACCACTTTCCGCTTTTTCAATAACCTCTATCACTCCTTTTCCCACTGCGTCAACTTCTTGCCATTCATAAGACTTAGAAAGTTTCAAAAATTCTTCCGACATACTATCATCTCGAAGGACGGTGATTTCACCCATTTGTGTATATGTATACCCAGGACATAAGGCCACAACACGAACACCAGTCTTCCTAAAATTATATTCGTGGCCTAACGACTTAGTAAATCCAATAGAACCAAATTTGGAAGCATGATATACCATTGGGAATGGCGTAATTTCAAAACCAAATATAGAAGCCACGTTGATTATTGTTCCTCCACGTCCACCCCGATCCTGTCTCATGTGGTCATGAAATTTAAATGACCACTCCATCACCGATATCAAGTTAACGTTTATGACAGCTTTAACTGATTTCTCATTCGAGATACCTGCGTTGTTAACAAGTATATCAACAGATTTGTACTTTTTGATCACAATATCGAAAGTTTCATCTAAGCCCGAAGTAACATCACATTTAAGGAAAACTGTTTTATCATCGCCATGCTTCGTAGTCATTGATTCTACTGCTTTTGCGGCGAGTTCTTCATTTATATCGACTATAATGACTATTTTAGCACCATGTTCCAAAAAATTGTCTACTATACTTAATCCTATGCCAGAAGCACCTCCAGTAACAATCACAACTTTATTTTTAACGATTTTCTCCATATTTTAAATAATTTCTATCTTAATGCCAATAACTATTTGAACTATATGATCGCTATTTATATAAATTCGTATTTTATACTGATATGCAAAAGTCAAATATTATTTTAAGCTAATTTATACATTATAATAATCACTTGCATTTTAATATCATAGTCAATTAAATAGATAATAAACATAGCAAATGCTGAATATAAATATTTATGACATACATTATTATAATTATACCGTTTAGTGCCAAAATAAAAATTGTGTAATAATTATACACATGGGTATTTACACATTAGTCGACTACATTAGAAGGTATAAAATGTTTTTGGGGTATATGTTTGTAAACTTCTTTGGCCTTCACTAAAGTATATAGATAAATAATTCAGATAAATCCAATTGACGTTACATTTGACAGGGTGACCTTCAAATGAGTGCAAAGCGCCTTGGCCAAGAAACCGGGTTATGTGTGATTTTACTGCTTTAAAACTTCCAGGATGGCCGTCCTAGTCGCTTTATAGAAGATTCCAAGATCTTACCCAACTAGAACGCTCATACCGCCCGGTTGGCCCGAAATCGCCAGCCGGGTGGTGTGAACTCTGACTCTGGTAACCACCAGCCTTGGGCACGGCCATTTAGTAGCTTCTTACCAAGGCAGGGAGGAAAATACGCTTTGTATTTTTTTCTACTAGTCCTCCAACTGCAGCGAATAAATCTACTATGACGTTACCTACTGCATTTAGCGTCATGTTTGTAAAATGATTTTCTCCAGTTCCTGAAAAGTGGTACAAAACGTGAACAAATCGTAGCAAAATATTTAATCCACTTCAAAAATAATGATTTGATAATTAAAATATAACGTATAAAAATATCTAGCTATGCATCTAGACAAATAAAGTCATAAAAATAGCAGAAATGAGAAAAACTGATTAGCACTAGGAAAACTATCGGAAATGGTAAAAAATATAGTGCAACTAACAAAAAATACTTCATCCAGGTTTCAAAGGGTCCAAAGCATTAAATAAAAAAACATTAAAAAAATATTATACATATTAAAAAACAATATACCCGACTGCAAATTTTATTATTTGCAGTCGTGTATTATTTTTTTATAATAATTTCTTGTATTATAACTAGAAAATGATAGAACGAATGTTATTAGACCTGTTTCTAAAGTGAAGCAGTTTCGTTTCAATTGAAAGAGTGTGGTTGGTGGCTCATTTTCGTGTGGCGACCACCTTAGGCTTTAGAAGTAGCTACGCTTCAGAAATTATTATTAATTAGTATCATGCTCGTTTGATACTCCGATAAAAAAGATAAAAATATTCACAAATAGACTTATCTTATCAATTTCCGAATTCAGTTGCGATTTCAATTTCCGAATGCCTTTCAATTTCACATTTAATTAACTTAATTATAAAATCAATATTTGGTTCACAGAAATATTTTTTGTAATTCTATTTAAAGCAACTACATATACGTATGATTACTTTTAATAACAGAACAGCAAATTTGTAACAGTGAAAATAGTACAAAATCTAAAGTGGTACCAATTATTACACAACATAAATGATTTCCTTAAAAAACTATACTGAGACTTGATAAAGGGAAAATTTTGCAAGTTTTACTGCCAATAACAAAAACTTAAAATTATAAAATGAAGTATTAAAAATATAATAAAATAAATAAATATAGTAGTAACATTATTTATCATATTACAACAACTATGTATTTCCAATCCTTATTTGAAGTCGATACAAACCCCTCACCCTTAGTCTCACATGTCTGCCCATAGCTCTGCTTCCACGTCTATTTGCTCTATTATTGTCACCAGAGAAAATGTTGAAAAGCTATTAAAGAACTTAGACATCAGAAAAGGTTGTGGACCTGACGGCTTACCCCCCATTGTTTTGAAAAGAATGTCATAAAACTCTAGCCGTTTCCCTCACTATTATTTTTAACTGGTCTTTGACACAATGCCTCCTATTTGGAAAAAATCTTATGTTGTTCCAATTTTTAAGAGTAGAGACAACACGACATAATTAATTATAGGCCAATATCTAAATAAAATATTGTTGCAAAGATATTTGAAAAACTTATACATAATTATATTTATCCACTGCTGCGATTCAATAATTAGCGAACAACACGATTTCATTGATGGGCGATTTACTAAAAGTAATGTGTGTGAATTTGTAAATCACGTCGCTTCTACTATGGAATGTGGCTCTCAACTAGATGCTATTTACACGGATTATTCCAAAGCATTCGACAATATTAGACATTTGGCTTTAGTGCGCAAGCACGAAGCCATTGGTATACACGGTGATCTTCTTCGGTGGGTAACTCCATACCATCGAGAGCGTAGCCAAGCGGTTACCATGAAAGGTTACTGCTCTTTGTTTCTTCCAGTAACCTCAGGTTTACCACAGGGCTCACATCTGGCTCCTCTGTTATTTAATCTATTTATTAATGACATTGCATTAATTTTTAACCACTCTAAATTCTTTTTATATGCGGATGACATGAAAATATTAAAAGAAATATACTATATCTGATTGTGTCGAGTTACAAGATGATTTAAATAAACTAATAAATTCTGTAAAACTAATTATTTGCAATAAACATCGATAAGTGTAATGTCATCTCTTTTTCAAGACAATATTTTAAATTCTTACTCTTCTACCATCACCGCTGAACGATTTCCTTCAACAACCCACAAAGTACCACTTTCTGCTTTTTCAATAAGCTCTATCACACCTTTTCCCACAGCATCAACTTCTTGCCATTCATTAGATTGGGCTTCTTTCTTTAAATCTTCTAATGTATCATTATCTTTTAGGTTGATATTCGCAGTCATTTGTGAATATGTATATCCAGGACACAAGGCCAGAACTCGAACTCCAGTCTTTGCAAAGTTGTATTCATGGCCTAACGACTTAGAAAATCCAATAACACCAAATTTTGAGGCATGATAACATGGTAGGTATGGCGTTGTTCTGAAACCGTAAACGGAAGCCACATTTATTATAGTTCCTCCATGTCCACCTCTGTCCTGTCTCATGATGTCGTAAAATTTAATTGACCATTCCATCAGTGAAAGTAAGTTAATATCTATTGAAGTTTTGATTAAATTTTCATTCTGAATGCCCGCGCTATTCACTAGTATATCGATAGATTTGTATTTAGTTATAATTTTTTCATAAATTACATCCAAATCGGAAGTAACATCACCTTTAAAGAAAACTGTTTTATTATCTCCATGCTTCGTAGTCATCGATTCAATTGCTTTAGCTGCCAGTTCTTCATTTATATCAACAATAATAGCTATTTTTGCTCCGTGTTCCAAAATATTATCTACTATGCTCAACCCTATGCCAGTGGCACCACCAGTTACAAGAACTATCTTGTTTTTCACGGTTTTCTCCATTTTAGATGTGCTGTCTGCATACTACCCGGTAAAATCCGAAAAATATTTAAAACAGCACCTTTTTATATGTACGTTTAATCTGATAAAACTTATCTGCTTGTATAATTATCAAGTATATTTAAAAATAATAGTTAAGGTATTTAACTAATAATAATATTAAGGTATTTGTTTAATCGCAAATTTGACCGTGCAATTTTAAAGGACGAAAATACTTAGAGCAAAAAATCGTCGATTGTTTGAAGACATGCATTCCTTATTCAGTGCACGACTATTCTATTACTTGTACAAAATACGAGTTCTCTTTGATAACCAAAACATATTTGAACCCATGTACATGATAATTGTTCATGAAGTGTTCATTTTGAAATCTTTATTTTTTTAGAGAATAATTGATAATAAAAAAAAATATAAAAAAAAAATATACAGCCGAATAGATAACCTCTTTCCTTTGGGAAGTCGGTTAAAAATTGACAATAAAATGTTGCTGTTAGGAGTTTTAGAATACTCTATGATGGTATGGAGTTACCAATGGCTGGTATCCATTACATGTCTTCAACCCATCACTTTCCCACTGCTGGGCACGGTTCTTCTCTAGGAATGAGTGTTTTAGGCCATAGTCTACCACGCTGGCCGAGTTCGAATTGGTAGACATTACATAGGTTTTAACTAGTACAGTCACATCTATTAGTTAAAATAATATATGTGCTCAACACATGTGAACCATCTGCATAAAAAATATTTATTAATCTTAACGTAATTGATTAAAAAGGAAGTTATTTATTTTTTTCTAATTTAACGCCGTCCTGTCGGTCGTCCCAGGTACAGATGGAAGAGCGAAGTAGAGAAGGATCTGCGTGACCTCCAGGCGGATGATTAGCTGGAGATGGCGCAGACCGAAATGGAGACTCTTAGTGTCGGAGGCTAAGACTCACTTTGGGTCCTAGCGTCATTCCAACAACAACAACAATTTACCATGACCACTGAATGTCTTCCATCAACAAGCTACATACTTACACTTTCCGCTTTTTAAACGATCTCTATTACACCTTTTCCTATAACATTTTCCTCTTGCCATTAGATCTCAAGTATTTTATAAAACTTGGTGGTTTGTTGTATCCATTAAATTAATATGAGCAGTTAGCCACTTGTTTTACATCCAGAACACAATTAAACAAATTTTAGAATAACCAACAACCCAATGGCTTAAATGTGATCAAAATATCACCCTCCTTCTGACTCATTCAGGTAAAATCATCCGTAGTTGTTTGAATGTATTTTATCTATTGTATTTTATCCATACGTGTATAAACATGATATACAATCAACCTCTCCTAAAGAAAGATAATTGAAGAAATAACAATTCGCGATAATGTGCTTATTCATTATTTTTCTGATTACGTAACACAAATTTTATTAATATTATAATTTTGTTTGAATAGACATTTTACAGTAAAATAAGAGATATCTCCGATTCCATCTTATAAAAAACTTTATTTCGTTTATTGATTAATTATTTTTATTTATATAAAAACAAAATATTTTAGGTAAATTTTATGACCATAATTGCATTGCTACTATATATTTTTCCATACTGTGTTATAAACTGCGGTTTATACCTTTAATTGAGGTCTCACTCACCAACTTAAATTATTGTTTATGTGCCTCCGACAAAATGTTATAATATTTATTTTGTAGGTAGAACGACCTAAATAAATAAATAGCATTTGGAGTATTATAGTATAATATTTAGGAGTCATATTTAATGACAAACTCAAAGCAGCGCATTATAGTTGACTAATGTATGAATTGTTTACTCCGGTCAACAGTTTTACAGTTTGATAATGCTAATGATAAGCAAATATTGTCGCTGGCTGCTAGGGACACATTGATAAAACCTCTGTGATGTGCCTCTAATAGTACACTGTACGAATATCTGATTTATGAGAATTATGCAAAGCCCCGCTGTGTTTTGATTTGGTGCGGGTAACACACTGCTACGACCGGCAACATCTATGGGTCATCGTCGCTCAGTCGTCGTCGTCTATTAGTGGTCGTCACATTGCTTCATTGTGTCATAAAAATAGTTGTAAATAATAAGTATTTATAAGTTATTCAACTAGTAAAAATAGAACACACATTTCGGCAATAAAAAGGATAATAAAAAAAGGTTCTTACTATTTATAGGGAATTTCATAAGTAAAACAACGAATAAATGTAAATGTATAAATTAATTAAAATAAAGTAAAAATTAACGTACAAATATTTTTCACACGTGACTATTCAAATGTTTTAATACAAATACTTCTTATATCATAACGGCTGGGCGCGATCCTTCTACAAGCCAGACTGTTCCGCTTTCTGCTTTCTCAAATATCTGTACAGTACCTCTACCAATAGCACCTGCATCTTGCCACTCAGTATTTTGAAATTCTTCCTTGAAATCTTGTAATGAATCTTCAGCCCACGGAACAGGATTATCACTCATCTTACTATATGTCAAACCCGGGCACAGTACAACGACACGAACGCCAGACTTCTTGAAATTATATTCATGGCCTAAAGACTTCGAAAAACCTAAAACTGCAAATTTGGAAGCTTGATAATATGGCATGTAAGGTATTACTCTGAATCCGTAAATGGATGAAACATTAATAATGGTTCCACCGTTTCCTCCTCTGTCTTTTCTCATGTAATCATAGAATTTTATAGTCCATTCCATTAACGCTGTCACATTAATATCTATTGTTTTTATTATGGACTTTTCATTGCATACAGCGGCATTATTTACGACCACATCAATATTCTTGTAAGCATCGGTTATAATTTTAAATGTAGTTTCCAAATCTAAAGTGAGATCGCATTTGTAGAAAACAGCTTTGCCGTCTCCGTATTTCAAATTCATAGCTTTCTCGGCATCAACTCCTTCTTGTTCGTTTATATCAACAATAATTACTACTTTAGCACCATTTTTCAAAAACTCGTCGACCATCGCGAGCCCTAAGCCCCTTGATCCTCCAGTAATAAGCACAACATTGTTTTTTACTTGATACGCCATTATATTAACACTGCACTTCAAACTATGTTTAACAAAACTTCAAGCGTTCAAATTGACGTCGTTTTAGGATATAATATGAAATAGGGCGACGGCTCCCTATAAATGATCAACGTTATCTTTTGTATTTCGTAATATTTCGTAATGATAAACTATCACCCTTAAATATTGTCGCCGCAACGATACGCACTTGCCAGGTTGCACTTTTGCACAATTGCAATAATCGAATATGCGAATCAATTTAGATAATGTGATTACAAGTACTTATCGAAAAGTCACTACTAAAGTAGTGCTTTGCCAAATTTAAATCAGCAACGGCATGTGTGTATGTTTACACAAAACGCTTGAGCGTATGTATCCTAATATCATAATTTCCTATCATATCTTTCTACAAGATATGAAATTTAGTATGAACTATCACATAACTAATCTAAAAACTCGTGAAATTATGTTAAAAAGGTTATTTTTAGTATTTTCTGGAATGTTTCATTCTGAAAACTGGTCATTTTATTACTGACAGACTCACTGATTGATTTCAACTTTTGGGGACTTTCCGCTTACATTTAATATATACATAATTATGTATAGATTCCCGACTGGCAATATATTAATATTCCAAGATTGGAGCAAGAAATCACATTATTCCATACAAACTAAGCCCCTGCTTTTCTCCTCCTTCGGGGTAGAATTTCGGAAAATCCCTTCTCATTGAATCCCTACGTCATACAAAGAATAAACCTTCCAAGTTTTAAGTATCTACGATCAGCGGGCTAGGCTGTGCGTTGATCCGCCAGTCAGTCATTCAGGACAAAGCATTTTATATGTAAAATTTAAGATTTGCAAACCCGAAACGCAAAATTCCAACTCGAGTGAGATATTATTCGAGTGACTCGAAAAGTCAAGTATAACTCGAGTGAGACGATAAAATTACTTAAGTGCCTCGAGTCACTAAATCCTATTCGAGTCGCTTCACTACATTATACTGTCACGATGCATGAACCAAGTAAGCCGATAATCTACGAAATCGATTTTTATAACATATCGAGTTAAATTATTGTAGAATTTAATAATACATATTATACAAATTATTTAATATTTTTTTAAGTTCAATATTCGTTAATTATTGTTTTTGCAGCAAATGTTATTTTTTTTAATATGAAAGGAACTACAGTCAAAGCTAATTATTTTTTTATGGTTTCCGTATTCACTATTCGCAGGTTAAAAATGTGACTATATTTTCCAGTATCCGCCGTTTTAGTACATCTTTTTAAGAAATCAGTTTTTCTTTTCTTTTTTTAATAATATATCGGCATACCAAAAACATAAATGTATTTTTTTATTCGATCGAAGTATTAGTAAATGAGCATACAATCTACCTGATGGTAAATGACTACGGTCACACGTGAACATCTGTGAATCTTCATAGAGATTCATGGCCGGATAAAAATGGCTGGATTCTCGATTGAATTCTGCAAGTCGAATTCAAAATTTGCTTGAACCTCACGTGGGAGATTTAACTGAAATCGGTTCGGATCCAATCTTAAATCTGCAGACTTCAAGAAAAAAACATAAACAAGCACTGATAGTTAGACTTTAATTTTAACATGAAAACTTACGTGAAGGTTTACTTATAAAAATGGAACGAAATCTTATTTTAGGCAAATTATTGCCACAAGTGGATATCAATCACAGTTCAAAGACCTTAACGGTCTTACGTAAAAAAGCGGCAAAATAAGTAAAATTAGACTAATCTTTAACCTTCGAGTAAACATGATAAGAATAGATAACAAATAGTTACATAAATGATAAGAACTTCATTTTGTCAATATTTTTAATGTTACCAGCAATAGAAATTATTGATGTGATTAATATTGACAGAAACTCTTCAATGCAAATATCAGCTAACTTACATGGTAATAGCAGAATACGGCTCGAACGAGGTACCTACTGTATTACCTCCTTGCGTAGAGCAGTTGTTACATTCCGGTGAAAGGATGAGGTTAACGAGTCTCTTTTTTATATGAAAAGACCTATTTGTTTTGAATATCAAGGCATTTTGATTGACTTTAGCTAAAACCAATCTTTTTGATGTCTCCATGGGTAGCAGTGGGAACTTACCATCAAGTATTCATGCTCGTCTGCTCAATTTGATCAACTTCGATTTAAATTCGCCATTAAGCTATCTTATCATTTTCCGAGTTTATCAGTTGGATTTTACTATCACAGCAAATTACCACAATGTGAAAATCAATATTTGTTACGTAACAGTATTTATTTCTCATTTTTACATGACCAAATTAAATAGTCTTTAAAATTTATTACTGTTTTGCACTAAATCTGTAACAGTTCTGTGAAAGTACATATACTGTCTACTTTAACTTATGTAAAAACTGGTACATAGGTGTAAAACTGGTATAAATAATATTTATTCATGACGTCAATATTTTACGGCCAAAAAATACATACACAAGTAAAATATCATAAATCTAACTTGTATAACTTCTATGACAGGAACGGGGAAGATTTCAAGAGTTACAAGAAAGATTTCAAGAGTAACAAGAAAGAAACTATAATATATTTTCTTTTAAATTGACCTTGATCTGCAGAAATGCCTAAATATTGTACTTACAGCAACATATAATAAGCAAATATAAAGTGAAGTATTCACAATTTTTAATGAAATTGACACTTTTAATGCAATTTTTTGAACTACACATTTTAAATCCAGTACGTCATTTATTACGCTAACATATTGCAACAGTTAAAAGTTTTGTCACGTAGTCATAATAATAAATGGATATTTCCACAGTCGATTTGTCTATTTCTAAAATAAAACATCTTATTTTTTTAATCTTTTACCAGGACTGCCGAACGGTTTCCTTCAACAACCCATACAGTACCACTTTCTGCTTTTTTCACAAGCTCTATCACACCTTTTCCCACAGCATCAACTTCTTGCCATTCATTAGACTTTGTTTCTTTTTTGAAATCTTCTACCACATCATCACCAGCACCATCTCTTAAGGCAATATTCGCAGTCATTAGAGAATATGTAAATCCAGGACACACAGCTACTACACGAACACCAGTCTTCTTGAAATTATACTCATGGCCTAACGAGTTAGAAAATCCAATAACGCCAAATTTAGAAGCATGATAATAAGGCAGGTATGGCGTAGTTCTCAAGCCATAAATAGAAGCAACGTTGATTATAGTTCCTCCATGTCCACCTCTGTCCTGTCTCATGTAGTCATAAAATTTAATTGACCATTCCATCAGTGATGTTAGATTTATATTAATGGTAGATTTGATTAAATTTTCATTCAGAATGCCTGCGTTATTTATAAGTACATCGATAGATTTGTATTTACCTACAATTTTTTCATAAATAACATCCAAATCGGAAGTAACATCACCTTTAAAGAAAACTGCTTTATTATCTCCATGCTTTGTAGTCATTGATTCAATTGCTTTAGCTCCCAATTCTTCATTTATATCGACTATAATAGCTAATTTTGCTCCGTTTTCCAAATAATAATCAACTATGCTTAACCCTATGCCAGTAGCACCGCCAGTTACAAGAACTATCTTATTTTTTATGGTTTTATCCATTTTAGAAAGATTGTCTGTATACTGCCAATAAAATCTAGACAATATCTGTTTAGGCACTAATTTATACATACATGTAATCTGATAAACCTTATCAGCAAGCATAATTATCAAAATAAATTTTAAACAAGCTGAACTTCGCAGCTTTGCCTGGCTTAAAAAAAGACGAGACATACATAACCGATTTTGTACCTTCAATAATTTTAACTAAACAACATTTTTCTATGACTGCTTGTAACTTTTAATGTCCGTTATTTAAAATATTTGTTATTATCCTTAAATAAATATTTACTCTGTTTTTACTATTTGTTATAATAGCGGCAACAGAAATAAATCATTTGTGAATATTTCAACTGTCCAGCTGTCATATGTCACCAGCCTGGTGTCAAACAAATGGACAGACGGTCAGGTTGGCAGCGGAATTTTATTAATAGGATCCCGTTTTTACCCATTGGGATAGGAAACTTTAAGAATATTTCTTTAGGGCCACGGAACCCTTTGTGCGTGAGTCATACTTGCACTTGGGCGATTTTTTATAGCAAAAAATACGGGTATCAAACGAAAGTCTTACTACATTTCGTTTGTTTGACCACTACAAAAATATATTTATTATAACATTTTATATTACGTTTTTGACACAAAGTGCACAAAGGCGATAAATTTAATAAATGTTAAAAAACAGCCTAAAAATGATCAACTGAAAATAAAGGTAATTGATAGATTTTATGTAGTCGGGTATATAGTTTTAATAATGAAACAATGTTACTTAACTGCTCTATAATATGACTGGTCCCAATACCAGTATTTGTTTACATTTTAAATCATGTTACTACAATTTTTAACTGCTCTTAACTATAATTCATACTAGTCAAGATGACTTAAGTTATCTTAAGATTAATTAGGATTACGTAAGTTTGTTTGAACTAAGTTCGTTTAAATTCTAATACATATGTTAAAGTGTCTTACATGATGCTGCATCGCAATATCACGCTTTCTACACTCATAGCCCCACAGTAGGATTTTCTCCTGTGTCATGGGTACCACGGACACACACAAGACGAATACACAAACACCCAAACCCAGAACGGGAATCTAATCTCATCATTCAGATACCTGTCTGGCCGGGAATCGAACCCGAGACCCATTGCGCGTCAGACCGGTATGGTAACCGCTCCGCCACGCAGGTCGTCAAACAACATAACAACATATTTGTGAAGTTAAGACAGAAATATAGTCTGGCTGCATATAAACAACAGTGTAACGTTAAGAACTCCCTATTTAAAACAGGTGTTACCCATTGACTCGAATCCAATCTAACTTTTATATGAAACGACAATCCTATGTAGCTTGAGTAGCAAGGCATCTCTGATTAACTTGTTCTACAGATCCGCATTCCGTCCAGTTGATGGTAAGATCCAACTGCTCCATGAGTAGCAGTGGAAACTTACCATCAACTGGACTGAATGCTCGTGTGCTACTTCGATCAATTTTTATTCGGATTCGCCCTTATGCTATCTTATCATTTCCCGAATTTATCACTTACATTTTACTATGACAACCAATTACCACAACGAGAAAAACAATATTGTTTACGTAAAAGTATGTATTTCTCATTTTTTACATGACTAGGTTATATAGCATTTGATTATTTATTACTTATTCACACCAAAATTATAATAGTGAAAGTGAAAGTACGAAAGTGCATATAATGTTTACTTTAACATAGAAACTGGTGGAAAAGTGTAAATAATATTTATACGTGACGTCAATATTTTCTAGACAAAAACATTTATCTATAAACAAATAAAATATCCAAACTCTTATATGCTGGAAACGTTATCCTAGTGTCTGTGGAAGATCCTAAATATTGCACCTACAGCAACAAATAATAGATAAATATAAATATAATATTTATTATAAATGTTGATTAAAAGATTAACGTGTTAATTTGCTCAACATTTATCATAAGTAGATATTTTAAATTCAGTATGTCAATTATTACGCTAACATATAGTAATGGTTAAAATAATAATATTATGTGGATATTTCCACAGTAGATTTGTCTATTTCTAATAGAAAATATCTTATTTTTTTTAATCTTTTACCATGACTGCTGAACGGTTTCCTTCAACAAGCCATACTGTACCACTTTCTGCTTTTTCCACTAGCTCTATCACACCTTTTCCCACAGCGTCAACTTCTTGCCATTCATTAGACTTCGCTAATTTACTGAAATCTTCTATCACATCATCACCAGCACCATCTCTTAAGGCAATATTCGCAGTCATTTTTGAATATGTATATCCAGGACACACAGCTACTACACGAACGGCAGTCTTATTGAAATTGTATTCATGTCCTAATGATTTGGTAAATCCAATAACTCCAAATTTCGAGGCATGATAATATGGTAGATATGGCGTTATTCTCAAGCCGTAAATTGAAGCCACGTTGATTATAGTTCCTCCATGTCCGCTCCTGTCTTTTCGCATGTAGTCATAAAATTTAAGTGACCATTCCATTAGTGCTATTAAGTTAATGTTTATAGTAGATTTGATTGAATTCTCATTCTGAATGCCTGCATTATTTACAAGTATATCGATAGATTTGTATTTACCTATAATTTTTTCACAAGTTTCATCCAAATTTGAACTAACATCACCTTTAAAGAAAACTGCTTTATCATCTCCATGTTTTGTAGACATTGATTCAATTGTTTTAGCTCCCAATTCTTCATTTATATCGACTATAATAGCTAGTTTTGCTCCGTTTTCCAAAAAATAATCAACTATGCTTAACCCAATGCCAGTAGCACCGCCAGTAACAAGAACCACCTTGTTTTTTACGGTTTTATCCATTTCAGAAATATTGTCTGTATACTGCCAATAAAATCTGGACAGTATCTGTTTAGGCACCAATTTATATTTGCGTGTAATCTGATAAAACTTATCAGCTTGCATAATTATCAAATATTTTGAAAATGTATTTCACAACATCTAGCAATAGTCCACAACAACGTCTGCAGTAATTTTAAGGACGAAAACACTCAGGATATGCATGAAAATATTTGTACGAGTATTTTGTAATTAAAGCAAGACAGTTTAAGTAAGTAAAACATTTAAAAACTGTGTGCTGGATTTATAAACTAAATAAATATAAATATAATATATTTTTTTTTTTCTCAAAAATCATAGATAAGGAAAATTGCACGTTCGAAGTGGCCTCCGGAAAGAATTAAATCGCAACTTACAGTAATAACAATGTAATTGGAGTGTAGTGTCCTTAGAATTATATACAATAGCTTAGCATTATGCGTAAAAAAAAACATCACATCGTACATCTATGTACAATGCACCGAATTATACATACCATGTAAATAAAAATGATGAATGGTCCTATATATATATTAAGCGTAATTGTAAGATTTCTTTAATTGCCAACGTTGTCACCACCGCACACGACAGTGTGATGGTGACAGCGATGGCCTAACGTGGAGCTAAGAAATAAAGACTTATTGTTAAAAAAAAAGAAGAACTATTGTGACAAAAGGCACGGACGATCAGTCTGTGGAGTTTTTGTGTTATAATAAAAAAATATATATATATAATATATTTATAATATTTATAATTTATAAACTCTACGTGAAGTGTACAACTACTTGATCAATTTGTGTCAATTTATTACCAGACTTTATATAGAATGTTTGTATGTTACCCCTGTAGTTCCGGGATCAGATTAGAGCTACGGTATCCCCTGCCTGTCGTAAGAGGCGACTAAAAGGGGCTTCCGGGGTTGCGAGCGTTAAGAGTGGGAGTTCGCACCGTCCAGCCAAGCGACCCCGTTTAGGACGACGGCACGTATGACCACGTACTGTCGTAAAGACCGGTAGGCGCAGTGAGTAAATAATAAAGCCCGAAGGGGGCATCGCGTTCGGAGGACTCCGGTTGTGTTCCGTTGGAGATCCCGGTTCGAGATCCGTTGATACTGTTATGATAATAAAAATTCGGCCCTTCCCCGTTTTCTCTGAGCGTCGGTGCTACATTTAATACAGATTTAGCCTATGTAACTGTGCTAACTGAGCTAATTGTTTACATTATTTATTTTTGACAATTTTAGTTAACTCCGATTTTACATTTTAAATGTAGTATTATGTTCTTTATTATTTTTGATTATTATTTCCTTTATTATATATCGATTTCTGAATTATTATGTTATTTATAAATACAAATTCCTTTTACATAGCATTACACACAATCACGATCACAATTCTTATATTGAACTTCATAGTATTTTTATTAAATTTTGAACTGTAGTTTGAGCCTATAATTGAAATAACACTCGTCAAGATTATTGCTTTTAGAAAATAATGAATAAATTAAAACTTAATAGTTTATTACTATTTAGATGACAAAACTATTTTTGTAACTGGTTGATCAGAAAAGATTTTAAAATAATACAGGTGTATTTTCTTTTTTCTATTTCGACGTTCGAATATTGCGTTACCAGAAATAAAATACTGTTTTCTTGTTGAGGAATTGGTTTTATTTTATACTTGTAAGAAAACACTGTTACAATTTATTGCCTCCAATAAATTGTTATAGTGTTTTCTTTGCTTATTTTCCTTTTTTTTGATCCTCATGGATCCCCTCTTACTCTGGGGAGCAAAAGGGGTATGTCGGACTATTACCGACTAAAACTCCGCGGCATTCTTCTTAGACGTTCCTTGCCGGGTCTCGAGAAGCGTTAGCATTACATTCGCGACCCGGCAACGTCGGCCGGCACTGCTGTAAACGCCATCCACGTCCCGAGAAGGAGGGGTACCTCTCATTGATGTCTTTTATGAGATGTGCGTGCAGAACACACACACGACATCTCGAGCCTTAAGACCGGAATTGGATTCCCCCGAATCCGCCTCCGCAGGCTCATGGGACGGGGAAAGGGAGACCTTCAGCGACAGCCTCCCTCAGGCGTCTTGTGCGCCTGCGACGTAGTACCTGAGGAGACGCAACCTCCTCCCTGAGTCTCTCCGCCGCCGCCTTCGCGAGCATTACCGCTTCGCAGAAGGTTCGCGCAGCCTGCCACGACCTGTCACTTCCCACCATGGCATTAACCACGATCGGGAGCGAGAGGTCGGCTCCCAATACAAAGCTGAGCGCGCTGCGCTCCGCATTCCACGCAGGGTCCGTGTTTTCTTTGCTGGTCTAACCAACTAACTAAATAAACTAATAAATAATAATTCGTGTATAATCTTGTGTCTTTAACCTTAATATTAATTGATAAACTTGAAAAACCATATTACAATTCAGTTGACTAGTATATCTATTGTTTTCATAACTCTTCTTAATCTAAGAGTAAACCAAACGCAAACAGTTTTATACTATTTGCTTGATACTATTGATGATAAGGAAATAACATAACATATAATGATAACATTCAAAGCATTGACAATGAAAAAGACGTAACTCCACGTGGTTTGATTCAATGGCACAATAGCAATATATCGTCAACCCATTATTGTGCCACTGCTGGGCACGGGTCTTCTCTCTGAATGAGAGAGTTTTAGGCCATAGTCCAC
Organism: Spicauda simplicius; assembly: GCA_949699795.1. Lineage (NCBI taxonomy): Eukaryota > Metazoa > Arthropoda > Insecta > Lepidoptera > Hesperiidae > Spicauda > Spicauda simplicius. The sequence goes on along the minus strand of OX453061.1, from coordinate 617,569 downwards.
CGCGCTGGCCAAATGCGAATTGGTGGACTTCACACACCTCTGAGAACTTTTTTTAAGAGCTCTCGGCTGTGTAGATTTCCTCATGAAGTTTTCCTTCACTGAAAAGCAGTGATAATTAATTTCTAATACGCACATTAATCAGTGGTGCGTGCCGGGGCTTGAACCTCGGACCTCCCGATTAAGATGGCAAGTTTCAACCATTAGGCTATCACTGCTCTACAATAGCTATAACAATATTCAATTTATGACAATCTGCTGTATTCTGATTTGGTTAGGGTAACTCTAGGCAGACATTCCAACTTAATACAGCAGAACATGTTCCAACAGATGTACATGAGCAACAGTGGACATTTAATATAAGGTGGAGTGCGTCCTTAATCCTCAAATACGTTATAATGGGGCGTATGCCAACTTGTACTTACAAATTGTAAAAAAAAAAGACTATACTGTAATGAATCTGTAAGAGGTCGCTGCCAGCACATGGAATAAATTTAGGCGAAAACCATTTCTAAAGATCTTTATTACGGTATAAAATCCAAAATAATTATTTTTAGAAATCTTTACCGTTTGTCTGTTTATCTGTTTTTTTATTTGTCTGTGCAAATAATCTCAGAAACGGGTTACCTGATTTGAATGCAATATTCACACAGAATATTTCATATATTGTGGAAAACTTCACATTAATGCTAGCGTTCGTATGGAACTACCAAATATCTAGCAACTAACAAAACATCGATATTCTCAAGGGAATGAGAGAGCGCGGTAAAAAGTAGCCTACGTTACTCTCTGCCCTCCTAACTATCTCCTAGCATATAAACCATATCATATAGTACCTATGTGGACGTGAAAGAGGAACAAACAAACACACTTTCACATTTATAATATTAGTATGCATTACTAAGCAAAGATACAACATGAAAAATTTGACCTTTAACTCCTCAATCCTGATGATGCAGGGTACTTAAACCCAAGCCATAGAAGATGACTATCTGGTGCTTACGTATATGTGATAACATTATTAAGCAAGGATATAAGATGATAAATTTTACCTCCAACTCCTGAACCCTGATGATACAAGGATACTTCAAGCCTAAACCATAGGTGTTGTAAATATGCTATGTAAATATATAAGATGGAAAATTTGGACGTATGAGTTTAGTACTTATTGCTTATAATAAATTACAACCAGTTCCTGAGAGGACATGATAATAAAAAATGTTACTTTGTATACCTTAATGGTGAATTGGTTAGATTTGAACATAAAAGAAAACATAATAACTAAGCGAGCAGGGCGCTGTAGCGCCCTGCGAATGAGCACGCCCTGTCCATATGAAATGTAAAATGTATGTATGTTGTGTAAGCTTATGTTTATGTACACACGAAGCAAACTTAGTGATTTTATTTCAATACAAATAAAAGTATATCGTCATTAAAAAGCATGAAATAAAAGACTATGAACAAAAAAATATCCACCGACTTTTATGCCCAAAATCATGCCAAAAAAGTAAAAAAATAAATTAAATACAATGGTTAATATTACATTCTCAGTACTTAATCGTAGTATATAGTTCTGAAGTCGGCGCTCATGTGGGACACACATAGTTTCGTCACTATCATCCAGCGAAATATGGTGAGCGCGGACTTCGGGACTATACACTAAGTACTGAGTATGTTCTAAACCAATATATTTAAGTATTTTTTTCTTTTTTGTGGTATAAAGTGGTGATTATAAGTCCATAAGACTAGCTAGTCAAATAGGAAAAGCGGATCCTTCCTCCAGGCACTGCATAATATAGAAAAAAGTACCATCATTATTCAAGAAAACAATATTTGTGCTGTAATTTTGTTTTTAAGCGTGGGCACAGCTAGTTAAGTAATAAAAGAAAAAATACTCCGGTAATTAAAGTAATAATAAACAAAGTACCATATAGTTATCACTTAAAATAAGGTAATTCGTCATTTTTATCTATTATTAATACGGAATAAAATTAAAAGTCAACCTCACAAATAAATATAAAAGTTTTATTCAATTGAAATAAAATATAAACAGACACAAATATTATAAAAAAGTTACCACAAAATGTTTTATATACAAATATTACTTATATCATAACAGCTGGGCGCGATCCTTCCACCAGCCAAGCCGTCCCGCTTTCTGCTTTCTCAAATATCTCTACAGTACCTCTTCCTATAGCATCAGCATCTTGGAACTCAGTATTTTGTATCTCCTTTATAAAATCTGGCATCGAATCTTCAGCCCAGGGTTTAGGATTCTCACACATGTTAGTATGTGTCAAGCCAGGACACAATACAACGACACGAACACCGGACTTCTTGAAATTATATTCATGACCTAGAGACTTCGAAAAACCTAAAACTGCAAATTTGGAACCTTGGTAGTATGGTATGAAAGGTATTACTCTGAATCCGTAAATGGATGAAACATTAATAATGGTTCCACCGTTTCCTCCTCTATCTTTTCTCATGTAGTCATAGAATTTTATAGTCCACTCCATTAATGCTATTACGTTAATATCAATTGTTTTTCTGATAGATTTTTCATTTAATACACCGGCATTGTTTATGACTACATCAATTTTCTTATAGGTATCGGTTATCTTTTTAAATATTGTTTCCAAATCTAAAGCGACGTCGCATTTGTAGAAAACAGCTTTACCGTCTCCGTATTTCAAATTCGTAGCTTTCTCGGCATCAACTCCTTCTTGTTCATTTATATCAACAATAATTGCTACTTTAGCATCTTTTTTTAAAAACTCTTCCACCATCGCGAGCCCTAAGCCTCTTGACCCTCCAGTAACGAGCACAACTTTATTTTTCACTTCATACGCCATTATTAACACTGCACTTCAAACAGTCGCAACCAAACTACAAGCGTTCAAATACAAGCCGTTTTAGGTTCTAAAATGAACTAAGCCGACAGTCCTCTATAAATATTCACCGTTATCTTGCTGAATGATACTGATATTTCGTAACAATGAACTGTTAACCTAAAATATTATGTCACCACAACTCGGCTTATATTATACAGAAATACTGGTCAAATTGCTCACATTCGTAATGTGGTATTAAAAGCACTACTTCAATATTCTAATGAGCGAGCCAAATTAGATAATGTGATATTTATACTATTATATTACGAGTATCACTTATTTCCTTTTACTGATAACGAGCAAGCTACAAACATGTATACTGCCTTGTGTTTGTTTGTTTGTCTTTCCTATCCAAACTTACAAAGTCGACAAGGCAAACAAATAAAATATTTAACCAAGTAACATTGTTACGTTTTAAAACTAAAGAATTGATTACTTAAAAACTCTTAATTTCAATTTCAATTGTTTTTTTAAGTAATCTATGTTTTTCAGTAATCTGTTTAATTGATTTCTGGATTGCGCGTAGCGATATCTTCCATTGGTTTGTCTCTCTGTTTATCTCTCTGTTTGTCTCTCTATCTTCCTCTTTCCACTCTTAAAACTTAAAAAAGTTATAGTTAACACTCATCAGACTTTGGATTTGGTCAGCAACTTTTACGTGTACCAAATTTCAAGTTAATTGAAGTAACTTCGGGGCAAATTAGCTGTAACGTACGGAAAATATAATCATAAGTGATAATATAAAGGTTACTTTCGTAAACTAAAACGATTAAAACCCTAAAAAATGATTTTTCCGTGAGTTATTAAAACATTTCATTGTATACTTTTATAAGAATAATTATACCACATACTACATTATTATGGATATTACGCGCATTGTGTGAACTATGCAAACGTATGTTTAAACTTTAAAGTTTGTTGTCGACATTTCAAATCCTAAAAACAAAATTATATACGTATTTTCAATTAAATTAAAGGGCATAAATGTACCTATGGAATAATCAGGGTTGTTGTAGACTACAGAGGAGTATGGTTCGACCCGGGAGTGCTGCCACGGCTATTTTTAGCACAAGCAGTTTTTGCGCTTCGTTGGAAAGATGTGGTTGCCGGATCACTTTTATTGCAACCATCAGCTTCGTCCTCAGGAGATGCATCTCTACTTGACTTTAAAGAGCCCTTTCTGTATGTAGTTACGTACAGATGGCCATGACCGGCTGTGGCCTCTGCGACAGAAAGACTGCATGCTGGTAAAAATAACACAATGCTGGTAAAAATACACAGTTTTTAATATTTGTTGTTATAGGGGCAACAGAAATACATCATCTGTGAAAATTTCAACGGTCTAGCTTTAACAGTTCATAAGATACAACCTGGTGACAGACAGACAGACGGGCAGATAGGCAGATGGCCAGCGAAGTCTTAGTGATAGGGTTTCGTTTTTACTCTTTGGACACGCAACCCAAACGACGACCATTTTTGCCACAATATAGAGAATTAAAACATTTTTGCTACAATATAGAGGATTGGTAGCCTTGTAAAAACGGAAATATATTTTATCGCGTGTAGGATCCAGCAACGTTGGGTACCTTTTAAAGGTTAGGTTAGGTTAAGCTAGGTTAGTTACAAGGGGAACCTCGTAAGCAAAAACAAACCAAACAAAGACCAAGCAAAAAAGGCTTAAAACGAATTTTTCATGGCCCTCATATCCCTATGCGTTGCTTGTTATGGTCACGTTGTATTATCGTGTAATAGCATATACGCCGGTATTACTTTGAATGATTACTTTAAGATCTCATCGCTGCAATCACTTCACAAACATGACCAAGATAAACATATATCAGAGTATCAACAATCTCAGTATGATAAAGATTATTAAAATCAAGAAGTTAAGATAATATATGCATTATAATGATTTTATATCACTGCTTTGGCGCAAAATCCAAGAAGTGTTATAATATAAATTATTACAAAAACCAAAGAAGCGATTGGTTCGTCTTTAAACGGACGTGTATTTTTTTATAATTTAACAATGTTAATTATATTAATATAATTTAACATTGTTATTGTAACTCAATTTCTTTAGCTTTTACGACATTTTTGTAGTGTTCCGTAATTATGTTTATATGATATTAAAAATCATTTATATGTATGTAAGCCCAAACGACTTGACGGATTGTAACAGTACTAGTCACCCGTGATATTGGTCGAATTTCGACCGTAATTTAAATTAAAAAACTAAACTTCATATTGTCCAAAGTAGTTCAAATATTTCTCAAATTCAAATAAAATGTAATAATTTTCAAGTAATTTTGAACGCAACCGTTAAATATAAAAAGAGGTTTAAATAGCTAAACCGCATTTAAAAGCAATAGCGGGTATTTTGACAAAGACACTGACATTTCTGGCGTTATATGTTTTCATAGTAAGACATTGAATGTTCTATTTCGTGTATTATTCATGTGTTTGTGACAAATGCGCGGTAGAGTTTGTAATGTGTTTTTTATTTTATGTGTTTGATTTTATATGTGTTATAAGCATTATTTGAAAAAAAATATTAACATTCTGCACTCCTTCTCTACGTCCACTATAACCGTGCAAAGTTTCATACTAATTCGTCCGCGGCATATTACTTAAAAATGTTGTTTGTTTGTTGTAATTGTTTCATATTTAAGTAGTTCCAGTTTGTTTTCGTAATAATTTCTTGTTTCTGATATGACAGAATGCTCATTGAAGCAATAATCCAGCTTGTCCGGTTTCAATTCTAGATTTAACTCTCATATCAAATCTAAGTGTCATAAAGGAAGGTATGTGTAAATCAAGCTTTTCTTGATATTCACATTTTATTATTACGGCACCAGACATGTGCTGTCAGTGATCAAATAAGTGTAAATGTGTTTCATGGACATTTGATACTTTTGTTTTTTTTTTTATCTGATCGAAGTAGCAAACGGGCATGCAGTCCACCTGATGGCAAGTAGTCCCGGCAGCCCATGGACACATATAAACAACTTCAAATAGAACATGGGGTTCTATCTGAAGTCAATCACAGATGCGTCGCTACTCACGAGGACTAAGATGGTCGCCTCATAAAAGTGTGCCGGCAACCACACCCTTCCATCCAAATGCAAAAACTGCTTCACGCTAGAAATAGGCGTGGCGGTAGTACTTCCCCGGGCAACTACACTCTACCATCTATAAAACTACTAACGTATATTAACGCACAGTCGAAACTACTGTAATTAGAAACATAAAATCATGCACCATGTTTCCTTTTATAGTGGAGGTGATCACCTCAGAAATCCTTTATTAGTGATCACTAATAAAGGATTTTTGTAAGAGGAGGAAAGTAGAATTAAGGTCCGCCAATTTAGAAACTTAATGATATTTAGTATTTAGCTTTCTGCTTTCATAAAATAGAAAATACAATATATTGTTGTATATATTTTTATAAAATGTATTACTTACGGAAAATCAATCTTTTGGAGGGTAAAATACATGAATAGTATAATCAAATTCTGAGCTCATAGGAATGATGAAATTTTAAATACACATCTGACAGATACAAAAATGTGACCAAACTCGTTTCAAAAAAGTGATCATTTCTGTGAGCACATTTCTTAAAAACTTAAAACTTAAAACGCTTTCTACCCTCATAGCCCCACAGTAGGATTTTCTCCTGTGTCGTGGGTGCCATGGACACACACAAAGACGAATACACAAACACCCAGACCCAGAACAGAACAGAATCTAAACTCATCATTCAGTCATGTCTGGCCGGGAATCGAACCCGGGACCCACTGCGTGTCAGACCGGTATGGTAACCGCCACGCGGGTCGTCAATATCTGGCACGGGAATCGGAATAGTTACGTCATAATACAGCACAGCTTCGAATATAGAACGAAATATTCCAAAACGCAATGACGCGGTGAATAAATAACGATCATATTAACGACACTCGACGGATCAGTCGGTTCGATACTCATTAATATATTGAATAGGAAACCGCGGATGGATGCGTTAATATTATAACCAGTTGATTACATTATGACAGATGCAGTGAACGGGAAGCTTGTGTTGCGGATATTGTTATTTTGTTGGTATTTGGCGGATTATCAGTGTTAAATCCGTATAGACGAACCGTATTATTAGGCATCCGTTCGTCAGTCAATCGTGGCGAAATAATATGAATTTAAGCATATTAGTTCGGCTCAGTTTTATATGTGACTTGGCGCTTCCATTTTAATAAGCTATCGGCTTAGTTCTCTGATAAGAACCCGGTTATTCATGAAGTTGATTATACTGTTCATTGGTGGCGACCATGTATTATCAGCTCGACTTGGCACTTCAATTTTATAATGAACTAGCTCTTACCCGCGGCTTCGCCCACCCGGTCAAAGGGAATTAACATTAACATTTGATTGCATGATTCAGAACATGTAAAAGAATAAGTAAATATGTATCAACTAACAAAACATCAATATTCTCATAGGAATGAAAGAGCGCGGTAAAAGTACATCAAAACGTCACTCTCCGTCCTCCTATCTCCCAATATATAACCATTCACATTTATAATAACTAATAATATAAATAAAAATAATAATTTTAATTTTTTAATAATAAATTTGAAATGAGCAGTGACAGATGCATAGTCTAATGGTTGAAACTTAGCCTCTCAATTGGCAGGTTCCTGGTTCAAACCCAGGCACTCACCCCTGATTTGTGTGCCTATTAGAAATGAATTATCGCTGCTTTTCGGCGAATGAAAATATCGTGAGGAAACCTACACATCCGCGAGTTCTTCAAAAAAAGTTCTCGAAGGTGAGTGAAGTTCACCAACCCTCATTTGGTCAGCGCAATAGACTATGGCCTAAAAACTCTCTCATTCCGAAAGAAGACCCATGCATAGCAGTAGGACAATAATGAGTTGACGATAATATTTTTTTTAATGTTACGTCTTATTTAGATGCTTACTATTCGTTTTCTTTCGTAGCTTTTTATACTCCTTCAAATCGATTCTGTTTTCTATTATGTGTCCATTAAGAAACATTGCGAATTAATTGCACTATTATTTACCATTAGCGACCCGCCCCGGCTTCTCATTGGAGCGGAGCAGGTGTAATGAGCTTGACGTGCTTAAGTTGAGTAAAGTATATCAGTTGATAAGGATTGATGCCGTGAAGTTATAGTGAAAAATGTAATGACATATGACAATATTATAACAATATCATGTTATCATTATGACAATATGATATTGTCATAAAATCGGAAAAGTGGTAGAACTTCTTTTGGTTCACATCTGACAGTCCCTGTAGTTTTGGCATTAGAATAGGGCTACCCCCCCATAGGTGATACCCCCGCCTGTCGTAAGAGGCGACGATAAGGGACTTTCGGGGTCGCGGAGGCTAGAGACCGGCGGTATATGTGGTCGCTTATCGTCGCAAAGACCAGTTGGAATGGTGGGCTCAGCCGCTTTCTTAAGAGGAGCCCGATACGGAAACATGTTCAGAGGACTCCGGTTACGTCCTTTTGAAGATGTCGACGTTCTCTTTGTAGCGCTAAGTATGGTTACCGGGGCGGTTTTAGTGCGGTAAAAATCCCACATAACCCTACATTGCGCCCACGACTTCCGGGTACCTTCCGAAGATTTTCCCCTCGAAAAAAAAAGGTTCGCATCTGGCAGCACCAAAGCGCCTATTTCTGCGCAATAACATGTTAAGTATTCTGCTCTACTTAAGTTTTAAAGACTCGTAAGGGAGACAAACTTATACAAGGCGTTCCAACTTATTCTTTATGTGCAGTAATATATCTGTGGTTGGTCTCAAGTACACTAATCCTATCTGTGTCCTGAGAATGAAAAAAATACACAATGTGACCAAAATAGCAAAAAAATATCAAGACAATTATGCCTATCAATACGGAATTCCGACGACGATCCGAAGAATTGCCGATAATTCTTCGGATCAACTAAGTTTAGCGAAAAGAAAGAAAAATCTCGGAAGTACACTTTAAATACGCATTCCTTTATCAATATTTTTTCGGCGTTAGTTATCGGGGACGCCCTCGCGTCGCTTGTCACGGCTTTCTAGGGTAGGGTCCAAAATTAATGTCACTTTTATGTTAGGGAAGCAGAAAACGACCATTTCGCCCACCTGCAGACCTGGAACTGTACAATTAAGGATTTTCTTACGACCGTTCAAGATTTTTTTCATGACTCTGATTTTTTAAGATTGATGTTACACAGGGTTACAGGTGAAGTAAGGGGTTTAGTACAGAATGGTTTTTAGTATTCAGTTTTCATTTTAATAGCTAAAATAATGATCTTAAATCTTACTTATATTATGACTACAAAAGTGTATGACAACCAAATAATATTTCGCTAATATTTGGCACACATATAGTCAACAGTGTTATAACGTAACTGTAGAAATAAGCTGGTTATTTATAATTGTTAATATAATAAAATTATATACTATTGATAAAAAGTGAGCACGCTCAACGCCTGATCATTTCATATTACACGTGATTCTCACTGACGTCTAACTCCGTGCTTATTAGGGCATTAGTTAAAAATTAGTTGATAGTTCACTACTGCTATGGTGTCCTTAAACAGGAGACTTTACGACATCTTCAATGCGATTTTTCTGTAATTTAATAATTCTTTAAATTATTTATGTGCATGAAATATCGGGAGCTTAAATATTATGCACTGTTTTATCGTTCCGTTGGAAAGGTAAATGCCGGCTAACAGAAATACGGAGCGACTATGTTATTCCTCAGATGTAGCAATGCGTCTGTAGTTGGCTTTAGGAAGAACCGTTTTACTGTATAGCTGCTTACATATGACTATAAAAACAGTGACCACTTACCGTCAGGTGGACTGCATGCTTCTTTGCATCAATTATATGGTATTTAATATTAAAAGAATGTATCTGTATTAGTTACTCTTTCACGCAAAAACTACTGATTGCTTTTCGTTAAATTTTAGCATACAGATAGTTTACAATCTGGATTAACACACAGGATACTATCATCTATCACTTCCAATGCCACTATCAAAATGCCAAAATATGCATGCAGATGTGCACTATAAATGTGCACTGCGTATAGTTTACCCAAAATATGCATTATCGAAACACCATTCTTGGTTGTGAAACTGAATTCGATATAGATATGATAACCTTTCTTTATGTTCGTTAACCTGCAATCAGTATACATTTAACGACCTGTTTTTTTGGTCGTCAAGCTTGAATTATGATAGGAATTAGCTAACTAAAAGAAGAATCTGCGAACTAATTTGCCCAGTAATAATGAAAAAGTACCAAAATATGCAATAACGCTATGACACTGTCATTATATGCATTTACATATTTGCATATGCATCTGATGTCTACTCATTACCACAGTAAACGTGACCAAAGACGACGGAGCTGCGAATATAACTTGGTAAGAGATAAACCTTACCAATTTTTCCCTCACTTGGGCCACACGTTGGATCGAGCGACGTTCCCAGATGAAGTTGATAAATGGAAGCGGCAATCCCGCTAGTAATCTCTGGCGATGCGTCTCGCAATTTTTCACCTCTCGCGTAATCTCTGTGACCAACTGCGCGTGCGTCGACTCGTTAATAAACAGATTGCTCCCTGCATGATGGATGGAGGATATCTAGATGGATAGGTAGATATTTTCACTGTACCTTATAGGAACTGAACGATAAACTAAATCAATAAACTTTTTATACGGTATGTGTGGCCACATGCCGTCGTGCACATCAGGAGGCACGGTGAGCACAAATGCTTACTAGGGAAGATCCCGAAAGGGGCACTCGAAGGTCGTTGTCGGGTTTTGTAGATTTCTCTTTCGATAACAATAAAATACCTTAGATACCCCTGATGATGAAAGGCTACTGCTGCCCATGGACGTCTGTGATCAGTCCCATATAAAATCGTAAGATCAGTCTTACCTGAGGTTGGTCACAGACACATTGCCACAAAAGGAGCCAGTTGGATCGCCGCGGACAAGTACATCTCCTTTGCCAGACCCAGCAGACCAAAATACAGACATAAATACATACACTTAACACTGCTGATATGAGGTTGAAATTATATAGCTACGGAAATGAACTTAATTTATGATTTCTATCACATTCAACTAGTTAAGCATGCCTGTAAGTAAATTATTAGATCGGCTCTTTCTTAAATGGCCGGTTTTACTGGAAGAGAACTACAGATGTGTTTAATACTTTTTAACACCTCGTGCCGGTATATTTACCCCTACTACAGCCTATCAATACTTTAATACATTCAACACGTAACAAATAGGTCTGACGGTTGCCTCCGAAATCAAACATTAAAGGGGCCGCCACCAAACAAACACAATCTGTCTAACTCGTCTTATTACATACTTCCAGCGAAATAAACTGATATATTTTTCACCTCTGCAATCCTGGAGACGTAACGAAGTGTGCGTGCTCTGGTTGCCGAATAGATTGACGAAAGTCGGCAAAAACAATTGATGTCTGGCATTAAGTATACCTACCATCGTCACAAATCTATGTAACACCAAATAAATACTCGCTCAACAAGAAAATAAAAATAAAACAATATTGGTCTTGTTCTGATTAACACGTGTTGTTATAGAACTATCGACCGACAGTTTGACGACAATTGACGACCCGCGTGGCGCAGCGGTTACCGTATTAGTCTGACACGCAGTGGGTCCTGGGTACGATTCCCGGCCAGACAGGTATCTGAATGATGAGTTTAGATTCTTGTTCTGGGTCTAAGTGTTTGTGTATTCGTCTTTGTGTGTGTCTATGGCACCCACGACACAGGAAAAAATCCTACTGTGGGGCTATGAGTGTAGAAAGCGTTTTAAGATATTTAAGTTTTAAGTTTAAGTTTAAGGATAATCGTTCAATTTAGGCAAAACTATTGAGCAGTCAGGTGAATAGTTGTGAATCCTTTTATGTTCCAATTCGTATTCTAGTTTTTGATAGTACAGTCGTGGTTTTACGATTATACATCTATTGTTTCGGTGTTCAACGTTACGATAACATTGGACCAAGAGGCTTGAGCAGATTTTGCTAAGACCGTTCAACGCGTAGGTGACCGACCGCGTGACCGCTTACCTTCCATTTGCCCTTAGACAGGGAGTCATCTCACGGAGTGGTGGTTACGGTGGTAACAATGTGCTTAAAGATTGCGTTTTTATGCAGTTAAAGATAACGATCTCACAAAGGCAAGCTACTAATGATATGTGATAGGTACCTATATTCCTAAATTGAAAACTAATACAATTTTAAACTAATTTATGTATTCATATTATTTAGTAACTTGGAACTAGCTACAGCTTTAAAAGCCTTAAATTCCAAATTGACCTCAAATTTACAATCATCGCAATCTGCGAACGTATCAATCTGCTAAATCTGTAGCAAGCAATATAGTTACATTAGATTTGTAGTGCTAACTAATAAGTTAGTGTCGTCTGTCGATTTTTTTATAAGAATGGGATTCCTATCTTCAACAGAGAAGCATTGCTACACCAAAGTATTCAAATAATCACATAAATAAAATATACGCCACCCGGGAATTAACAAAACTGGTGATTTCTTAAAACACACATATATTAGATATTAGCTAGGCCGGGTTCATCCCGGCGTAGCTAAATAATATCTAAATAATGAATGTGGATTTCGTCTAGATTTCGTAATTGTTATAGTTTTAGAGATCTGCAGCAAATCACAATAAGGCTTTGAGTTTATAAAGACAACGATTAGATGCTTCGCAGTAACTATTGTGATTATGCAGGCGTTCGGTAGTTTTAAAAAGTTTTGATAATTATTAAACTTAGATTCAAAAAAATATTGAGTAATAATTGCAAAGATGGAATTGGTATGACATGACAAACGAACTAATGATATTTTCTTTGCTGAAATAAATGTAGTATACATTGGTAACAATTGATATAATTAAAATATTAGCAACTGCGCTTGCGCATGTAGAATCACGCCATCTATTATAACATCGACGTTCTACTGTAAGTAGTACAACAGTTGCTGCAGAAATAAATTAGATTACCGCTACTAGATGGCGTTAAAAACGATAAAGTACACTATTAACGCAACTAGTATTTTTTATCTAATCGAAGTAGCTAACGAGCATGCGGTCCACCTGATGGTAAATGGTCACTGCCATGGACATTTGTAAACAACTTCATATGGAACATGGGTTCTATCTGAAGTCACAGATGCGTTGCCACTCCCGAGGACTATGATGGTCGCCTCATATAAAAGTATGCTGGCAACCACCTTCCATCAAAACTCGAAATGCTTCACGCTAGAAATAGGGGTGGCGGTGGCACTTCCCCGGTCGAACTACTGGTTCTACCTGTCAAAGTCGTAAGTAGTCGTGCAAATGCTACACATTTATATTTGTAAGCATGAACATTAATTGGCCCAGTAGTTAATGTTACTAATTTCAAGAGACCATAAACAATTCAGTTAACAGACTAATGTAATACTGCACAGAGTAATTGGCGATGTTCAGCGCTTAGGTCTATGTACTCTAATTAATCTTTTTAGACCTAGCACTGAGAATATAAATTTTATTGCTTGTTTCTGTGCGGAATACAGTAAAATTTATACATCTGCAATACGCAAGGTGGTAGGACGTATATGGAGTAACCATCGCCACATCTATTTCTAGCGTTTTTTTAATCTGACTTAAGTAGCAAACAAGCATGCAGTCCACCTGATGGTTAGTGGCCACTGCCGCCCATGGACATCTGTAATCAACTTCATACAGAACATGGGTACCATCTGAAGTCAATCACAGATGCGTTGCTACTCCCAAGGACTATGATGGTCGTCTCATGTGGAAGTGAAGTCTCTTACGTCGCGGATGAAGGGTGTGAATTGTGATTGCCGGGTCACTTTTATGTGATGCCCAGTGACGGATTAGCCACATAGCAAGAGTAGCAAATGCTATGAGCCCCGCGACTAGGGGGGTCCGCGACCCAACAGCTACTATTTAAGCATTTTTATTTTACTATTTTTGCTATCCTGAAAATCTAAAACTTAAAGAAGTAGATATAGAAAGTGTCGTGTCAAAATTTTCCCAGATTAAATCCAGAAAAGTTTACTAGTAACAGTGTTTTGTTTAATACCATTACTTAAGGCAAACTATGGGCCTCCTGTCAGAGTTTGCTACAGGCCCCGCGCTGGCTTAATCCGGCACAGGTGAGGCCGTAGCATCATGGCAACGCATCTCTACTGTACATCTGTACTGTATCTCTATACGGCTTTAGATAGGAGCTTTGTTCTATATAGAGTTAGGTACAAGTGTCTATGGGCAGCAGCGACCTCTTACCGTCAAGATATTAAATATATCAATGCATTTTAAAATATTTATCGTAATCTGTCTAAAATACATTTACAAACGCATATAAGTCTGTCCTTCTGTACGCGCGTAAACTCGAGATAAACTAGGTACTTCAATATTTTTAATTCCATCCATCCATCCATCCATCAGCCCTTTGAGATCCACTGCAGGTTAAGACCTCCCCTAAATGACGCCTCTCTAACCGGTCCAAATAAATGAATTGAATTGATGTCGCCTAGTTATTTACAATACTAAAGCCATGTTACATAAACAGCAGTTATTCTGCGTCTCCAACGAAATATTTAGGCTCTACGCGACAATGACAACGCATGCTGGCAACTGTAACTTATTCTTCCAGTTACCGTGTGTTGGTGTGTCAGACATTTGCAACACCAGAGGAGTACCTAATGCAACGCCTGCTTACAAGGAGAGTTCTTATTGCACCTTTCTTTGAAGAGCCCCATGTAATAGCGCTCTGGAAAATCTCAGGAGGAAGCTCATTTCATATCTTGCATGTTCGCGGTAGGAAAAAGCGCGCAAACCGGACCGTGATGGACCGTCAAGGATCTAATTGATATGGATGTAAGCTCATCCTTTTTCGCTTGGTGCGATGGAGGAAAGGTGATGGTGGCATCAGATCGAAGAGTCTGTGTAGTAAATACCTGAAAATGTTATGTGAAGGTCACTTAAATAGCCTAATCGAGATTTAATGCTGAGAGCATCACATGAATACATGAATTTTGCTCCAAATAGTTCAAATATACTATAGGAAATATTATGGCAAATATTAGGTAAGTATATACGATCAGAGGCAACCAAATATAAATTACATAATTGTCTGCAGTACTGATAAATTGACTCGCTGAGTGATAGTTTATACCTATATCATTATTTATCAAATACCTAACAATTAGATAAAGCTTCATTTGCGTATTGTTTTTATTATTGAATAATGACTAATAAATCTATTTTTGTGGATAAACAAATATGTTTTGTAGAACCATATCGTGTCTTAATTTAGAACTTACGTACCTTATTTGTATTGTTTTTTATCGCATTAAAGTAGCAAGCGAACATGCAATCCACCTTATTTGCTCGGAGATAGAAACAGAGGTGATGCTCGTTTGCATCTTTAAATAATAAAGAAAAGGTTTAAAATATAAATTTAAATAATAAGAAAAGGTTTGCATTTTGTGTTTTGTATGAATCTTCAGTATATTTATTAAATTACATGGTATGATGTATTTTGAAGGAAATTAGATAATGAGTTTTTATTACTTACCAAGGAAAAAAACTTTCGAAGAGGACTTTTTAATTATCTTCATGAATTTTTGAGAACATAATGTATTATTACTAATCACACTGGATAGATATACTAGCGATAGAGGGCAATCACGGGAATCCAAAACCCCCGTTGCCAAGGATAGAGAATAAATAAAGTACAAACATTTTATATTATTTTTAAATTGTATTAACTTTATATTTCTGTTTTATTAAAAAAATAGTTTTACAAAATTCATACTCTATTTTTCCGGGCCCTTAATCCTTAGATAAGGGTGAAAAACATCAAAGACTAGGACCTTTTTTCGTCAAACACCGTAGGATTATTTTCCTCAACAAAAACGTTACTATGCCCGTGTTTGACTTTAAATAAAAAAAATAGTTTCCTCCTGAAGTATTCCCAGAGCATTATAATATGTGTCTCTCCAAGAAAGTTGCAAAAAGTGCTCTCCTTCAAAACCTGCGATTTATTGGCGATTCTCTGGCGTTGCAAATGTCCATCAGCGACGTTGACGCTTCCATCTGGTTGCCCGCCTGCCTTATCATTTCTGTACCTAGCAGTAATTAAAACAAAATCGATCCACACCAATTAACATAGACGATTTGTACGTCGACATTCTTATCAAAATACTGCAAAATTTTTAATGATTTAGATAGATATTGCGCAACGATAAAACACCTTTTTTTTATTACGCAATACCTTCTCGTCAACCCATTATTGTCCCACTGCTGGGTACGGGTCTTCTCTCAGAATGAGAAAGTTTAGGCCATAGACCATAGCAAGTGCGAATTGGTGGACACACAATACGTAAAGGTATTACGCAATACCTTACTTACTTTGATTTAATATCGACATAAAAATGCAGTTATATATATCAATTGTATTATATTGATAGCAATATATTGTCTTAATTTTCCATATAAAAATAATATTACGTCAATTTTAGAAAAATTGCGACCGTTGTTGCGAACTTGCAACATTATGTTCGATAATTTATTTCCGACGAATCGATGCGTCACCTCCATCTACTTGTTTTTACAGCGATAGGTGATTGCGCCAGACATATAAATATTTCTCAGGGTACTATATAATTTTTTCAAGACCCTTTGAGTTGATTGATTGTAAGGGTCCGTTGAACATTAATTAAAGTTTTTTAAGTTGCTGTGTTTGGAAGAAAACATTGTTTATCCTCAAAGGCCTTAATCAAACCTTAAAAAAGGATTTCGGTCATATTTTAAATGGTCATAACAATGTAGATCGAACAACCAAAGACCGTTTTTTACAAGGTGGAAACCTGCTACAGGTACCCGTAGCCATGGGAGCAACGCGGATCATGTGGGATTATGATCGCACTAAAACCCCCTCGGTGGCCGTCCTCAGCGGAACAAAATCGGAGTCCTCCAAGCGCGATGCCTATTTCAAGCTTGTCCCTAGTGACCGAATACGCTCAGCGCACCTTCTGTGATTTACGGTGGCGTGCGACCACACATGCCATCGTCCATCCTGGAGTCGCTTGGCTGAACGGTTCGAGCTCCCACTCTAGTCGCCCGCGACCCCGAAAACTCATTTTAGTCGCCTCTTGCGACAGGCAGGGGATCCCGTAGCCCTTTTCTGGTCCCGAGACGACAGGGCCACCTACCTCCACATCCGTTTCAAGCATGAAAATACTGCGTTTTGATGAAAGAGTATGGATGCAGATAGATTAAGGTACATGTAACCATCTTAGATCTAAGATATAACAACGCACTAAAACTTCTGTTTTATATGGTTACAGATGTCCAAGGACGGCAGTGACCGCTTAATGTCAGATAGACTACAAGATCTTGGAGATTCTTACATCACTTCTTCTAATAACAAATAACGTAGTACCTACAGACAGAATTAAAAGCACCTACTATTAGTAACTCAATTATCACAATCAAACTTCAAACATGAAATCTATTGTAAGAAAATAATACGAATTGCATAACATGGTAGAGAAATAGATGTAGGTATCTCTTCACGAATGTGATATACT